>CM056392.1:6756196-7146898 GCA_029718625.1 Synaphobranchus kaupii
GAAAGAGAGGGGTACGCCCTCAGCTTTAGCGTTCAGTACCGGTTACTGTCACTCAGAAATGGAGGGCTTCCGGAATTTTCCCCCCCCCCCCCCACGCTATACTGGCACCCCTGGCTCCTACCAACAGACTATTCCAGAAGTCAACATGAAATAATCACTCAATAAATGCAATTCAGGTACCTCATTTTTATATCTAGAAATGTACTGCAATCAATTCTATCTACTGATATGCAATCATGTACTGCATGTAAATCATGAGTGAAGAGGCTTGCTTACAAATTACAGTAAGATACTGGTCTCATATGAGGGGGCCGAATACAATCCCAATTAAACAAACGCCCTTGAGTGCCCTGAATGAGGGCGTTGTCCACAATATGGGCACCTGCCAAATAAATAAATAAACACCTCAGTTTTAATGAGGTTTTTCCATTTATTTTTTTATTTATTTTTTTTAGAAACAGACAGCACATGTAATTGACCCTGGTCTCCCGAGGCGACTTTGGAAACAAGGGATGGATTTTTGGAATGGAGCCGAGCCAGGAATGCAGGGCTCAAACGACGAGGGGGAGGGGCTTCTGCTGGGAGGAGAGCGCTGGGACAGGTGGGTGTGAAACCCCTCCACCCCTCCCCTCCCCCTCTCCCCGCCCCCTGGAGGACCGGGGCTCGACCTTGCGCCCCCCCCCCCCCCCGCAGACGGGCGCCTCAGCGGGCGACAGGAGACAAGAGATTGGTCCCTGCGGCTTTGCCCCCGGGTAGGGTGGCGGTCCAGCGCCTCTCGTTAATTAGGTTGGCAGAGGTGAGGGGCGGGGGGGGGGGGGGGGGGGGGGGGGGAGCGGACGACGGACGACTTGCCAGGGGGTGCGAGGGGTCACACGGTCCAGTCAGTGATGGTGAGGGGAGAGCTGCCGTTTTCTGCCCGAAAACTCAGGGAGTTAAAGCGCCCCGCCCGGGCAGTTGTGCACCCCTAGCTTCAGCCTCTCTCACACCCCACCCCTCCCCTTCCCCCCCCCACCCGCGAAAAGTTACAAGATGGGGATTGTGCACTTTGAGGGCTTACATCACAGTAATTTGTAGCCTCCCTATGCTTCCTTCCATTGTGCTAGTACGCCCACCATCCACCCCCACCCGCGCCCCCACCCCCTCCCCCCGGTAGCGTTAACCACCAAGGCGGTTCGGACGTCCCCTCGATTTGCACCAACCTGCACCCTTCCAGGAGCACCACAGGGGCTGCCCGTTTCAGCGGGAAATCAGACCGCCGGGTCCCCCAGTGCTTCTAAAACAGAGAAGAAAACCGCCCACATCCTCCCTCCACTCACAACCGGCCCTGGCCAGTTCCCTTCCAATCATTCCCACCTATTTTTACCGAGCCAGAGGACCGAAGTCCTAGAGAGATCTACAAAGCCACGTGTTCTTAATTGCTGCTTTTCATCAAGATTCAGAAGACCTGTCATTAAACAGGAAGGACTCACAGTCACGGTTAACGACGTTCGACAAACTAAAAGATTTTTTTTTTTAAACGTAAATGTAGCGAACTGCCATAGCAACGACCCCTCGGTTGCACTCCCACAGTTTAACCCCCTACAACTCATCCGTCTTTACCCTCTACGTGCACTGAACAAATATTTCCACACCAAGTAAGCAACATATTCTGGATGACATCATATTAAAAACATCATACATCTACAATGTCACCTGATTCACATAAGCCCAACGATACACACAAAATATGTTGCGCTTCCACAAAAAAGGAAAACGCTTGCTGAATTTACAGGAATTACGCATTAGTGTCCAAAAATGCTGGCTGCAGACAACATGAAGACGAGAAGCAGTTTCTTAACTAGGCCTACAAGAAAAAACTTGCTTGCAAGTACATAACTGCGCAGTGGTTCATTTGCTATGTCTGTGACAGCAAAGGGATACTTTGTCAGCTCTGTCGCACCTGCTCGGCGACCGGTTTTGGTCTTATTCCTCGTATCGAACCCAGAATAGTACCTCCTTTAATCTGCCAGGCCTGGGCCTGAATCCCCCCTCAGCGAGACGGCGAGCCGGCTTCGCGGAGAGCGGCCCCCCGTTCGAGTGTCACCCGTTGAACAAGATATTCCGAAGCGTTTTGATTATCGTTATTAATGCGCTCGTCGTAAATCACGCCGCTTCGCGGGAACGTCTCGTCGCGCGGCTCAGCGGCGGCTCCATTACAGTTACCCACGGCGCTCCTCCACAATGGATGGTAATTGTAAATGAAATTAATTACTTGTCAGAGGGGGTAATTCCGACTATAATTGACCAGCCGCAACCCTGGTGTATATGCAGGGGGAAGGCGGTTGGCTGGATGAGGGATGCTCGGGCCCGGGCTGGTCCTTCAGGGACGCGGCGAGTGACGGCGGAAAGCTATTGAAAATGTCATCCCGGGCGCGGGGCTGGTGAAGCACCGGCTCTGGATTAATCTGCCGGGGCCCGGGAGATGACACAAATCCCCCCGCTGATTATTTAAAGGATGTCACCCTAATCTGAAAAGTTATGTATGTGGGAATCAGAAAGACACTCTTTACATAATTACGCGGCTCGGATGGATGGGATTTGCGGGGCGGGCCTCGTCCCTCCTGCTCCCCTTCTCTCCTCCCGAGCACCGCCCGCCAGGAAAACCCGATTGTCATTCGAAAATTCTCCCATCATGCCTCCCCTGTCTCGCCACCCCCCCCCCCCCCCTAATGTTATCATTAGCTCACCGGATCGAGGCGCTCCCGTGCGGAACGGGGAAGGAGTAACGATCTGCCCCGTCCCGAGTCACTCTCTCTGCATTCGTTCCTTTCAAGGCTCGGACCTGTTGCTCAGCCGAAGCTCGGTGAACAGCGAGCTCTTAAGAATTGAAAGGGGCTCTTGAATTCACCGACCAGGAACGCGCCAGTGCTTCTGCTTCTGCTTCTCCTCACCGGAGACCACATTCTTATCCTCAGAGGAATGTGACAAATAGGACAAGACAACCTTTGGCCCTCACAACCCGCTCTCCCTTTATTTGGCCTCTAATGTTTAAGTTTGAAAGCCTATCCCTCTTCCAGCTACCGCAGAAAAAAACCTGCGCGATCCCATTTTCAACCCTCCCGCGGAACCTTCCCTCCCGAAAAACAAGGTCGTTCACCGTCTGTCACCCAGATCGTAGTTCATAAACACGAGTTCGTCGACTGTCCTGACCCCAGACCAGATATGGGCTGGCAGGACAATATCAACAGAGAAGGAATATCGGCCACACAGGAATGTTTATTTTGTGCCCTAAGTGGTTTGGAGGGAATGCCAGGCCTTAAACTCTCTAGACAATGGCGGCACTGCCTGTGCTTTCCCTCTCAACACCGGATGAACATCTTTCCATCATTAAACAAACAGGCACAAACTCAAAAGCATCAAACCACTGCAGATCTCCAAGGCTATTTTCCATCTCTGAAACATCGGGTATGGTAAAATAAAGAAATAAACAAATAAATTTAAAACCCTGTGAAATAGTTTCTACTCGTACAGGTAGCAGATAAATTCAGTAAGCCATCCATCACTTCCTGCACTTTCTCTTCTGTTACTCGAACGTTGTTTAAATGTAAATAAGAAGTGCATTGTTTATACCTCCTTTATACCGCTGAGGCCCTCTTCCTTATAAGGGTACCACATTTGCATATTCTTCACTTTATTAAAAGGCCTCATTGCGCCTGACCAAATTAGTTAAATAAGGCTAGTCTAAGGAAATGGCTAAGCATCTTTTCCTCCAGCTTCAGTGATACCCACTGTACAACATGTCATGTATCATTTGAGAAAAGGCGCTGCGTATTTGAAATGGGGGAAAAGGGCAGAGAACAAGGCTTAAAGCAAACACATTACATTTTTCATGGTGCAAGTCAAGCCTAATTAGACTCCGGCCTTCACGTCAAAGGCAGATTATCTGTGTCAGTGGCCATTTGCTTACGGCAGGCTGTGATGGAGGGGGGGGGGGGGGGGGGGCTGGGGTGTTTGCGGGAAACAGCGTGTCGCCATGCGTTCCCGCTATCCCGCCAATCGACAGAACGATCATTCAAATACCACAGGGAGGAAAGAAACTTGCGAAAAGAGGGGAAAAAAGGAGAAGCCAGGTGACCTTGCGTTTAAGGTATTGCCGCGTGTGGCCCTGATGTCCAGCTCGTGCAGCCTGCGGCCTCCTCACAGTGAATGAACGAGACATGATAATTCGCAGAAAAATACCGCTACGATATCCATCTGCCAAAATGAACCCAATTCATATGGCCATTTCATATAAACATAAACATAAAAGCAGGTCATGTCTCGTTTTGAAAGCCAAAGCACGTGGCATGGCAAAGACCACTGCCATCAAACACGGAGTCCAAGAAGGACAGCGTTTTCTAAAAAAGGAAATAGGCTACAGGCTAGGCTACTAAACCAAACTGCACTGATCAGCAATAGTTCTTAAACAAGAATATAATGCAATATTTATGTTCCACATTTCGCAGTCTCTTTACAGGTGTCACATTCAGGCATATTACATGAAGGGAAAGTGAAGCCCTGGTAAACAGCTCAACTAACCTCAGAGGCACTATATTTTACAACAGTCAGCCTTCTAATTTCTGTGGTTTTCACCAGAGGGCACTTGAGTCCCGTTCATACATTTCCCCGGGTCTTTAATTGGTCAGAAATCAAGTCAACCAAAAATCCTGTCAGTGATATATTTGCACCAATGATTTAATAGTAGTTTACCACAGGTGTAATTGTGGTTGACTACTCTAACTGATGCCATGGAGAGACTTCGTTGTATATGCCTTGTACTGTTTAGTAAGTGCAGTAGACAGCAGAGCACATAGGAAGGTTTTTATTTATTTATTTATTTAAATTATTATTTTTTTAATATATGTGCTGCAAGGCAAAAGTCACTCAAAAAAAGAACGGGAACAAACAAAATGCAATGTACACTATTTTGCAGCGGGAAATGGCCATACAAGACACACCAAACTTTAGACAGCGATACGGTAATATAAAAAGTTCAGGAGCACTACTCTAATTAACAGACGATTGCGAAAAGAATTCACCCAGGAACCTGGCCAAACCCGTCACAGCTGGTGGCAAGAGTATCTGTGGGAACTGATGTTAATTAGTGAACGAATCCACTGAGTGAAAACCAAGCCTTAGGGTGATACCTTGGAGAACACTGGCGTCCCCAAATAGGCTTTGTATACAGACTGTAAGAACTTCAGGGCACAAAAGTACTTTTGAAATAGCATCCAACAACGAGGATTAACTTTAACCGGTTGATTCGAACAACTGGACGTTTCACCAATAACCAATCCAGTTACCGTAGAATTTGTGATGGAGCTTGTCAGCGTAAAACTACTACTACTTCTAGGATTACTACACTTGCAATGGAATATCTCCACTAAATATCCGAGTTAAGCCTCATTAAGGCAAACATTTTCAACAGCCGGTTACCTGCCTGGTCTTATGAATTAACCTACAAATATTAACAAAAATGACGCACACAACTGAAAAGAGGATGAACCCAGAAACAGCTAAATATTCGCCATATTCAGGCCATATTTTGTTTGATTCTCCTTCAAAGTTAAAGCGTTCTACCAAGTTTTTCGCATAACTGATTCAAAGTTCCACGTTACTTATTCAATACAAGAAATTATTCAAAAACACAGATACATGGAGTGTGCCACGACAGTCAAAGGGACGTATTGTAACCGTCAAAAAGGGTGAATTTGAGCAGGAAGAAATCGTTTCACTGCTCCGGGGAAAAAATAAGAACACAAAGACCTTATATTTTTCCCCCAATAGGGTTGTGCAAAGGAATGATTGTACAACTATTCCAGAACAGCAGAGACTATTATTCTTTTATCCTTGTAGTCTGACAGCCCTTTCATTTTCTGCAAAGCTCTTGAAGGGACGAAGGGTATCTTACGCTACTTTGATAAGAAGGGGGGTGATAGGAGCGGTGCCATATGGCGGTAACCTACCTGCTAGCCTGGAGTTGACATAGGGAGGGGAGATGTTGTCATGTGATCCCAAGTCCCGGTTTGTCATATGGGAGTACGGAGGGCCGTCCACGTAATTCTGAAGGGGACAGAAAATAAAGAGGGTTAGTGACGTCGAGAGCGGAAGGCGTGGCTAAGACGAACAGTCACAGATGGACAGGACTGCCGCGCTGACGTTTCCAATCACTTCTGCTGGCCACTGAACTCGAGCGCGAGTGCAACGGGAGGATGCGAGTTCCTCTATTTACAGACACCGAGCTCCGTTTCCTGTGACACAGGCGTCTTACAAGAGTGGGCACTGACGAAGGTGCTCCGACACATGACGCCTCTCTCCCAATTATAATTTCACAGCATTCTCTATTTAAATGGAGCCAAGACAATCGAGACTGATTTTTTTTAATACTCTCTGTGATGGGCACCATTATAACAGAGAGCTGGCGATGAGGGGGAGGCAGGGGAAGCATTTGGGGGGGGGGGGTTAGTTTATTAATATATACACGGGCCATGTCCTTTCCTACAGGAGAGGTGCAAGTCTCCTGCGGACTGAATCATTAGTGATATACGCAGTGTGAGACGTCCTTCTGAATCCTCCAGAGAAAGCTCTCAAGGGGTGTCTTGTTCTGAACCTTGTTAAAATGGCGTTACGTCGACTTATTGCTAAAGAGACCAAGCCTCCTGCTTAGAGAGGGGGGGGGGGGGGGGTTAAGGAAAGTCAAGGAACTCGCGCTAAACTGCTACGCGCCCAATGTTTACGATTTCCCATCACGCTCAGTGCCTGGTGCTAACAGAGCTTTTTTTTTTTGGTTTTGTAAAGAGATCATTCCACTTGAAGGGAAAGACGCTGAATAATTGTTTTAATGCGCGGGTCTTCTTCCGTTGAGTCGGTGGGGCACATTTGAACAGCCGATAACTAATTCTAAGTGCAATTGTCGCACCTCTGCCGGAGATGCCGCTGCTCGGTAGCCCTGGAAGACATCTACACGCGTGGAGAGGAAGAGCTGAGAACCCGGCGAATGCTCTTCCGCTCCCTGATGCTGGAAACGACAGCGACTCCTCGGACCTCGCGGTGCACGTGCATCAGAGGAGGACCGAGACCGTCGACCGACTTGGGAACAGCTTAACAATTAGGCCTACGTACAAGCATGACAGAGCGAGCCAAGTCTATAAAGTATTTACACGGTCAAGGTAACTAGCTTATTATCTCAGCGACGGTATGATTTTCCAGCACCTGTACGCAGTCGCGCAGGTCGACCCATAATTGCTGCTGTTATTTTTGACCCACTTCTTGCATCACGCAGACGTCAAACACATCCTCCGTTCAGTCCCGTCTTCCCCGTGTTTCGGACTCACCGTCTTGCTGCGACTGTGAGCTTATTTTGCTTACCCGCCCTGATTTTTGAATGGCTGAACTTCAGTAAAAATGTCTGTCATGTCACAGGGCCCTCAGGCACACAGCTAAAGCACTGGTTCTGCAGACAGTCGACGAGTCTCGTCTAGTCCTGTCAGGTGTCCCAATTGGATGGCGTATAATCTGACAGACATCTGGCTTTAGTATCACCCAGGCAGTGAAACGTTCCGCAGGGTATTCCCCGTCGCACATGACTACTACGTCATCAAAAACCACGAACAGCCCTAATATTATCATCCATTCAGATTCAGGGGCAATGTCGCAAGACCACCGCGCCACAGAACCGCACAGTTACATCGTGCCTTTCAGATGACATCCTTGGTGAACTTTGAAGCTCAAAGCAAAAACTGAAAGCCAGGAGTTGTGTGCTTTTTCAAACACATCAATTACATTTTAATTTGAAAAACTTCACCAGTTCAATAGCCAACGTTCTTCATTCACAAACCACACTCAGCTCAGCTACAATGTGTGTAGCAAATGTGTGTAGTTTATGCCACACTGTCTGTTCAAGCAGGTAATAATGCAGTATTTGTTGATTAAGGTAGAGGTTGACGCTATGGTAATGAATGAATATTAAAATTCAATCCATTGTTTTAACTACTACTACTTTATTCAGATGTTGTCACCATTGGTGACCAAAAAAAAACAGTTGGTAATAATTTTTTCAACCACATTTGCAACCATTTCAGTTGCTGTGTGGAGCCTACAAATCTCCCTTTACAAAATCCTGTGCATCATGGACACAATATCAAACTTCCTTTGGTGTAAAAGACCTTCAAAAGAAAAATTGCTGACACAAGACGGTGACATTTTTGTAATAAAATTTACAGAGCATGACAGATACTCCTGAGCAATATGTTGCCGTCATGTAAGGATGTGGTAATGATGTCATGAAATAAAAAAGTTCTGATTGGTCTTCACCTTTGAGGTGCGGCCTCCGTTTCCCCAAGACCCAGAGCTGGCTCTGTCTTCAAGATCTGGAGACACAAAAAGATAAATTAAATAAATAAACATTAATCATTCTTCCTGCACTGACAGTATTTTACATCCAAAATAGAAAAATATTATCATGATGTAATCTGCAGCAGGATAGTATCCGGTTATGCCTTTTTTGTATTTCACATTTTAATTGCTTCTCCTCCCAAAATGTCAAAATCTATTTACTGTATTATACTGAATGACCATGCACAACCTTTAATTATAAAGCAATGTTCTTTTATCAAATAACATTGTTTAATCCTTTTAACTCTGAACTGGGATTAAATAGCCTGTGTATTTCTAACAAAAGAGTGGTGAGCAATGCAATCCTCAACCTTTTTTCAATCAAGATGTATCCACTGGTTTTGCATCAAACATCAGCTTTCCTGAATCAACCAGCAGTGCCAGTTTTTTTTTTTCTCTCTCTCTCTTTTTTTCCACACGCTTCAACAGAACTGCCAGTCTTGTTATTGTGGCTTCCTGACCACACCCCCTCATTTTCTGTCACTTGCAGAGACACCCACATACTCCCACACTCAAAACTGCGGGCCTGATTTCAGTTGTTTTGTTTTGTTTTGTGTTTTTTTTTTCCTTCTTCTTCACTTTTGCAAAATCGCACTTCAAATAAATCTCTTTCAAGCCAGTGTATGGAGAGAGAATTGCATTCATTTTTGACTCGTTACGCCACGCGGGCTAATCTAAATGCATTGAACTTGCGCTGGAGAGCACAAGCGAACTGATCAGCTCTATTACAAAGAGCTCGCCGATCAGCCAAGGCCAACCCCACTCCTGGCTGTCGGCACGAAATCAAAAACCCGGGCCGGCGAAAGTGCTCCGCACATGGTACAGCAAGCGGCCCCCGCTTTGTAAACTCCACGGATCGAGGCTCCACTGAGACTCCCCTGAGAACAGAGATGGATGCACACAATGCGCAAACGACCGATAGGCCGTCCCAATAACTGGGTTACGGAGTTCTGCACGGATACAGAGACCTGAATGGACACCTCATTAATGACAAATGGCGAGTTGCCCCTCCCCCTCCGGCCACCATTGCAGCTTTTCAATCACGGGGAAAACAGACGTCAATAACTCACTGTCGTCTTCAGTAACTACATTGGCAGGCTCTCTCGGCATCAGTCGATGCGCCACTTTGCAAACAAGATCGGGCGTATAATCCGGAATCATCCGCGGCAGCACCTTGCTTTTCATCACTCCCGCTAACATACATGTACGTACACGAAATATCAATACCGGCCGGGATCCCGACACACGTCTTGCGCTGTTAGATGCCAGGTAAGATCTGATGGATGTCTCTTACCAGCTGTCTGCCGCACAGAGGCTCGTATCGAACCGCAGCCCCCGCTTCTTGCTCTCCGCCAACATCTCATGTAATTTATTACCCAGAACTCCACACTTCTTATCAGCGCCTGCCCACATGGAAGTCTTCTTCCAACACCTTTCCAAAACACAAGGCTACGACAGCACCTGCATTCCTATGGACAAGAGCCAGCTACCAAATAAATCACAATAAATCTCCTACTTTTCCCACCGACGACCCCCCACACCTCTCAGAAGCTCCTTGCCTGTACCTCTATTGCAAGTCTTTGGGTTGATTTTGGGGAATTCCATTATTATTATTATTTTTTGCCTCAGAGAGGTAATGGTGAAGAAAAAATCGATATTGAAGACATCCAGAATTAAATTGGATGTTTTCAATATGAAAGAGATCGGGAGACCGCGAATACAAAAAAATACAAAAAACAATAAGCTAATATTAATGTTTCTCAATGACATTTATTGACATCCAAGTATTGACTTTTCCCTAATCTCTTTAGAGAATAAATCCATCTGAAGGTTGAAACTTTGGATGAAGTCTTTGCTTTTTGCTTCGTGTCGGGTTTTGGACTTTCTCTGTTGTCTATTGCAAAGCTCATTCTACCGTCACTGAACCCAAAAAAATACACTGCAATGCAGTTATAACCCACAATTACTGATTAAATTGTTTAAAGATTATAATCTTTATAATGGACTCCCCATTACGCAGGCCTGTGTAGCCAGGTCTTTTTTAAACAAACTACAATACAAAGAACAATTCTGTAGGAAGTAATAAATGTTTCTTCCAGGATTAGGGCTTGTGAGACTGAAATATAAATTCTAGTGATTCAGAGCATGCAGATTACTGTGTTGGTAAAGAGAGACTACAAAAACAAAAGGGGCAGCTACACAGGTAAACATGGAAGCTAAAAAAATGTTGTTCAAGTAGTTATTTTTAAATTAATTAATTAATTACATGAGCCACATTTTAAAGTAATGAGGGGGTTCATAAATGCGGTATTAATGCAAAAAAACGTCAGGCTGCTGCTGAGTTAACCTGTTAATATTTGTATTGTTATTTACTGTAAATCAGACCAATCGGCAGTACTCACTTTGTACTTTTGTAAATGTCAATACATACAAGTGAAACACTTGTAATATGCCACAAAACCTATTTGGGTTAAAAGCCTGAAAATTAAAAATAAAAAGTGTGAATTTTTTCATTGTTTCCAGGCAACCTTTTCAAAACCACCTGTGCGCACCCAGACTGGATATTCATTTTATCTTAGTTTGCTGAAATTAAACGAAAAAGGAAACGCTGCCAACGTGGCAAATGCTTGGTGTTAATCATGTCTCAATCAAGCGCTTATCAAACGTGGACTCCAAATCCCAGGAGAGCAAGTTTATCTTACATTCTAATTGTAGTCCAGATCACACGACATGCACAGTTGTCTGCCTCTGCATTGGTTGCGTTTGGGCTCCCGCTCTGAGATCTGAGGCCGTGCTCGCACATCACAGAGCCTTTCTCCTGGTCAACTCTGGATCTCATTCAGAGTCCTTCACTCTTTAAGGAACATTAAACGAGGATTAATTTTAAAAAAAATAACTTAAATCGAGCTAACTAAAAACCCTGCCAAAGCAAATGTTGGGGCTGGCAAGACAAGAAGAAAACCGTAAATCCTAAGAAATCATAATTCAAGGTTTTTAGACTTTAGGCAAATATTTACATCGCGTTCTCACTATTCTTGGCTCCCCCAGTTCCTGTTTTATTAACGATATTCAGATGTGGTGCTAATAATTCCAAACACACATTCGGCATATTAAACACGCCATTACACGTGCGCCGTTAGGTCCTCCTTATGCGCTCGGAGTGTTAACTACTGCCTGTAGAGACCGAATTAAGCCATGAGGCTCGGTACAGTGCAGCGGCTCAGCCTATCATAAAAGCAGCACAAAACCTCTGCCCTGTGTCCATCAGGGGCTAATCAAGTTACACTGACAGACAAGACCATTTCTTTCACAGAGATGAAATTAAACCAGGTTGACAAAAAACAGAGACGTATTAATACTGTTATCTTGTCTGTTATAGGAAAACAGGCTTGTACCTATTTAGATTTTTTTCTTCCTCTACACCCGCCCCCCCCCGCCCCCCGCTCCTCCTCTTGCTTTTGAAAGCACAGAGATAGGGCGCGGTGTGCGTGTGTCAGAGTGGGCTGATGAGATAACTTAGGAGCTGACGTTCGGCCGCGGCGAAGCCCACCAGAACATGACGGGGGTTTTTTTTTTTTAACGTTGGGTTTTTTTTTTTTTTTTTTTTTTCCTGTGTGCCGTGGCCCTTTTTCCTCCTCCTTAAGCACATCCATATCACCGCGTGCGTTTGCCAGGATCCGTCAGGCTTCCGGTCGGCCAAATGACGGCGGGCGCTCCGCATCGTTTAACTAACGTTTCCGTCGGAGCGGCGGAGAGCCTTGTCATTAATCTAAATGCGATCCCTTCAGTTTCAAAACCTTGGCGTTGCTGCTAATTTCACGTGTTGTCTTTCCCCCTCCCATCGCTCTCTCCCTCTCTTTCTTTCTTCTTTCTTTCTCTCTCTCTCTCTCTCTCTATAAACTGCTTGTGGCACACAGAGTGGCCCGTTATTCTTATTTAATGACTGTGATAATAATAATAAATCCCTTTTGATGGCGCGAGGCAGTGAGAGTTTCCATACAGTAGCACCTTTGTGACAGGTCGGTGTGTGCAAGAGCACCTGTCCACACTCAGGCCTCGGCACCCACCCCCCCCCCCCTCAGACCTCAGCTCTGTAATTGGCCCAGGCCTCGCTCTCATTGATTCCATCTGCCTTGTCACTCCTTAGATCCTCTCCGCATTAAAGGAGCTCCTTTTGTTGGCTAATATCGTTTATAAAGGGCCCTGAGCTGAAGCGACCCGTGCAGAGGGCCGATATTACGCCGACGAGCTTCGCTAAACGTTTGGGTTAGGCCTCTCCTTGTGTAGGCCAGCCCTGGTTTTCCCTCCATAATATCATTCCCCTGAACAGGGTTAAGAGTAGGGCTGGGATACATATCACGATACAAGGGTCACATGCACGTGTATCACGATACAATGTGAATCACAATGCAATGCGTATCGCAATACTAAATCTATGGCAATAAACATCACACTACGTTAGTTTAATCAAAGTACAAAAATAAGGATAATATGAGGGTTTCAATGAAAAGTTAAGTCAAATTAATTTAATTTTGAACATTTCATATATTTTATTCAAATATCAGAAACACTGACAAATTATGGTATTCTTTTGCAAACCCCTTTCCTTAACAAGAGAACATACGGTGAGTCAATCTAAAAACAGATTCACTCTGTTTAACAATGGAGGCAAAATTATTATTTATTTTTTTTTATGATTATATTATAAACTATTTTTAGATTACTCACCCATCTGAAACTAGTATTGAATGCGAGTAAAACAAAATATATTATTTTTTCTTCATAGAACATTGAACTAACAGATGTTCACCTATTTACTTTGAAGAACATCAAGGTTGAATCAGTCAAACCATACAAATATCTGGGTATTTGGTTAAATTGTGATTTTTTTCAGATCACACATGAATTTAACAAAAAAAAGCTTAAAGCTAAACGTGCCTCCCTTTATAAAAATAAGTTTTGCCTGTCTATGGATAGTACTAGGAAAAGATTGTGCCGGCTACAGTAGGCCTATTACCAGTTACGGACTAAGACGTCCTATATATGCATATATGCATGTTTTTAAAATCACTAGATACCATCTATCATAGCACGCTATGCTTTATCATAGGCAATGGATGAGTTTAATGTTAGCGTTACACCGACAAGAACAGATAGGACGCAGTTGACTTTAGAACAGGTGCAGAACTCTAAATTACCACAGTCTCAATTAGGCTATATCTTTTATACGCCGCGATATATATTCTGCCATACAGCGTTGTAGATAATGAGGGATTCCGAAATCAACTACATCCTATCTGTTCTTGTCGGTGTGACGTTAGCATTAAGCTGCGTTATCTCCGTGCTGTGGTGCCTTTTCAAATGCGATCGTAGATTCGTTGTGTTTCCACAGTAGCTATACTTGACTCGCGAATGGCACATCTTGCAAATGGCATGAGTTCGGTCCCGTTCTTGAGAGTCTGTTTTTTTGCCAAACCCAAAATGAGCTCGTACATCGGATTTAAATGCGTTGGGTGATTGAATGTCGGCCATGCTGGCTAGCTACATCCTCCGGTGTCTGCCAGCCACTCAGCCAGGGGGTGGGGCTATACAGTGTGTGCGCAGTCCGCAGGCATGCAGCGCTGTTAAAGGTGTGCATATGTTTTTGTGCGCTTAAAAACCCAAACCCAGAATATCGATATGGGAGTCACTGGATCGATACGAATATCGCGATACTCAACTGTATCGATGTATCGTCACAGCCCTAGTTAAGAGGGAAGCATATCTTTATTATTTTATTTTATTGTGAGTAGCAATCAATGGAAATTAAAGACTGATGCGTTTAACTTTCCTATTAAGACGTTAATATTTGCATGACATCTTCTCAAGTTGTTATTAGAAGAACCACATCCACGATCCAACCGCTGGAAGAGGAAAAGAATCATTCTCAAGATCCTTCTCATTCCATACAAACTACTGGTCTGACTGGGCACTACCCTATTTGATTGATTTTCCAAGAATCCAAATCTGAATTTGAACGGTCAATGACAATATTGTTTTGTACGTGTGGCTAAAAAAAACAGCACAGCAGAAAGGTTCGGCCAAAATATGATCTATGAAATATGATTCGCACAAACATACAACCATATTTAATGTCGTAGCCATCAATCCACTCTGTCATTCAGAACTACCAGAGCACTCCAGAAATCCGATACTGCATTTCGTTCAAATACAAAGGAAGGCTATTTCTGAAAATAATGGGGGAACCCCTGAGACAGACCAATGAATTATAGAAATCAGTCAAAACATTTTGCCAACAACTTGATATTGTATAACATAGGCTTAATTTCTGCACTGACAAAAAGTCGAGTCATATTCTGGGGTCAGGGTTCAGGGGTCAACAGACATATGCCAAGCCACGAGGTTATTCATAAAGCACAGCTTCAATGACAACACAATCACAGATGCATTATTAAAAGTGATGATCACATTGCAATACTTGTGGAATATGTAGCTACTCCAATATGGCTCTAATACTGCTGGTGATAGTTAAACATTTGCAGTTGTTTGGATTTGAATGGCACAGCTGGCTTTATCCACTACTGATAAAATGTACTTGCAAGTTTGTTTGCATGCTGGCGTTTATTAGCCAGCCGTCTACCCAAGCAGTTATTATATAGTAATTCAGAGTAATAATTGAAATATATGAACAACAGTGATCACACCATACTAAACCTCACAACTCATTGGGTGTTGCTTTTCATTACTGAAGATTAAGGGTGAAATACAAAGCCTGTATTCATATATGAAATTAATGTCAATACATCAATACCCTTTTATACCAACACTCCTAGCTGCTACTAGATAAACATGAGTTTCAAAGTTTCTTAAGCTCATTCTCAATAAACTCTAAATTTTTATGAATTTGGCCCCCGGAACTGAGTGGCTTCCTGGATTTAAAAAACAGCACTCGAGAGACATCCCGATCCTCAACCGTCAGAAAGGATCCCGTTTCCAACAAGCTCACATCCATACATTACCCTCCATAATGGGGTAGACGGTTCAGAGCTCTACTGTGTGTTGATTTGCCAAGTCTGTGAGTCGTACGCTGTGTCCGAATCAACACCCTTCCATAGGGTTGAGTATGTTTGTCTAGGGCACCGGATGAGAAAGTTAAGTCGGCGGATGATATACTTATTTCCTTCAAGAGCTGTTTTGAGGACACCTTTCTTCAGACGGTTCCTCTACTGTCTCCCTTCAGACTGTTCCTCTACTGTCGCCCTTCAGGCTGTTCCTCTACTGTCCCCCTTCAGACTGTTCCTCTACTGTCGCCCTTCAGACTGTTCCTCTACTGTCGCCCTTCAGACTGTTCCTCTACTGTCTCCCTTCAGACTGTTCCTCTACTGTCTCCCTTCAGACTGTTCCTCTACTGTCTCCCTTCAGACTGTTCCTCTACTGTCGCCCTTCAGACTGTTCCTCTACTGGCGCCCTTCAGACTGTTCCTCTACTGTCGCCCTTCAGACTGTTCCTCTACTGTCTCCCTTCAGACTGTTCCTCTACTGTCTCCCTTCAGACTGTTCCTCTACTGTCACCCTTCAGACTGTTCCTCTACTGTCTCCCTTCAGACTGTTCCTCTACTGTCTCCCTTCAGACTGTTCCTCTACTGTCGCCCTTCAGACTGTTCCTCTACTGTCGCCCTTCAGACTGTTCCTCTACTGTCTCCCTTCAGACTGTTCCTCTACTTTCACGGACCCAAGCGGAGATCTGTGCACTTCCATGTTGTCCCGACTGGAACCCCGTCGCGTCCCGACTTCGGTGAAGAAGTCTCCCAGGAGTCCACGAACCTGCCGGGACCTTGGACCAGCTGACGAGCAGACATCACTTAATGTAATTGGGACTGGCCTCCCTTTGTTATCGTTAAGTATCGAAACGCATTTTATGTAGCACTGACATCGATTAATAGACTAGCATAAAACTTGAAATACCTATTTTAGGTCATTTTAATGCTGGTTTCTATTGTTGCATTTTGTTTTGCTGTGTGTGTTTTTGTCGGGAATAGCCAATTTCCCTGACCATATAGTTTTACACTGATAACGAGACTGATGAAACAAGCTAACCACAAAATATAGTTTAGCGTATCACTAACCCATAACACGAACTAATCCTCCTCAATGGACTGTTAGCTTCTATATTTAACCATCACGGAATTATAATCTCCTCTGATTAAGATTAAGTCATAGAATATTATCCCTCATATACAGAGTATTGTTTCTGTTATCCATAATTGTAGCCAATAAAACATGTCATTTTTCCAAACCATTGTCGTGTCTACGTCATTTCACTAAGTTGGGCTCTACTGACGTATAGAATCCTAATTGAGTGTTGAACTTAATTAATTCTGAATAAAAGAGACCAAACCTCACTACACCACCATGACCCTGACGATGTACATGCAGGCTGAGTGGTCGGCCACTGAAAAACGCCCTGGCAATGAAACCAGTGAGACAAAAAGTCCTTTTTGTTCTTGTGAGGTAAAAAAATAAAATAAAACGTCCCCCTCTAAGCTGATTGTCCATTACATTCTATTTTGAGACAGATCTCACTGCCATCAGATTAACCCACGTTCACTTCCATTTAAATGGCGCTCTTCTCTTTCACGGCTTTCGAACCGCAATACCCACAAGGCGGAGCGGCAAGCTGCGACGACGCGCCGCGCCGTTTTAACCAACGTGAGGCGATGTCCACTTTCCGAGCGAGCTTCCCCTGCCGCGTATTGCTTTGAGAGAAGCTCTGTGCTGGTAACAGGTGTGCCGGCGGATCCCTCGGCCCCTCCCTCCCCCTGCTGCAGGAGCACCAGATGTCTCCAGCTGTTTTTCAGCTTGTTCGGAGGAGTAGGGAACCCAGCAGGCACGGCGACGCTCTCCCAGGCAAACACCTAGGCCTGAGCGGCGAGCGGCGGTTTCCCAACGCGACCCTGGAACGGAGGAAACCGGGCCCCCGGGCGGGAAAGGGTTAACGGGACCACGGGAGAGCGCGGGGCTCGGCGGGGGAGCAAACCGCGCGGAAAAAACGGAACTCGAACGGAACTCGGCAGCGGCTATCCCTGATCACCCCCCTAGCCGAACACAAGGCCAAAGTCGAATCGATCACGGATCAATGCTGCAGAGATTGCTTATCGTCCTTCCCAGGCTAATCAGTTTGCAGCGTTGTCACCATCGCGCCGGATAAATCATTCTAACAACAAGTAATGTTCGATGAAAGAGAATGTGTTTTTTTTTTCCTTCTTGGACAATTATTGCGCTAAACAAAAAACTACCGGCCATAAGCATCATGCACCACAAAAACATGCAGGTCTACGTGAAGCAAACTGCCAAGATAAAGTTTATGTACTTTTGGAGGAAGCAGCGGAACAAGCAATATACAATAAGGTGCACTTGTCTTTACATTAAAAATTTAATGAGCCGCTCAGCGCACCTTCAGAATAAACATTATGCAAACCTCACTATTCAAAGGCCAGCAGATACTAGCCGGGATTAGCATACCTATTTGCTTTTCAAATAGTTTTAAAACTGCCTGTTGGTCGCAAATCTACATGCACATAATTGCCTTTCAAATACACGTAATTTGAAATGCTAAAATTATTTTCTGTAACAATAAATAAAACTGCAGAAGAGATGCATTCAAACTTGTCCTTTCGTTTGGTTCAGAGCACCCCCAACCCACCCCAACCCATGGCCCCTGATTCACTATTGACTGGCTTTTTATTTGGGCTCACAACTCATTATTGTAACTCGGGTAAGATGCTTTTTTTCCCACATGCCAGCAGCCAAAGAATTTATATTTATAGATTTATAGAGTCAGAGAGGTGTTTAATGCCCAAAGTAGTTTACCCCCCCCGCCCCACACACACATTTTAGTGCTTTATGTGAAGAACTAACATTTACGCTTGCTTGTGCTGTAACGATAAGTGTTAAGTTTGCCGTGACTTCTGAAGCTCGCGACATACCTGTCCCATGGGCTGTGTGTGTGTGTTTTTTTTTTGACTAAAAATCGAAATGTAAGGTCTCTGAGCCGGTCCTCAGTCATGACAGCGTGATGAAAGACAAGTCCGCCAACGACTCCAACCCTGGAGCGCCAGGTGCTCCCGTCCCCTCTGACGAGCGCTTCGCCAGCGCTTAGCCAACGCGGCCACATAAACATCGTGCTATTATTAATTATACAGAAAAGTGTTTCTTTCATAGCTATAAATAACGGCGTATCGGCCCGAGGATTAAACGCACCGTTGACCCATTCCGAGACACAGGTGCTTCATCAAAAACGGAGAGCATGTGCAGCGGAGCACTGGAATGCTCACAAAAAAAAAAAAAAATCTACTCCCTGTCTGGAAATGTCCCACAAAAAAAAAGCGTGACAGACAAACCCTGCTTTATTCCCAGAGAGAAGAGGGGGAGGGGAGCCGATTGTGAATGTGAAAGGACGTGCGTGTGCGAACAGAGGTATGGAGATGCGAGCGGCAGCAGGGGCCGGGTTGCTCCTCGCGGGCTGTTAGCGGGGTTAACGTTAGCGGGTTGTACGGAGAGGGAGGACGGCCGGAGGGCGCCCCGGCGTTTGCGGGAGGATTCAAAACCGAAAAACATACGAGAGCGTGATCGATGAACGTCCCGAAATAACGCAATTAACCCTTTGTCTCATTTCCCGTTCGTCTACCTCTGGAGTGGACGGTGATTGTATTAGCGGTTACCAACGTTCTTTTTTTTGCGTGTCATAACGCCTTGCTGCCGGACAACAGCTTGTGATGGCCTAGAACCCCGGACGCTGAATTCATAGTGGGCCAATTCCCAACTATCTTCAACGGTTTTCCAATTGTGCACGTATAATCATGTGAAGAACAGGAAACGTACATAAGCACCTCATCTGGGGAATACCACTTGTACTTCACCATCAAAACGTAAAACAATATTGTCGGTTGAAGCTTACCGCATCATTCAAACCCAGTTAAACACTCAAAATGCTATTGATAACCACACTTTGAAACACGTCCCATTTTCTCTTATGTGGAGAGACATTAACAGCCCTGTAAAAGCGACTGTTGAAAAGTCTGAATTCACACTGCAGAAACGCACTCTGGTGAAGGACTTGTAAATCAAGGTTTTGGGCGCAGCCAAACGACTCCTCAAAAACACCCCTGTGGCCGTCCCGTGCTCGAATGGACCCGCTAAACACGTCCGAGGCAGAGAGGAGGGAGAACCCCAAACAAACCCCAACAAACCCCAAATGAGCAAAAAAATAATAATAATTCCTTTATGGGTTTGACTGTCATCAGTACAGGTTTTACTACGTACAGCTTTACCCACAATACATCAGCACAGTTCCCCCGCATGTATCAAAAAAGCAAAGCGATATCAAGGGTACAATGGCTCATCCTAAATAAACTTGCCGGCATTTAGGTCTGTGCGCGCTACGGCCAGATAGCAGCACCGGTTCAGATGCCAGGGTCAGCTTGCCCCCGAGTAAACCTTTTACACCTTTCCATATTGCACTCCGGGGAGCTGAGTCTGTCAGACGAGCAGACAGAGGCGTGCACGGCTACCTGCATCAGCGATGGCATGGAATCTGTTGAGACTTGCCAGCTTAGCATTTCTGTGGCCAAAGCGGGAGGCAGGTGCTCTTTTTCCATATGAAATGGCATGCGAGGGAGGGGGGGCAGAAGACGGGGGCAGAGGAACTGGATTCAGCTTTCTGCCGGGTTGACGAATACAATAGAGGCAGGACATGCCTCACTTCCCTGACCCAGTCATTACGGCCTTTACAGGAGATGTTTATGAAGGCCCTTCCTTCTCTCTGCCTTCCGCCATTTCCTCATTTCCTGGGACTAGTCCCATCCTGTTGATGTCCGTGTGGCAGGGGTCTGTTTTGGATTTGCTTCCCCTGTTTGTGACCCCTGACCCCACCTCCCTCTCCCTCTCTCCCTCTCTCCCTCACTCTCCCACAAACACACACAGAGGGTGTACTATATGTGCTGCGGTGGTCACTAAAAATTTATATCGAGCCACACAGCGGAACCTTTTGTTTTTTTTTATGGAGAAACCTTTTTGCTTTATAGGGAGATACCTTAAAATGCATTACTTCTCTGCTTAGCTAATGTTTTTTTATCCAAGCCAAGTATCCAAGAATACGGCGACCATTTTAAAAAGGATCAATTTATTCAGCAGTATTACTTCATGAGGTACTTTAGGTAAAGCACCCCCTCACAAGGATACAACTGCAGAGCTCCATGTGGTATCCACAACATTCAAATATGTGTTTTCATTTGTCATTCAACACATCCTTCGATAAACCTTGCTGTTGTGTTTATTTTCAGCATTAGGAAGTGACTGCACAGTGCACAGGCTAGTCTGTGTATTTCCTTTCAGTTTGAGGCAGCTATGAGATGGTCCTTGGTACTACCAGAGGGGGGGTGATAATATCACAACAATGATTTGCTTGTTTTTTTCTCTCTCTCTTCCGAGCACAAGGGGGAGTCAGTATTAGGGCATGATGTTCCCCTCATAGGGCCATTCATTAGCTTTTTCAGTCTTGATTAAACACGTTCTCTGACCAGGGAATTTATGCAGATGATAAATTATTTATCACCGTCTTTTATTTCTTCAGCTGCAAACTATCGGGTGTGGGGGGGGGGGGGGGGTGCACTGCCAACAGGTGTTACACTTTCTCCATTTAAAAGCTACCCGCCAACACAACAGAAGCTGTAAGTAGAGTTGGCTCTAAAATACTTCAAACTTTAATTGAGTCACGAAAGAAGAAAAGGCTCTTTTTATTGCCGTCCGTCTTAGATAACCAGCCAGCGCATATCGCATGCTGGTTTGTTATTGTTGGACAACGCTTGTTGTGAATAAAACAGAGGCTGTAAGGAGAAGTGAGCTTATCTTTTCCCCAGAAAAAAAAGATGACCTCTTATCATCACAGTTCATCAGCCACAACTAACAGCAGTGCACTCTGGGTACAGAGGTCTACCAATATCACAAGCCTGTTGCTGCTGGTGCTGTTCTGTAGTAGGCCTGCGGCTGAACTTCAGTGGTGACACACACCTTGTTCCCCTGTCACACATATGCATACAAACACACACACACACACACACACACACACACACACACACACACACACACACACACACACACACACGCACACACACACACATAATGAAATAACGTAAACAAACGTACAATGAAAGGTTTCTGAACATGTACAACTTATATATTTATGGTTTTGGAAAGGCTAACATGAGTTGCTAAGACAGAAAATTTAATTATTATTATTAATATTATTCTTTTAAATAAGTGATTTTCATATACCCAAAGCATTGAACAGAATGAAAAGGCACACAGAACTGTGAAAGAAACATAATAATAAAAGCTACGATAAATACGGCACAGAAAGCATAAAATGAAAGGCATAAATACACATACCAAACCAGTAACATCATGAAAATCGAGACTAAAGTAAAAATAGCAGACTATTGTTCAAGTTAAAAAACAAACTTAAACATCATAATAACATAAGTTAGGCTCCTTAACTTTTGACTGTGGCAGTACGCTACATAGTTTAGCTCGATATCTTACAAAAACTCCAAAACTCTCTGAAAAAAACAATCCAAAATAGATTTTGTGTATGTAATATATCACGCATAGTTTGTTAGGACAGTATAAATAACTGATCAGGTACATTTTTACATTTTCCATCAGGTGAAAAGCCAACTATTTCAGTAGAAGTGAAAGGGAGAGGTGTTGTTTGATGTGCAAATTAAGCAGGCTGAATTGGCCCGAGACAGATCCCCATGGAATGGGTGTGAACTGACCATGAGCGACACCACAGCAATTTGATTATTATTCAAATAACCTTCAAGGACATCATTCGCCATCTTGGCTCATCCCTTCCTGTCACCACATTTATGCATGTAAAAAAAAGTGACTGTGTCTACATCCCTTATAACTTTACATCACAGCTGTTTTTTTAATGAGTTGGTTTCCTTTCTAAATGACACCACTCTGATAACTTGAGGTGATTTAAAGATTAGAAAGAAATGTTAATGGTACGATTAATCAAGCGCAGCTATTCAAACACATATCAAATTCCATCAGCAAAACATCCATGTACCACCCACTGCACCTAAGAATATTTCCCTCCCTCACCTAACTCAATGGATTTCTGCATGCAAAGTTCACAAGACTTCAAAAATGTCAATTTTAAAGTGCTGTAAAATTAAAAATATTTAAGCTGACGTGGAACATTTGCTGAGGTCTCACCAGGAGAACGGCTTTTTATTCACAGCAGTCTGAACCAGTTATCCTTTATTCAGACTGATGACGAGTGTATACACATACTTTGATGCCAGGGAAACCGTTACCTTCTTTGAATTACATGACACTGCTAACTTGAATGGGGAATAATATTAAGGGAAATTACAAATACATGTCAGTAAAATACACACGTAACTAGTGTCACAAAGTTGCCGACGGGGGCCACGTCTGATGAAAGTCTTGGCAAGTCAGCACAATTTGCACCCTTTTCCGCGAAAAAATCAAGACAAACTGTCAGCGTTAAAATTGCTGTTAACTGTCGCAACTCTAGCATCTGAGCTCACATCTAATGGCTTTGAAGGTGTCTGTTGGGAAAATCAGTTCTTAATATTATTAACATATCAGATCGTTGAGGAGAGGAAGATGTGAAAAAAAATCTATATCCATTATGTGTATTATGTCTATTAACTTGCCTGTTATAATTGATGACAAGACGGAGTTAACATGATCTATATTCATAGCACATTGCACCGTTCGCAGTCACACCTAGTCTCTACTAGTACAGGAAAAAGCACTACTTTTACGGGAGCAAGGCATGAGGAATTAAATTATTTAAATTATTACATATAATTATTACATATACATACTAAGCTTGTATCATTTATTTGACAGTTTCCTTAAGCAGCGAGTCAGATAGCTTAAATTTAAGATGTTAAATGCACACCCATACAAGGGTATAACGGCAGTGCTACACTCAAGATCAAAGACTCCAAGGAGAGTGGTCGCTTAACTTCTAGTAGCAAATTATGGTAAGATTTTATTTATCTTAATTAATTCATTGTAGTGAAGAAAAGCAAAACATGGGGTTCCAGTTCAGGACTTAGAAACCTAAGCTATGTTTTCAAACGATTAACAAGCTGCATCACCCTCAGAACTGGTACCAACACAAAATATCAGCCTAAACCCTAAATTGATACATCTTTTGTATTCCTATGTTTTAGATGGTTTGTAGGACATGAGCAAGTCACATATTAATATTTAATTTTGAATGATTTTCCCTAAACATTTAACAATGCCTGCAGCTATACTTTCTCATAGTTAGCATGCAACCTTGGGGCTTCTAAAACCTGGCTGACAGTGACATCTCTTAATTATTTAATTCTCAGAAAAATAGTACATGATGATAAAAAAAACACAATTAATATGAGGCTAAAAAGGTATGCAGACGCTGTATGCCTTTTCATAATACTCTAACACCCTCAGAAGTCTCAGAAACAGCAGCGAGAAGTAGAAACCTCTCCCAACACACCTGAACACGAGATGCTTACCGCCGCGTTCTTACAACAAGATTAAGGAAACCACAGAGCCATCTTAAAATGTCTCACAAGGCCCTATCCGTAAAACAATCTGTTCGTGGGAACAGCGAAAAGAACTGCGCGCACACACACACATCAGGGAAACCCTACGAGACAATACTCCGCTGCTCATTTACGGAACCTACAGACCTCCCTCCCGCACCTGTTACCACCAGAGGAAACCCATCGTTACGTACACGCCAACTACCTGTCGTTAGCGGTTGCTTTGATTCTGGCTATGTTCGCACCCGCTCCGCAGCCAGGCGGTTGCTGGGCTAGAGCTGCAAGCATCGTGGCACTTGTTCAGAGGCCAAGCTGAACCGACTTTGCACCCGTGCAAAGAATACATGCTGAAGCCCTTTCCCGCCTCTTTGAATACATGCTATCAGCAAAGATCCTCACAATGTTTCAAAACTTTAAAAAAAACACAGTTTTGCTCCCTACGCAAATCTACATCAATTACACCATCACGGGTGCAATATAACTCTCTTACAAGAACGGTCATTCTGCATTTAACATATAACTGTACATTGTTCCACCATTTTGTTTATACTTTTCCACAAACACCTACAGTGCCCTCCACAATTATTGGCACCCCCTGGTAAAGATGAGTAAAAAAGGTTATAAATAATTAACCTTTTGGTGAATTAGCTTAATCTCACACTGAAAAAATCCACGTGTGCCACAATTATTGGCACCCCTAGAAATTCGTACAAACAAAATGTAACTGAAGCATTTTTTTTCCATTTATATTTTACTTTTTAAAGTTGATCAGAGTGTTTAGGAACTTTCAAGCAGTAATCCATGACTTCCTGTTTCACTGGGGTATAAATATGAAGTGACACAGAGGCCATATTCCCTTATTCATACATCAACATGGGAAAGATAAGAGACACACACAAATCAAATGAGGGAAAAGTGTGTTGAGTTTCATAAGTCATGGAATGGCTATAAAAAATAGCTACTCACTTGAAAATGCCTATGTCTACCGTTAGGGCAATGCTTAAAAAGTTCAAAGCAACTGGAACTGTTACAAACTTGCCTGGAAGAGGACCCAAGTTTATTTTGCCCCCAAACACAGTGAGGAGGATGGTAAGAGAGGCAAAAAAATCCCCAAGGATCACTGTTGGAGAATTAGAGAGGAAAGTAGCATCTTGGGGTCATCAAGTCTCCAAAACTACCATTAGATGTCACCTCCATGCCAACAAATTATTTGGAAGGCATGCCAGAAAAAAGCCTTTCCTGTCATTTCACCACAAATGTAGGCGCCTGGAGTTTGCTAAATGCTACTGGAACTTTGACTGGAACCGTTTTCTATGGTCAGATGAAACAAATATTCTCAAAAAAACTCAAGGTGGGTTTGGCGTAAAAAGAAGGATGGCTATACCGAAAATAACCGGATCCCCACTGTTAAGTATGGTGGAGGTTCCTTGATGTTGTGGGGTTGTTTTTCCTCCAAAGGCCCTGGGAACCTTGTTAGGGTACATGGGCATCATTAACTCCATGAAATACGAGGACATTTTTAATCTGAATCTGGCTGCCTCAGCCAGGAAACTAAAACTGGGTCGTCGTTGGATCTTCCAGCAGGACAATGATCCAAAACATACATCCAAATCAACACAAAAATGGTTAACTGAACACTAAATCAAGCTTCTGCCATGGCCACCTCAGTCCCCCGGACCTAACCCTCCATTGAAAACCTGTGGGCTGAGCTGAAGAGGAGAGTGCACAAGAGAGGACCTAGAACTCTGGATGATCTGGTGAGATTCTGTAAAGAGGACTGGTCTCAGATTCCTTGCGCTGTATTCTCCAACCTTATTAGATGTTACGGGAGAAGACGCAGTGCTGTTTTATTGGCAAAGGGAGGTTGTACAAAGTATTAAATGCAGGGGTGCCAATAATTGTGGCACACATGGTTTTGTTAAAAATAATTATTTCTTGATGAGGGATTTTCTTTCTCATAATAAATATACTTAAATTAAAGGTCGGATTTTTCTCATTTTTTCAGTGTGAGATTAAGCTAATTCACCAAACGGTGAATTTTTTTAGAACCCTTTTTACTCATCTTTACCAGGGGTGCCAATAATTGTGGAGGGCACTGTATATATAGACATGGGAGAAGGCTAAGGTTATAGAAAGTGTTAAATGGGCTTAATAAGCGAAGGCATGTTGCAACCCAGGGAAGGAGCCGCCACTGACACCCTGACGCCGTATCTCCTGGTCTTGAGGGGAAAAGCACTGGAGTAATAATGAGCCTTCCCCCTAATGACATCAAACTCTGGAAGCGGCAGCACGCTCGCTCGGCTCCCCGCCCCGCCACCTGGCTCTGGCTCCGCGCTCCGCATCGAGGAGGGGGACTGGGGGGGGGGGGGAGGTGCATCCTGGGAGAGGTGGCACAGCAAGATGTGGTGGCTGTAGAAGCAACACCACCAACTATAACGCTACACGTGCCGCGCTAACGGAATCCAACCTGCCACTTGTGCACCAAGTTAAGAGAAAGGCGGCAAAGCAGTTTCCTATTGTAATTACAGCGTTAGCTTTCAGGGCAAGGAAAGGCACCGGCTTACTGAAAAAATGGTCCCTCTGAAAGGGTTTAGCTTCCTGTTATTCTTGTTATAACATATCACGCAGCTAAAATTAGAACATCTGGAGCCAGAAAACTTTTAACGAGCCGCAGAGCCCAGTTTTTTTTACAGTTACTTTTGTGCACTTTTAGACTTTTTTTTGGTTTTTTTGGGTTGTTTGTTTTTACCCCTTTTGTTCGAGAGCACATTAAAGGAGAAAATAAATAACAGATTGGAGAGCTAATGGTGCTCTAAACGAAGGGAAAAAGTGACAGGCAGAAAAAAAAAAAAAAAAAAATCAACTTCAGATATATTAAGGAAGGAGGGAGGGGGGGAAACTATTAGCAAGTTCAAACACGGCTGACTTCAATGAATGGCTTTCAATTTTAAAGAAAGGACTACAGATGCCAGTCCAAAAAGGCAGATTATGGATATTAAGGAGGTTTTTTTACGGTGAAGAATAAGCGCTGGAGAGATTCTTTTGACAATGTTCATCATTCAGATATACTCAAGTGAAGCTTTGCCAACCATGGCTTAGATCTACAAGCACAATCACAACACATTAAAAACATTCTGTACATGTGGGTTTAAAAAAAAAAAGAATAAAAATCTAAAACAATGCTCGCTTAACACAGATGAAGGCTTGGTTAGCGCAATAGTGAAATTCTCCTTTTTTCTATGGAACGTCAACACCCCCATAACACATTTCTTTTTGTAGTCCAGGGACATTAAACCCAGACCATAGATGTCAAGGTACTGTTTCTGATGGGCACTAATCAGTTTAGTGAAACAGCTACAATTGAGAGGCTAATCCAGCATAAACAATA
The DNA here is from genome assembly GCA_029718625.1 of Synaphobranchus kaupii. Lineage (NCBI taxonomy): Eukaryota > Metazoa > Chordata > Actinopteri > Anguilliformes > Synaphobranchidae > Synaphobranchus > Synaphobranchus kaupii. The sequence goes on from CM056392.1 coordinate 6,783,631, forward strand.
GGTAGATTGGGATTTTATTTCAACAAATACCAACATGGAAAAATGCATAATAAAGTCATCAAAATACAACACATAGTTTCACACAAAAAGGAAGCTCTTTGGTTTGACAATTCAGATGACTCGTAAGTAATTGTTGTGTAAATAAATCCTTATTAACCAAGCTGTCATCTGCAAAATGAAAACAGGTACATCCTCGGGAATTGAAGAAAATTATTTACTTGGGTTTCAGCTGAGAGCAACCACTCTTACAGACATCACTACAGGCGCATTCCACATCGATTCAAAAACCGAAAACAGATGTTAATACTGACCACCCCTATGTTTATTTCTATAAATTCTATTAATATGGCTACTTCCCTCTGGACAGGACTGTTCAGGAGGGACTGAGATCCAATATCTAACAGTAGTAATCTAACTAAACACCTCAGGAAAGAGAAAACTTTCAATTAAAAAGTTATGAATAATCCGTGCCCGTGCACTTGGCGTGCTCGCGACTCTGTATTTACACTTCACGCGTTTAAGCTTTGGCGGCTGATGTGTGCGCTTAAAAATCACCAAACAATTTAGAGGAGTAAATAAGCTTTGAGAATTGTACCTGACATCTGTTATTAATTAGCGAGCAAATGAAACAGCCCTGTACATTTATTTTTCTTCTGCTGATATAGCTACCCCCCCCCCCTCCCCAGTCCTAGGAAATAATGCAGGCGCTTGGGCTTAGAAGATTCCGGAGGCCTTCCTACCTGCTTTTGTTGGCACGCTGCGCTGAAATGAAGCCTTGTCACAACATTGGCAGATAAATAACGCTATCACAATGCCTACTATTTCACACAGTGGGCCGAGCTCTTTTCCCCCACACACTGTTTGCATATCTAAGATGGAGCCTTTCCTGGGCGATACGTGGAAAACCAGGTGAAACGGACACATTCTGGACCTAAAAATTCGGCAGCTTGACTAAGGGTGTGGGGCTGCGCAACTTCAGAAAGAAGACTGCGGTTCATCAGCTCGTAATCTAATCGAATAAATTCCGAAATGCGCCAATTTGAGCAAAACAAACATTCAAACGTTAATTGCTTTGACTCCAGGTTTCTCATTTTCGCTAGCAGAATGATGCAAGTAGATCTGTCACAAGACATTTTAATAATTTAAGCCAACAGCAAAATTGTTAGAAACATTAACATTTTATGACCGTGTGTGTGTGTGTGTGTGTGTGTGTGTGTGTGTGTGTGTGTGTGTGTGCGTGTATGCTTGCCTGTGTGCGCATGTGCGTGAAGCTGCTCATTTTCAGGAGCAGCATAAAGCCTTTAGATCTGCCTGAAGAAAGCTTTGTAAAACATCTGACATTTGACAATGTCTTAATGCTATAGCCTGTATAAAATGATGAAATCAGTCAACTTAACGTACACCATCTATTTTATTTTTCTTTCCACTTCCAACTAGTAATACTGAAAGAAAGAAATCCAATGCAGCATAACTATACTTTTCACTCAGTCATAATAAATGTCATAGACCCTTCCGGAAAATGCAGAAGAAAGCCACGTTGCACTTGGTCAGTGGTTCTCATTCAGATGATGAGCATAATGACCTCTGTGTGACAAGGGTGCAACAGCAATACCGCCTAATTGATCACAAGGCAACTATGAGAATGCTGGACGCAGAGCAAATAACAGTCGAGTTAAAGCATGAATCCCAGATTCACTTAAGGGGTTCTAGGCCATTAAAAAAATTACCTTGTGCAACATGAGGATAGAAAATGACAAAAAGCAAAATCCTGATATCTACAAATCCCAGAAGCTGAAATCTCTGACAACATACATGCTCTGCGAGTTTCTTTTCAACCTACATCTGTCCAGTTTGTTACATTCGAAACGACGTCATTTTGTGAAATTTTTGTGCTCGTTCCAGATTTTCTAGCTTGCCTTGCATAAGGTGCACCATATGGCATAAGGGAATGTGGGTAATCAGGAGCTTGGTGTTCCACAGTAACGTGCAAAGAGAAGCATAAACAATACGGCAAAGCAAAGCAATCTACACTCTCCTTCGTGCTTGCATATACACAACTTTTTAAAGTATAATATTATCAAGTGCAAACATGGCAGTAAAACAAAATCCATGGCAAGCTCGTGCACTCACCATGACATCATCCTTAAAACACGCAACAAAAAATATAAAGTTAACGTCTGTCTGTGGATTTTAAGACTAAGTACTAGTACTAGTAGGCCTAAATAGCTCCTCTAAGCTGTAAATGTGACCAATGAGGGGGTGGGTGGGGTGGGGGCAATATGAAGAAAAAGTTAAAAAACTAAAAATAGACGCCACCATAATATGCCTCGCACCTGCAACGGAAAAGATGTTTGTCGTGTACAGAAAAGTTTGTACGTTTCCTGTGAGACGACAGAAGTGAAAGTTCAGAGCCATCGGTGTCTGAGGTGATCTCCATGGAAACGGCGGTCGTCCACTCACCGCGGCCCTGCCATTAATCTACTTTGTCGCTCGGCCCAATTATGTAACGCCACAATAAGACGAGAAGCCTGACATGCGAGTGCGCGTCAGCGCGTGCCATTCTATTTCAACAACGCAGTTTCAACATCTCGAAGGCCTTCCCTCACAAGCGCTGTTCTTTGAAGAGCAAAGTTCTCAAGGCTACAAAAGGGTTCACGGGGACAGAGTGAAGGGAACGTTCTCCGGTCGAATGTACTCAGCGAATGAAGACAAAATGCAAGAATGTGTGCAAGCACAAAAACAGCATTCACTGGATTTAGGAGTGATGTCCTCTCATCTTCTACAAAGCCAACGAGGGAGTGGCAACAGAATAAGTACTTATATAAATGGCATTCTTTCAGAGAGAAAGGTGCCCCCGGGCCATAGAAACGGAAGAAAAAAAAACGAGAAGCGCCAGAGTGCAAAAAAAACACCGGAGCTGCCAATAATAGGAGTTACGTTGCATGGGACGGTTTGAACTGCCGTCCCCGACCTCAACAACTGTAATGAACACCGCTAATCCCAAACTGACAGGAAGAGCCTTCACAAAAAAAGAAAAGCCTCACATCTGGAATAATACGGCAAGACACTTGAAAGGGAAGACCTTAAGCACTACAAGATTGGAGGGCAATTTGCGAGCACTGCAGAGTTAGGCCAACTTGGTTCTACGGGCATTGAAACGGAAGCTCCCCTAAGTGAGTCTTAATGCATCCGAAATGAGGTTTAGACGCATTACACGGGGATATCGTTCACCTTCTTATTGGGCGGGGTCTTATCTGACGCGACGTACAGCCGCGCGCAGGAGCGACGGAGGTGACACATCCCGTGCGAGGGGATGACGTCGGTTTCCGACCCCGCGACCTTCAGCTTAGAGCCCGGAGCTCCGACCGCCACGGTGTGCGGCGCCCCAAGGGATCTAAACGGACACATATTCCTGGTAAACGGGATGTTATTCATTAAAAAGCCCTAAAGTTCCTGAAGGATCGTGCCACTCGAGGGAGGCCGACACCAGACTGCTAGCGCACATCGCTCTCCGTTACAGACCTGCTGAGAAAGCCAGAGACACGCCCCATTTCCAGCCTTCAGAGAAAGGTGGTGGTGGTGGTGGTGGGGGGGTTGAAGGCATTGAATGCATAGACACACATAACCAGCCTACAATTCTCCTTCACAAGCCTCAGCACGATATCAGCCCTGAATCACTCACTACTTCAAAGGCCCACTTTGATGACCAATTCCAATCGCCCTTAAGTCGAGGCCATTCAAGTCAGCTTCCAAATGAGTTTATTTACTTTTTTATTTAGGGTCACCAATTTCAAGGGCAGCTGCGGCTGTGACTCAGTTAAAAGCCGCTGAAGTTTAGGAGGGCGGTTCATTCCGAAGCCAGCCAGTAATCCTTCAGGTGGGCTGTAACTGCTGACAGAGATGAAATCCTTAATTAATTCGGAGCGTCCACTCAAAAACATGCACTTTGGCATTATTTGAACTGAGAAATGGAATGGAGAAAGCCCCGTTGAAAAAACTTTTGACAGAAATGCAGCACTGAGGCTTTTTCTGTGATGTATAATAACAGGTAAAATTCAGAAGGAAAACCTCACTGGTAAGCATGAACGAAAAGCCCTCAGAGGCTTAGGCCCACAAGCAAAACTGCTTATTTTCCAAAGTGCCTTGTTTCAGGATGAAGCATTTTGTCTACAGAGGAAGCAACAATACCCACTGGGCATTTCACCCAATCCATAAAGTGAACTATGCTGTTCATCTGCTGTTGTGTCAATGTGGGATATTAGACTGCCGGAGAAGTACCAGTGTAGGACATCCTGATGAACAGTATAGAGTAGCATTAGTGTTAATTATAAGAGTACGACACAAAAACAGAGAACCGCCATGCTCCTCCACCCACATTTGAAGTGAGGCTAACCGGACTTGAAACTAATGTTCTTGAGTGTTTACCTTACCAAATAATTTAGTGTCTGGTAGTGGCAGGAAGTGGCCAACTCCACAATGCATTTACATTTTCGAATGACAGCAGACCTTAGGGAAGGCTCATCATTTGATGTCTGCGTCAAACCTTGCCATGTACAAAAAAATTTCAATGTGTCTTGGTAAACTTTCAAGGCCTACTCCAGCTGAGCAGATAAAGATGTGAATTATGGGCAGAAAAGACATTTCTGAACTTTGTGAACACCTGCTTTGTTTTGACCTTGAGCGAGAAGCCAGATAAGCATATTCGGACATCTCTGATTCCCACACTGTTTTTGTTCAGTCTACGCTGCTTAAGAGTTTCCTCGTTTGAGCTGAAAACGAGAACATAGCGTCGCATTATTCTGCTGACACTGAACTCAATAGCTGCATATCTGCTGGAGTCCAGGATTTTCGTAGCAAACAAAACCCCATTAACATACAGTGCCTGCAGAAAGCATCCATCGACCTTGAACTATTTCACATTTTGTTCTTTACACCTTTAACGTTTTAATGCACTGAAATACATTTTTCTCCTTCACCAGCACAATAAATTCAACATATTTATGATGAGTTTTGTTTTCCAAAAATAAGACTAACATTTCTCATTTAGAAAAGTATTCACCCCACCACCACCCCTCACCATTGACATTTTGTAGATAGACCTTTGGCAGCAATTGCATCTCCGAGTCTTCTTGGGTATGTCTGCATGAGCGGTTTAGATTTTGGAATTTTTGCCCATTCCTCCATTCAAATTTGCTCAAACACTGCTAGACTGTTAGACTGTGAGATCATCATTGGACAGCATTATTCAGGTGGTCATAATTTCAATGGGATATAAGTCGGGTTTTGGCTGAGCCATTCCAGACCTGACCTTCTTGTTTTTGAAAAAGGAATTCCACCAAAAAACAACATTAACCTCATTGAACAGATCAATTGATCAAGTCTCTTTTTGTGGCTGGCCAAAACAATCTCTGAACAGAAATATCGTCAGCGAAAGATTTAGTACAGGCCGTCATCTTGCGGTAGCCGGTAAAAATAAATTCCTTCGTTCGCCGATGTTAGACCCTTGCAATTTGCCATACAGTGAAACGGCATATTATTTTCAGTAGAACTTAAGCACTTAAGTAAACTAAACTGAACACCATAAATCTAGATTTTCTTTCTTTAGTGGCTAGCTTGCTAGCGAGTAGAAGAATGGCTTCCATGTCAAGTAGTAACTCCCAGCCCCTCAATTTATATTCAGTAGAAGTGGATACTTGTAACAGGTGCTGTCTTACACCCGACCATAGATTGATATACCGCCCCATTGTATTCTATAGTAAAGCATGCAGGTACCTGGAACAAGGACGGTAGTCTGGGGCTATATCTCTGCACTCACAACAGGAAGATAGTTGGCTGAGAGCTCATTCAATCAGGAGGAAAGTTACTCTTCTACAAAAAAAATAGATACATTTTCGGTGGAATACCCCTTTAAGCCATGCCTTTGTAGGTTTTACTGTGTGCGTTGGGTTATTGTTCTGCATGAACATGAACCTTCAACCTAAATTAAAAATGTTGTGGACAGAAAGAGGTTCTCCGCAAGGATGTCGTCTGTATTTCGTTCCCCCATCTTGATGGCAACAAGCTTCCCAGTTCCTCCTGCTGAAAATCAACTCCATAGCATGATCCAGCCACAGCCATGCTTTATGATAGGGATGGTGTTACCTGGGTGATGGGCCGTGTTTTTCTTAAATCAGACTGCTTTGCTTTCAGGCCAAAGAGCTAAACTTTAGTCTCACCAGACAACAAACTCTTCTTTTAGAAGGTCTCCGGGCCTGTCACATGGATTCTGGCAAACCTTTCTCAGAAGTGACTTCCCTCTAGTAACTCTCCCAAAGAGGCCAAATCTGACCGTTTCCCATTTTTCAGCCAATGAGCACTGCAACTTTGACCGTGTTGTGACTTCAGTCATCGCTGGTTGATCAGTTTGGTAGGAAGGCCTCATCTCGGTAGCTTCTGGGTTGTGCCATATTTTTTTCAAATTTTGGCGCAATGGACTTAATGGTTCTTCTAGGAAGCTTCAAAGCTTTGCAAACCTATTCATAAGCTTCTCCAACTGTTTGTCTTTTAAGAGCTTCATCTCAAAGCTCCATGGGCAGTTCATGAGGACAGCATGACTGATCTGATCTGCCGTTTCAGTTGCGAGACCTCACAAAGTCAGTGACATACAACTTAAGACAGGTGGATTCAAAATCAACATAGGTGGATTCATGTATTTTGGTGCAAAACAATCATTGGTCATGTTATTGGTTTTGCGTGTGCACACGCTAAAGGTCTTGCTAAATCAGGGCCTTAGTGTGATCTCTCAAGAGAATGGAACACACCTGGCCCAATTTGGTTTGTTAATACAAAGGGTGTGAAGGCTCATCAATTAAGTAATTTTCAGGGTGTTTATTTTTAATATAATTCCAAATACTTTATTTCAATTTTACATTCTAGAGAGTTACTCATACAGGAGAAGAAATTTAAACATATTTTAATTTGACTTTGCAAAACAGCAAAAAGAGAAATAGTCAATGGGAGGTGAAAACTTTCTGAAGGCACGTTCATTTTGAGGGAGGATTATTTTTCAGACAACCATGGTCCTCTTCACCCAAAGGACCCACCCAGTCTATTAGGGAAAGGCCCAAGATTCCACAGAATGTTACGCACAAAGCCACACAAAGCACCCAATTTCAAAGAATACTGCTGCACATGCCAAGCTGGCAACAGCTTCATAATGGCATTTCGAACATGTCACATTTAGCTGCTAATATCCGTCAGCATACAGACGTTCTCAATTGTGTTAGTAGATGGCATAGGATTGACACCGTTTTGTCACCATATTCATGGTTTAGGATGCCCGGAGTGAGAAAGTGCTAATAAGTTATCAGTCTGCGAGGGTGCTACAGCACTCATTTACTTGCGCCGGTATCATAACAGAATGCAAAAACTCCCAGCGCACAAAGGGTTGGGATTTCTCTCTCAATGCATAAAGCTGAAAAATTAAAGAAGACAAGTCGTATTCTCTGAAAGGGTTAAAGTGGAGCCAAACAAGCCCTTCTGAAAGCCTCTCTGTGTTGCTCTTCTCAGTTCTGCACAAATTGTATCAAATGTCTTTCACTAACTACATTAGAAAGCAATTACAGCTTAATGGCTGTCTAAATCCATTATCAACATTCATCTAACCTTTAAATATTTAAAGATAATACCTATTTAATTTGTGAAATTTAATGGACTGCCAGGCAGAGTGCACGTCTATTTAGCGTTAGCGTTTTTTGTTTTCAGCGGACCTCGCTCTCTGCGGCTCCCTCCCTTTCTCTATCCCACGTCACTCTTTCGTGCACTTGCTCTTCCCTCCCATGTGTCTTCCCCCACCCCCAATGCTAGTCTCTCTCTCTCTTTCTCGCTCTTGGCACTCTCTCTCTCTCGCTTTCTCCTCCGTGTGTGTCTCTCTCTCTCTCTCTCTCTCTCTCTCACTCCCCCCCCCCCCCCACGTTTCCCTCTCTTTCGTCAGAGAGCATTGGTGCTGCCCTCAACGAGAACATGCTCGTTCAAGTTGAACCGAGGCTGTTAAAAAGGCTGCAATAACAAACTACAGGAAGCACTTACAATTCCAAATGCAATGCACTACACCGGCAATTTATGTTTGCGGGCCTCTTTTGACATAATAACATTTGTTTTATGAGCAAAGTCGTCTGGGAGGGCAGGCGCTCCAGTCCACGCTGGGTAAGCTCACGGCAGTGAAGAGCTACCGTTCAAAATAACACGAGTGACATTGGGCTCACCTCAAATGAAGCACAGGACCCTCCCTTCCTGTACACTGCGACCGCAGAGCGGCCTATTTCCAAAGGCTTCGCCACTGTATGTACAACAAACAAAAGAGTGGTCTGGCAGTAACAAATGCCCAAGGATTCCAAAAAAGTACTATTTGAGCTTTCAAGCAGGCCCTTAGGCGAAAAAACCCATAAAGAATGCAGTGATTTTGTAGCACACAAAGCGTAATCAACAATGGATTTCCATTAAATTATGAAATGGTGTGTATAAAAAACACCCAGAAGGTAAAGCTCTCAATTTATAAGAGTGGGCTTTCCAGTCCAACTCAAATCACACAACAGGACAGAAGTGTGGGACCTAAAAGTTTTGATTGGATAAGTTTGTGTTCACATATTTTCCAATTCAATATTCTGGCATACAAAATATTTATTCTGAATAATATTTTTTGACACATTATTTTAATAGCACGTGCGTATTCGAAAATTCAGCATTTCATTGCAATTGCAAATGTGCAACCTACGGTAAACATGTGCACTTACACACAATTAATATATGTGTATATATATACTTTATATGAAGTTGACAGATTTGTAATATTATGACACATTATTTTAGAAAATTGTAACATATTTATTTGTGTTATATATTTAAATGTATATGTTCTTAATGTACTGTAACTATGTGGGGATGGGGAGGTAAGCTAAACCGTACATTTTTGCAATACCACATAACAATACCACATAATTGCATATGCTAATTTTAGATTCTGTGAGCACATTTAAGTTTACGTTATGGTAGTATTAAAAGTAATATAAACATACTAATCATCAACAGTACATACAAAATAATTTCCTGTTTGCCAATTTACACTCTTGACAACTTGCCTTTTATTGAGATGGCCCTGTGCCTTCTGCAAACTCAGAAGGCATTTGGGAATCAAACCAACAGTTTGTGGAGTAAAATTAAATATAGACCTAATTCATTCCACGAGTACCATGAACACTGCCGCTAGTCAATTAAAGCAAACAACATATCCTCCATTAATACTAACCACACCAAGGTAACAGTTAAACAGGTATGTCTTATGTTCAAATATGAGAATTCATTTTCAAAGGCAAATCTGTGAAAAAAAATGCTTCTTTGACACATCTCTTCATCAAGAATTCTCACCATGCAAAACCTCTTGTTCACACATTGAAAAGAAACGTATGCTAAAGCACTAATCTGGTCGACAATTCCAAGCAGATTCCAGATATCTTTATTATTAAACTGGGCTAAACCAACTAGTTTTACATCACATCTTACATCTACACCTCGCTGTGCAGGCTATCATGAATAAATGTATGTTGGCTCGTATGGCAATATAACAAGAGAATAAATAATATGGCTAATTTTGCTTCAATAGCCCTGTAAATATGGTGACAGATGATCCTCCCAGCAACCACTTGGGGGATGGGCAACGTGCATGATATGTTAGGATTTCATACATGCCTTACCAACAGATGCCTCTGAACACCTCACAACTGTAAATACACAGCGCTGCAGCGCCACACATCTTTATTCCACCGTGTCAATACCATTAAATAAGGAGTAGAAACCGTGGGCAGCGAAGGAGTTGCACGATGGCTGGTTATTAAGTCTTTGTTTACGGATTTGTAGGAAACGTGGAGGTAGGAGGTAGACTGGCAGTTGAATAGATACGAGCTGTAATATGCTGCCGTCACTGACCGTAAGCCTACAAGGCCGAAGCTCAATATATCAAGCATCTTCAAAAGAGATGAAATTGTGCCACATGCTTCATCGTGACCATGTATGTGTTTTCCCACTTGGCGTTGATCTTTCCAGCTTGAGAAACCTACTTTATTCTCATTAGATTCGCCTTTCAAGTGCCGGAAACCCGTCGCAAAAAAAAACGTATACAAGAAACGCAACAAGTCCGCACAAGAAACATCCACCGACGCGCGCCAGGCACGGCCCAGAACGCAAACAGCGGCTGGCAGAGATTGTTTACAAGCCGAAAACGCTGAACTTCGGAGGGGAAAGTGACACCACAGCCACAACAAAGACAGAAAGCGCGTCAGCGAGAAACCCTCGCTTTGTAGGTGAATGTTTCCTGCCGTTCCCGGCCGTTCCCGGCGGAAGGGATCAAACTGGTTTCTCGCAGAATAATGGCTGCGCTGAGAGAACAAGGCCGCCCGCACGCCTGTCCGTCCGTCCGGGCTCGGCCTCATTGTGCGTGCCGCTTCTCAGCCCTCTGTCGCCAGGAACAAGCCTCAGCTGCTCGAGGAGCGGTGAACAAAATGAGCAAAAACAAACAGCCTTCATCTTCTTGTTTTTAAAGGGAATATCAAAACATGAGCACAAGTGAGAAAGCAATTGCTCAGCAAACAGGTAAACATTTCCTGCATGTTAATTTGCGCCAGCTTAACAACGTGAAAACTATTTATACTGTTAAAAAAATCTTCTATGAACTGCAAATGAGGCTCAGCGCATTATAGAGCAGCAAAGCAGTTTGTTCACAGTTGTTTTTTTTTCCTTCTATAATATGCGAAAAGAAGGTATATTCTGCAACTCTTAGAGAATTCAATATTCAGAAAATCATTCTAAGGACATTTCAGCATTTGATAAGAACAGAGCGTTTGCGGACCTGTTTTTTTGCCGCACGTTACATATTGGGCCCATCAAAAAAATGTGTACGCAGAGGCGGTACAATAATCACGCCATAATTAGTCACCTGTGCACCTGCTTCCACGGTTACCCGGGCTGTGATGGGGAATCGGTAAGACCCTACAAATCAGGACTCTGAGAAAATAAATGAACCAAGTGGAAATCATGGCACACCGCAGCACCTCAAGGCACACAAGGCCAGATGGGACGCTCTCATCGCGAGCGTTAGACATGATACTCGACTGGAAACAGGCGCTTTTAGTGCGAGAGCAGAGGGAGGCTTGCGTTGAACCCCCACCCCCGCTTTCCTAGGGCCGCGGCTTTACCCTTAATTCATTTCACATGTGCGTGCATGCATGCCATTCTCCCATCTACATTAGAAATCATGAATGGGCGTGCTGTGGAAGATCTAGACCTTCCAGTCCCCATCACCCCCGCCCCCAACCGTGAAAACCTGGGCAACTTCTTAAGACTTTTCTGCACCTTTGACAAGCTGGATGATCTACACCACTGCTATTGCAGAAGGCTTTCCAAAAAATTCTAAGAGGTCAGAAGTCACATATTCTCACTATGACATATTCTCTCATATTTTCAGTAACCAGTGGAATCCACAAAAACAGTTTCCAGAACGTTCTGGCAATTTATACACTTTTTACACTTTAAAGGCAAGAGTAAAAAAATAACATTTGGACCCAACCAAAAAAATAAATTAATAATAATATATATATATTTTTTTTTTTTTTTTTGTGGACAATATTCAGCTGACACTGGCATTGCAGGCTCAACACAGAAATTGGTCACTTCAACCAAATAACACAACTAATTTCAAAAAAGCTAATTCCAGTGGCCACATCCCACTTTATAGACATTTACATTATGCAACACCGTTTCAGCTAGCCTCCAAGATTCGTTCTGGCTGCGTCGTAGTAAACAAAAGCACTAATTTTGATTTTAATTCAGTGCTCTGCAAACGCATGCGAGCCATTGGTCAAAAGAAAGAGGACAGAAGAAAAACTCTCCCTCTACGTCCTGCTACAGCACGCAACTCCAGGGAACAAGTTTACACTGAGCAGGTCCCGTCACTCTGTTTTTCACATTAGCCACGCGCTCTCTGCTTCCATCCAATCACAGGCCTCCTCGCCAGAGGAAACCAGGGGGGCCCCACGATTCATTGCTGCTGTTTAAAAAAAGGGGGAAAAAAGAACAAGACCCCACCCAGACAGTGCACGGCTGGAACTACACAGACTAAATGGCGGGTTTGTTTTATTACTCGATGCTGAACACCTGCAAAACTAAAAAAAACAAAAATGCCTGTGCTGTTCCTATATTGGGGCCAGACAAAAGCCTTTCATGTGAGAACGTTTCTGTGGGAATGGCTTCGTTGAAGCTCTGGTTACATTCCACAGTCCCACTCTGGCAAATGACTGAGTCCACATGCACCCGCGCACACACACACACACACACACACACACACACACACACAGACAGACAAACACACACACGCATGCCTGCGCACATGCACGCACACACACACACACACACAAACACACACCCGCATGCAGACATGCACAGACACGCGCACACACACACACACACACACACACACACACAGACGCACACATATGCACGCGCACACGCATAAGCACACACACCCGCAGGCAGACATGTGCGCGCACACACACACACACACACACGCACGCACGCACGCACGCACGCACGCACACATATGCACGCACACGCTCAAACACAAACACACCCGCATGCAGACATGTACACACACACACACACACGTACACATATGCACGCACACATATGCACGCACATGCTCAAACACAAACACACCCGTATGCAGACATGTGCACACATACACATACACACACACACACACACACACACACACACACACACACACACACACACACACACGCATGCATGTGAACGCCCTCACATTCGCACACACACACAAAGTTCAGGTAGTCTTTATAAATCGCTTAACACACACTGAATGCACAGTTGCACACATGCTCAACCTGCTTTGCACACAAAAGTAATGACTGAAAACAAATAATAATAATAATAATAATAATAATAATAATAATAATAATAATAATAATAATAATAATAATAATAATAATAATAATAATAATAATAATAATAATAATAATAATAATAATAATAATAATAATAATAATAATAATAATAATAATAATAATAATAATAATAATAATAAGACCTTAACCAGGATGGTCAATTCTCATTTACAACGATGACTTGACAAAGGAAAACAATACACACACTGGGTCTGGCTGTGTTTTGGAAGAGCTATTGTGTATTTGTTGTTAGTAACAATGTGTTCAACCACAAAGGTCAAAGGTCAGACCTCATTTTTTCCTTTCAGTCAGTTTAAGACAAATGATTGTCATTAGACCAGCTTCAGCTATGGCTATGGCTTGTATATTGAAAGCTGTATAGCTATTAATGTTTAGATTTACAGTGGTGATACTTAGCAGAAGTGCACTAGTTTTTCATAATCATAATTATATGCCATTCTATTTATGTTACCAAATCTTTAAGTCAAGTAGCCTAATGAAAACTGTACTGGGCTATTGTTGTCAATGCACCATTAAGGCTAATGCTCCAAACCTTAACAGTTGATGCCTCTGAAGGTGACCTAGGGTCAGAACCTTCAACCTTTTTATTATAATGAAGAATGTACATCCTATTGGAGATCACAATAATGACTGATAAGCATTCTGACTACACAATTTCCCTGGGTTTGCCGGATCTTTCTCTGCCTATTTCAATAGTGAAGCGGTAGGCTAAGGCTACACAGCCTAATTCCACCCACAACCAACAAAAACAAGCCAGTCTTCCATGTCTGTTCTGAAGGACAATGCTAGCTGTGAAATACGGGCGCTTTTCATTCTCAACATACAAGCCTGAAGAAATTGGTTACCCCCAGCATCACCTGCTATTCCTTCTGTAAAACACTGAGGCAATTTGCTGTCTTTCAAAACAGTTTAAAACTCAAATTGGTGGCTTGGCCGATTTTACACATGATGCCTTTTAACACATAAAGCAAAGAGAAAACTTCATAAATGCATATTTATTGGATAATTTAAGCTGTAATTGCTTCAAGCTGTTTGAGAGATGCACGTAAAGCACACTGTAGCTGGAAAAAACTAATTAGCGAAAAAAAGAAAAAAAAAACTCACAGCTACATCTTTAGCTCTGGCCTAAAAAAATTTTTTTAAAAAAAAGCCAAACTCAAGAATGGATTTCTTCCACACCAAAACTAAAGCAGAAAATATGAAAAAAGAGGGGAGAATGCAGAAACACGCTGGCACGCGCGCACACGTTCAAAGTCGCACGGACAGAGGGTAAGAGAAAGCCTGTTTGTTGTTGGAGTTATATTCCAAGTCCTAATGGAGTGGATGGAATGTGTGGGGTGGAGGAAGGAGACCACTGAAGCATCGTACACAAAGGTGCAGGAGATAGAGCCAGATGTCGGATTACCGATGAGCAGCGAGGGGGTGGGGGGGGGGGGGGGGGGGGCGGCTCACGCTCCGCAGGTCGGTCGGCCGGGCCCCAGGGCCTACCCGCCGTTGTGTGGAGTCTGACAGGCGGTCGCCCCGAGTGACCAGCGGCGGGGTCATTCGTCTGACATCGCGCGGCGCTACGTGCGCTCGCGACCGGTTTAGCGGGGAAAAAACGCGTACAAAGACTGGGCTCCGCGCGTTCGGTTCCACCAGAAGGGGGGGAAACTCCTTCCATGTGTCTGTCTCCTATAGCACGTCTCAGACAGGGGGAAAATAAGAGGGAAAATGGGGCCTAAGGTTCAGAGTGCAGAGCGGACACTTTTCCCCAAAGAGTTCAGGGCTACCATTCCTTTCCAGTGACTGTGAACAATGGCCCCAAACACAACTCACAAGCACGCACGCACGCACGCACACACACGCACGCTCGCACACACACACACACACACACACACACACACACACACACACACACACACACTCACACGCACGCACACGCACGCACGCGCACGCACGCACACACACACGCACGCACACACACACGCACACACACACACGCGCACACACACGCACACGCACACGCACACAGAGGCAGAAATGCATCCTTTTGCAGCCATCTTATTTTTTAATGTGATCTTATCTGTGAATTTCATTCTTCATTTTGTTCCTCAGACATGGAAGAATGTCTGCTGCCAGATGATCACATTGCTGAAGCACCTCAGGTATTAATTGTTAGCTGTCATTTTAGGGGAGGGGGAATTTGAGATTCACCAAGGGTAGTTTGCAGGTATTTTCTGCCCACCCCAACCCCAATCCCATTCCCATATTTACCACCTGGCTGCCTTTTTATTATTACGATGTCACAATTTTCACACCAATATCAGAAACACGCTGAAAAATCTTTCGTAATTGACCAAATTGGGGGTGGGGGGGGAGGGGGGGCTGTGGCCAATTAAAATGTGTAAAAAGAAGAAGGGTACCACCTCCTCAAAACCCACCCCCCCCCCCAAAAAAATCCTGCTCTATCCCCCCTCCCCTCTCCTCCCCCCCACCACTACCCCCATTAACTCTTCACTTCCTGGCTCGTGCCTGCAGCAGATGGCACTAGGGGTGTTCCAGCAGATTTACGGGCAGGGAGGCGGGAGCGCTTTTCCAGGCCAAACCTACTGCACCTGGGCCACAGGAACAGCCAGAGGTACGTGAAGCGAAAAACAAAAAGCCAACGCCACACAGGCGCTACAATGCCATGCCCCTCTATGCTAAATCAGGGGCTATACCCTGATGAAGGCCACCTTTGTCACAGTGCCTCTGTACCCGTTTTGTCAGAAAAAAACGACATGTTCAAGACCACCGTACCGTTTTCCCCAGGGAGAATACTGGAGATTCAATTTGAAAGAGTGCATTTTTTACACCCTTCGATCGCAAACGCTATTGTGCGCTCAGATTTCTGTGTCCCATCTCTTTCATAAAATGAGGACATGGGCTCTGCTTTGTCGAGACCCCCACACTGAGGGTCACTGTGCTTGCTTTGTTTGTCCTTTGTGGAATACATACAAAAGCGGCAGTGAAGATGTCGTTTAAAAAAAAAAACAACATGTGGGTAAAATTTGTCTAGGTTATCTATTTCTTTATGAATTTTCAAGCATCCGACAAAGTGTTTGAAATGACCAACTGTGAAGAAAGTGCACTTTGCAAAAGCCACAACTGCTCTAATACATTCACCCCCAGCACTACACAAACTGTCTACTCACAGAATCAACTAAAAACTGAAGAAGGCTAGTGGTAAACTAAATTACAAAAATCGTATGCGAATACCGCTTAAATAATTCCTCATCCGTCAGCAAACAGCAATGAATCTGTAAAACATGGCAGCACTGAACTCAGAACCATGGGCCTGAATCCTAAATTGGACCCTTCAAAATGTATAATGCAATGTAATTGGCCCTTGATAAAGAACCCAATGTAATTGATATCAAATGATCGTTTCAGGTCTGCTTATCGTTAAGATGCTCAGTCAGCTTAAACTCCTAAACGTACTCCTCTTCTTGCGTATGTCCCAAATGAACAAAAAAAAAAAAAAAAACATTTAGGCCTTAATTCACTTCAAATCCGCAACCCCAGCAGACAGTGTTCAGAGCAGGGCTTCACAACAAAATCTATTCCCATACTCCCGCCACGCAAGTTACCTTTTCTACAACAGAGTCCTGATTGTGACCCAAACGTTCTCACACATATCCGGTAAAGAGCATGAATTAAGGGGCATTGTGTCCCGCCCCCGCCCCCCCCCCCCCCCGCCCCGCCCCACCCCACCCCCGTCTTTCAACCCAACGTGCCAAAAAGAATATACCTGCGCTTCGGCCTATACCGCATGACATTATCCCATCTGCGCCTTAAATAATCACAACCTGGGAAAAGGCATCTTTTCCCAAGACCTTAAAATAGGCCTCCGCACAGCATGGAGGGCGGAAAAGTGAAGGCAGAGCGCTCCACTCATATCCCACTCCTGAATCAAATCCCTTCACATTCCAATTATTGCTGTCATTTTGAAACGCGGATCTTATTCAGGGGTTGCGCCTTTTGCTGTGCACATGACAATTCCCCCACCAAGTTCGGCGCTTTAATTCAAGGTCTCCGTTTCACAGTGTGCCGCACGCCCATTGAGTTAATTACAAACGAGGCTGACGTTCTTTTTTTTTCTTTTTTTTTTTCTTTTTTTGATTTTCTTTATTTTCAAAAGGCTAATTATGCTTCGGGATTCGCTTTAAGCTCCGCGTGAACAGGTGCGTCTATCAACGCGAATCGTAAATTCTTTCACAACACGCAGAGGGGCTGAGAGACATCAGAAACAACATGACAACAGCAGCAGGTACTAGTGCTCCACTGGACTGTTCAGTCTGCATCCAGCCAAAACCCTCCTACTCCCGGTAAGATTTCCTCTCTCTATTTGCCATTCAGTCAGGAGCTCCAGTTGGTGAAAAGACAACTCTTGTTTTTCCTCACACTGTGTATTTTCCAACATTTTACCGCTGACGAAAATAAAAGCCCCCCACCGTCCCAGCAAAAGGGCCTGTACCTGTGACACTACACAGACACGCTTGATTACCGCAACACAAAAAAGCACGTATCTTCTAAAACTTCTAAAAGTCTACCAGTTTCCATAAATTATTTCCACTACGCCTCTCTCATAAGTGCCACTCTAACTGCATAAAATAAATGTGATCTTCTAACTGAATGCACACACAGGGAAACCGTACAGCCTGGGTCCATTGTTGGTTTCCAAGCACAGGCCAGTTTTGACAACGGCAGACCAGAGGGCACTGGAGAGAAATGAGTCCTCATTGAGCCGAACCCACTTAGTGCAAAAGTAGCCATGTCTCAACCAATCGTAGCCTGTTTTTTCCCCCCTTTAATATTATCATTTCAACGCAAATTTAATTCTTCCAGATGTTTCGATACTTATTTTCCTTATTCATAAAAGTAAAAATAGCATTTTGGGTGGCTGACTTCAGAACATTTTGCGGATACACTTACACCTTAAATCTTTAATCCAGCACTAATTTGTTATCTAGTCGGTATATTAGATAAATCTGTTTCACTACATCTAGCATTAATGACAGGGGATGTCATTCCTGCATTTTGTTTTCCGCCACACAAGTGTTTATCTTCTGCTTTTGGATAAGAGGCACCAGCATCCTCCTGCAGCAGAGATGCTAGGAGCAGTGCCTGGAGCGGGCTCTCTGCAGTGTGGGAGCCATTGTCAAGGGCAGTAACCATGGAAGGGAAGCGCTAACAAGTGCATGAAACAAAGGAGTCAAGTGAAGATATCATCTCAGCAGCAAAGGTGGACCTCAATCGAGGGGCCCGGTGTTGTATCTGGTCCAACCAGACGTCAGCTAATTGACCATGACTATGAAGTTCAAATCCTAGAAACAACCATGGATGACGATTCATTACGCCACCCCCGCCCGCCCCCACCAAGCCAGGGCCCTCCGCGCACAATAAGAGTCACCACCCGCTGCCACGGTGGATCACTTTCAGCAATCAGTGATATGCCTTTAATGAGGTAGAGTCACTCTCCCTAATGTAGGGGCTTTAGTCTGTGGCACCCGAACATCCAGCCAGGTAGAGACGAGGCTCGCCAAAAAAAAAAAACACACAACGGGCTAAACTTCGAATCGCTGCTCTTTTTCGAAAGGTGTCAAGCGCGCCGAAATCCGCGCAAATTAAAAAGGAAGCCCCTCGGAAGAGAATTAAAGAGGATCCCCGGAAATGTGTATAATTGAACCCGTCAGGAAAGGCCCCCACAAAAGACGAGACTTAGACACACAACCCTGAAATTATCATCATTATTATTAGCGTAATTATTAGTATTAATAGCACTCATAATATTGCTATTATTGCTAAAACGCCCATTAACTGGTAATCCAATGCACAATTACAGCACAGCTTTTTTGTAGTCGTTCTGCTTACTGGGAACAAGACAAATAAACACTCTCGGAAGCGAGGGATGGTGGGGGGGGGGAATTAAGTATTAAGTCACTGGCTCCCTCGCTTCATCTTTATTTTGAATGCAATCAGTACATTTTGACTGACAAGCATGACCAAAACAGATTGGAATGAATAGAAGCAAGGAACAGTCAGGCTTGTGTGGGGGACTTTATCTGTCTGCGTTCAAGTACATCAAATGGAGCAGGATATTATTAAAACATTCTTACTCTGAACTGTGACTTAATAAGCTATGCCGATTAAAGAAGACAAAAGTATGGCGTGCGAACAGCCTATCTGCCTTCGCCCAAATTTCTCAAACGCTAAAAACGCTGGCACGGGCAGAAGTGAGCTCTGCCGGTTGTGTGCATCGCGGCCATCCTCTCTCCCAAAAAGAAAATAAATGCCAAGAGATGGATTTTTGCGATCACCTCATGAGCTGATCTTTCAACGTGAATTGATAAATAAAATAAAAGCAGGCGCAGGCCTACGCGTATATTTATGCGCTGCGATCGTTTGCCAGTTCACACTGCGAGAAATCTCCTTTTCCTGACTGCCAGATACAAGCCACAAAGAAAAGGGGCGCAGGAAATTGCTCACCCCCCTGTCTAACAGCGCAAGCCCACAATGCAATGGGGAAATGCAGGACGTAGAGAGGAAGATGAGGCCATTAACCAAGGGAGGACAAAAAAATAAACATAGGCACTCCAGATATTAGAATACAAAACGGACATTTTGAGAGAGACTTTTTTTTTTTTTTTTTTTTTTGCTTTCTTTGCTTGAAAAATAATCCAAAAGTTTTGCTGATTCAATAGTTGATTATTCCCCAGGAATGTTTGTGCAATGGCATGCATTCGCCCTGGCTGAGCACCCATAGCCTCCCACATATCAGCTTTACAGTACAAAGCACAGCAACAACACATAGAATAACTGGGGGGGGTTGAAAATTTCTGACTCACTCAAACCCCCCGTGACAAGAGTCGAACACTGGTCTGGACAAGGATTATTTGAGGCTAATTACTCTGCCAAAATATAGAATTATTATTATTATTATTATTATTATTATTATTATTATTATTATTATTATTAATAATAATATGAACCAGTATGCTAAATTCACACCAGAGCGAGACTGCTATTCAAGGTCAGAAAGACAGGAAACACCTATTCCACGCTTTTGGACAGAGTAAGATTCTTTACGAAAAATAAATAGAAAAATACAGAGCATATTGTGAGTAACAAAGAGTTAGCTCCAGCAATTCATCATTCATTAGAATTTGGAAAATTGATTTTAAAAAATCAATAAAAAAAAATTTTTTTTTCCCCCCACAAAATACAATTGTATAAAGATAAACGTACATGTAAAAAACAGACATTAAGAATGAATAAAAAATAACCATCCAATACAGATAATTAAATAACTGGTTTATCTAGTGGGTAGTAAGGACACAAATGGACAACAGAGCAATTGCATAATATTAGTAAACACAAACCATTTAACATAATCTTTCTTTTCGAGTTGACACAAATAAAATGCAGCTCTGCTAAGTTGAGCAGTTGTATTATTGCAAACTGTCTCATTGTACACTGCAGGTAATGCGTGCACAAAAAAAATTAATCTGCTGTCACTTACAACAGAAAATGAAACCGCAGGAGATTCTGCAATGTGGCCTCAAATGTAAAAGTGCATGTGGTCAGTTTAGCTCATTAACATATTCACACCGTGGCTCCTGAGAGGCAAGGCAGAGATCCAGACAGCCCCTGTCTAATGCTCTTCTGCACAGAGACAAAACCACTCTCACCATAATCGATCAAAACAGCAGGCTCAACTTTGCAAACAAATTTTAGAAAGGGAGTTTGAAATTGAAATGTAGCTAAACATATTGCAGACAAATCAAACACACATTTTACGATACTGCTTAGCCTTAAATAAGCCAATTAATTCCAACAGCCTACACTACACACAAAAACGCCTAAATTTTATAAAATACTCTAGTCCCCCTTATTAATTGTGAATCAAACAGATGAACATACTTGAGCCTGAGAAATGTCCACTTCCAAGAGATGTTGGTCCGTTTTTTCCACTGCTTACAGGGGGAGAAAACATCTAAAAGAAAACAAACAGAACTTTAAAAGAGACGGACTCGTTTGTCTTAATATGATTATTTAATACGATTAATACGATTAATATGATACAATTTTCATTGCTCTCTACTTGGTGCAATAGTTCTGCGGTTCTAGATATTTTACATCAAACTAAAGCGATACTTCCGATGTTACAAAACACACACTTTGAAATTATTCACTGTTGTTAATTTATTCAAAGGCAAAAAACCGTATTTTTATTATTGAAAAAACCGCAGGCCTACACATAAATAGGGCTAAGCACATAATTTCCCGTATCGTAATGCCACATGGATGCTTCCCTTCAACTAATGCAGATTCAGAAATCCAGTATCAACCGTAGTCTGCCTAGCAATTTGGCATTGTACCCTTAATGATGGGATTAAATAATGAACTGCAATGACAAGAAAAGACATTGCTAACAAAATATAGCGGTTAATACTGTCCCCATAAATCCACTGTACTGTAGCTACATTTCGACCGTTAAGTTTACAATTGTGTTAGTCTGGGATATACAAGTTCGATATTATTCATACAAAGTTGACAGACAGCATTGATTTTATAAAACATGGCCGAAGGGAACATTTCCTGTCCAAACTTCCGAAAACCATTCCTCAGAAGGCAAATATTTGCCACGGTCAGGCTGCTTTTTCATGGATATAGTCGGAGGAAATTCAAAATAATTGCTTATTTAGAAGAAGCACATTTAAAGACGTAGAAGCTATACAAATATGTAACGTGGCATAGCCTACAATTTAAAAACACCGACCATTTCCTTAATCTAAATGGCAGTCCAGCATGCCGTTTTACTTTTAGTAGCCTAGGACAGGGATTAATTGCTTGTCTTAAGATTTCAGCAAAAAATAACAAGATGTATAAATGTGTGTTGTCAAATATATCATATAGCATTTGATAATCTATGAAAGAACAAAACAAGAAAAAATACTTGAAAGTAGGATATACTACCATTGATGTTGGGAACATTTTCAAATCGCTGTTTCGCATCTATAAGACAACAAAATTACTAATGCAATATCATATTACTCTGTTTTGGAAAACACTTCACAGTTCAAACTACATTTGTTTTAGCTTTCTTAAATCAAATAATAAACAAATAACAAACGAAGAGAGCAAAGAAACACTTTAAAAATTACCGTAGATCAAATTAACAGGACAATAAGTCGCTATAGCCTACAGTAGCAAAATGTATACATTAGCCCATAGGTGTTTTTTTTTTTTTTTCCTTTTCAGGATACAAAATGTATAACAATTGCTTACCGCACTGAAATCCAATAAGTCGCTGAGTTCTTTGTCTGTCCCTAAGGCAGCCATTCGCTGTTGGTGATGCATTTTAGCAAAATCACACAAACCTAAAAACATGGAAACAAATTGCGGTGAGAAGACGCCAGGTCTCGCACTGATAAGGAGGGGGGGGGGGGGGGGGGGATCTAATCACTATCTCAGATCTTCCTCAAAATCCACAGATGACCCGACTCGCAAGATCCCGCTTTGCATTTAAACCTATTCTCTCTCAGCGCATCATTATGCAACAGGAGGTTTACATAAAATGAATGAATCCAGTAGCTAGTACAGTAGTAGTACAGAAAGAAGAAACTGACATTAAAACAAGTCTCTCCCAAGTCCAACTCGGCTCGATGTGCAGGTTAAACAGGGGGATCTGGAAGTGACAATCCAATGTGAAAAAATATAAATAAATAAATACATAAAAGACTGAGCGAAAAAAAACCTGAGGTTACAAAAGCTACCGCAGGCACTGAAATGACAGCGTAAATATCCGTGATACTGAATGTAGCTAATTATGAGGACTTTTTGTCAATTTTGAGCTTTTCTTTGGCCAAGGTTTTAGCCCATGTGCTCGCCGAAAAGAATGTGTATGCACAGCCACCCAGCTAGCTACCTTTCACATATCGATGTCTTTAACGCTGCAGCTGCAGAAAAGAATGTGTGCAAAAGAATAGTAATATTACTTTCTCCACGATACGATAATAGGACGTCCAAACCGCGCGTTATAACGTTAGTGTATCAATAAACGTCTTTTTCCTTGCGTCTCTGCTCAGCCTAATGTTATTCTATTGCGTAGCAAAAAGTCAGTGCGAACCGAAGAGTGAAGTGCAGTTACTGTTGTCAAGACCGTGCTCAACCACACGGGCATTTTTTTATTTTGAAGATTACCTTCAAAACATTGCAAACCTAAACAATTTTAATTTACAGAAAAAAACGCGCATTATAGGCACAGTACACTAATGTTAATCTTTAAGTGTTTGCTAGTTCGTTTTATAGCAACGAATAATGCTGAGTGTGTAGCTAGCTCGCTACAGGGATGTCGTTTAAAAAACTAGAGCCTATTAAGTTAGCCACGCTGCAACAAAATATCTTTGTTTGAAAATTTTATTCGAACTGAATGTCGTCTAAGACTGATTTGGTCATCAGTTTAGTGATTAGCTAGCTGTTGAGCTAACGTTAACTGCATTATTTCTGATAAAAAAACGCCACATGTTCGTCTTCAGCAAGTGTTAGCTAGAACCTGCCAAAGCTTAGCATTATGTTGTCAGGAAGAGAGCCAACCTATATTAGCTAACGTTAGCTGTAAGGCATTCGTTTTATGTGGCAAAATGTGAAATTAACTAGCAACTTACTCGAACACAGCTAACGTTAGCTAGGTTCGTTTGTACACCAAGTTATACGGCCGTTGCCTCCCATTGTAGGGCATTTGTTGCAAAGTATGCAAACGATAAACCCAGTAAGACGGAAGCTAACTGGCTTCCAATGCAATAAGTAACAATAACGTTAGCAGCCAGACAAAATTAAAAGACCACAGCTAGCTACCAGTATTACATATTGCAACGTTAATCATAGTTCCACATTTGAATGATCTTCGCGATGCTACTTATTCGAGCCTTTAGAATTTAGTTTACGATGTGCTAACTATAGTTAAAGTTAACTGCAGTGTAGCTGAGGCAGTATAACTAACCAGACAAACTTTTACCGCGTTACGACACCCAGGGGCGACTAACAACACCCTTAGAACATTTGAAAATTGATATAAACTAGCTATGGTTAGTTAAAATGATCCAACTGGCAAACACTGCCGAGCTTAGAAAATGAAGAACTCAGGCTATCCAAAGCATTAGCTACAATGGTTTATTATGTAATCAGCATCATTATCATCATCATCATCATCATCAAAGACAGCATCAGTCAGTGCTTGGTTGGTTACAGTCAGTTGAGAAAGTTTTTCACGCCGGAGGTGCCAGCCATCCAGCAAAGACAGAATATTCCTTAAACCGTACCGTCAGCGAACGTGGAAAAAAACTATCGAAATTAAATGCCTGGAGTTAAATACTTTAAGAGAACCAAGACAACATATTTGCGTGCTAGTGATGACTATACAACAATAATGTAGAATTACCTTAATTTGTAATGTTAATCCACACAAATGTATAATTTGTAAGTAACGTTATATATTCTATCAATATCATAAAACAAAATATTTCGCTTGCTAACGTTAATTATCGTAACGTTACTGAATCTGTGCCCGACGACGCTTTGAGCATGGTATTTAAAACGGCATTGCTAATAGTTTCCAGTTATGACCCAGATCCAGTAAAATGCAGTTGTACATCCAGATGTTGCCTTTTGTTTGGAGGGTTGGTTGGTGATCAGATCCCATTTAGCGAACCCTCTGGCTAGCTACTTTCCATAGCTCTACACTTGCTAGCTAGCTAGCGATTGCAATGCAATATTGTCCGTAGCATGTTTCAGAAACGCATGCATAAGTCGCATCCACATCCGGGAGGTACGTCACCCTCCAGGTCCGGGTCACGTTCATATGACGTAATGTAACTAAGTGGATCTGCCTGAACCGAGTGCCTGCAGATCGCGTATATTAATATTCATTATCTCGTTATATAAATGTTTATAGGCTACCTGAGTAAACAGTGCATTGAATATTTTATTTTAGGACGACAAGAAGCGAGTGTCTGTATTGTACCATTTTGTAATATAATATAAAATGTATAAAACTTATTCAGATCAGCTAGAACCAACCTTAACTTAACGTTAGTTAGGCTACTTCTGGCTGTATCGAAGTTTTGTATTCAGCTCATGCCAGTTATGTAAGATGCTTTACATGTTGCATTGTTCTCTAGACGTTTTTTCGCAATCCCAAAATACAATTCAAGCGGTATACTTTATAAAAGTTATTTATGTTGGTTCAATGGTGAATATTGTTGGTTGCCAGAAACCACAGAAACTGAGTGATCTATTGTTTAGATGAAAAAACTACTTGGCTATTTGGATGCTATCTTTCCAGAAATGTGTTAATGGAATCCCTGTTGTTTTTGCAAATACTGTACGTAGCCAGAGCTATTGTTTGGACGATTACAGTTTAGAAGGACTGTAAAATTGACATTGTGACAATACCAACTTTGCCCTGCAGCATCGGATTCAGTGATTTGCTTATACTGAATCACAAATGAATCTGTGTTTCAGAGAGCAACAATGAGAAAATATGCCACTCTACAGGGCTCATGGGGATATAATGACATCACATTAAGTTAAACTAATCAAATGCTATTAAAATACTGGCAAATTAATCAATGCCCCATAGAACCTCGTGTGCACATTCATAATTTATCCTCCCGCATCCAGTCAATATCATTCATGTAATATCATTAATTAAATGTTCGCAGTGACCCACAGGCAACATAACATTCATGCTACACATGATGTATAACGCATTGGATCTTATGACCTAAAGTCATATCAACATTATTATTGAATTAAGGTATACACAAAGTTTCAGACTTACCACTATGATAGGTCCATCGAACAAATTAAACCGTCAAATGAATAGTTTACAACCAGATGTCATGTGTCATGAACATGATTCGTAAATGGTGAAAACGACAAACGGTTCAAAGAAATGATCCTGTGCCATTTGAAGACCCGGTCTCACTTTAGAGGGCTACGGCTAATGTGCTGCTATGGGAAGTCAACGCAAGAAAGAAGGCTGTACATGGGTTCACACTGGGTGGCCAAATCTATAAGCATACAATGTTAAAAATCAATAGGCCTACCTCTTAGCTTCTTAATAAGAAAATGCTGAGGACATGTACTAAGCTTTTAAGCCCACAGCGCAGCATGCTACATCTGCAGAGGAAGAGGCTCTGTAAAGCAGATTTCATCTTTTTACAGCAATGGTTCACTACCCCCGTTTGTTTCATTTGAATGAAAAACAAATGAAAAGGAAATCTTGGAATCATGTACTGTGATATAGCTGCTATAGGGTCATGTGTGATTTTATGCAGAAGATTTGTGTCACAGACAGGGTACTTCATTTCAAGCACTCATTAATGACAGCTATACTGACTACTGAGCTGGGCGAGTTGCGTGGTTGGGAGATTTAATCAAAGGCAGCACTGAAGCTTTCCTTATTTGAGTCTGTTGGATCTTAGTAGGTCAGCGGTATTACATGGGATGAGAAATCTTGGGCTATCATACGATACTTAGTGATTAAAAAGCAGTGGTTAAACTAGACAGGCAACAACCCCCCGGCTGTATAGTATTAATGGTCACAGACACTGGCACAGAGTGGTAGTGGGGGGGGGGGGCAAAGGGTCCTTTCAATAAATATGTTGAGTTGAGTAGGGGAGGGGGGGTAATTATTTATTTCAATGAAAAATTACATTGTGCTGAATCATTTCAAAGTGCAGCAGCACTTTTTAAACTATTTCTCTAGTAGACATACATAGGCACCTGATAATAATTGCATTTTTGAAAGCACCAATCATAGCTACCTAACTATGATAGCACCCAGGCATAGCTGTCAGCTGAGACATTGATCAAATCTTGTTGGCTAAATGTCATTTTGTAAGGTTAATCAAATTCATTGGTTCAAGTAAATTGAAAAAAACAAAACAGATGTGTGCCTTTTTATTTAAGGTAAGCAAGCGCTTTTTTTTTTTTTTACTAACTTCCGGATTTGTTGCTGCTAGCTACTTAATTGCTTTTAACGTATGGTCAGTGCAAAGCATTAAAGTCTGTTCTTGTGTTTTGCTTTACTGGCTGTAATCACAACTGCTAACAGAGGACAGAGAAACTTGGGCCCGGGTCTAATGGGAGGGGGATGTATACTCATGTATAAGTGTTGTTGTTATTATTGGTTTTAGTCAGCCAAAGACTGTCATTTAAAAAAATTATTTCTGTTCTGAAAGATAATTCAGTCCTGTAAATTTTTACTTTTAATACCATGCAACACAATACATGCAACAAATGATTTGTTCGGTGCAATGTTTTTAGATCCACTTGAGCTTAAAGCTGCAGTAGGCAAGTTTTAAAATATACAAGGCAAAAAGACTTCCCCCTTTTGCTCTCCTCCCTCCTATCTCTCTCCTAAGCCCCTCCCACCAAATGATGCTCCAGTGCACAAGCGGAGACAGGCAGACAGGGAGGGGTTTATTCTATGGGGAGGATCTTTTGCCTGTACATAGTTGCCCTGATTGGTAGCTACCTAGCTAGCCCTGATTGGTTGGTTTTTGGAAGACCGGTTTGAGATTTTTTGATAGGCTAGTACAGAGCCCAGGACACTCACAGAAACCAGATTTTTTTTTCTCAGAACACTTGATTTATTGATAGCTGCTGGAATGTTATGAGCAAATTTAGTAATTTCGCCAAAATTATATAGAAAAAATCTTGCCTACTGCACCTTTAATGACAGCTTCAGACCTTCTTAATACTTGTGAATTATTGTTGGTTGTACTGCACTTGTTTAGTTACCATTTGTATCCCACACTTGTGTCTTATAATGCTCTGTATCTCACCCTGAATAAGAGCATCTGCAAAATAAATACTTATGGAAAAGGTGTCATAATAAACACGCCTAATGTTAACCAACCTGCAGGATGTTAATTATGCAAATGTTTTCAGTTGTGTAATACATTGAATTAAAAATGATGGTTATCCGGGGGTGTCTCGGTGGTGTAGCATGGATGAGCACCATCCACATGCTCATTGCGAGCCACGACTTTGGCGGGTTAGAATCCGGCCGCACGACCCTTGTCGAATGTCTGTCCCTCTCTCTCTCTCTCGCTCCCATTGTTCCTGTCTCTCTACACAGTGCTGTCCAATAAAGCTGAAAAGCCCTAAAAATATACCTTAAAAAATAATTATGGTTATCCTTTGTGATTTTAATCTGCACCATTTTCACAATCCACTGACAATCCCCTTCAAGAAGTGACTCAAATTTGGGGGGAGGTGGTAGATTAATTGTTAACTTAATTACTATAATTTTTGTTTACTATCAAGTTTCTTTTTTATCTGCTTTTCCCAAACTTTGTAAGTTTTTTTAGCCGTCTTGTAGATTCTGCAATTGTTCATGAATTTATTCCTGACAGCCATAAAGGCATTGCAATCTCATTTGGAGCCAAATCTTACAACAGACAAAGTAATATCTCTTATAGGGCTATGTTGTGCCAGACTGTGACCTGTCATATTTTGCATGGTAGCCCATACAAAATATAGTGTACCAAATGATAAATGTCTTCAGGGGGTCACATGATGCTTTCCATTACTGATTTGGACTCCTTGCATTTGACTCTGAAGGTGAAATGGAACCTGCTTGTGTATACCGAAATTACAATGTTTCTGAAAAATGACCTCATTGTAGAGGGGAAAGGTTTCAAGTTTCCTTTCACACTAGTCTACCATCAAAAAGTATTAATTCCTGCTGGGAGAAAGGATCTACACATCAGATATATTGCTCCTTCATGTCAAGGTTCTCCATACCAATTAAATACTTTGAACCCAACTGGACATTAATTGTTGATCTTTTTTTTTAAAGAAAGCATCATGTTCACACATCCTGATTCTGCTCCTCCCACTGGAGGTCTGTTCTGCAAACTGACATCATCTGCTGTCTTATCATAAAAGAGATGATGCCTCATCACAATTTGCAATAATAATAATTTTCCATTCTTATTGTCAGTCATGGCTGCTGTATTCGTTTTCACAATAGCATTGGATGACAGGGCAGTATTCAGCTTAGCATGCAGTGCAAAGAAAGTGTCTTACCTCGAAATAAAAGTTATTAATCAGATGAATGCTTTTCTGTTTCTCCAATATTGTAAGACACTCTGGATAAGAATGTCTGCTAAATTCATGTAATGTAATTTAACAGTGTAATTTGCTGCTTGTGTCCTAAATGCAAGGCAGCCACCACGGTGCAGTGCTGTCTGTTATTGAGGTTAAATACTGTGTTTCCAAATAAGCTGTGAGCTCCTTTACGACCCTTAGAAGAAGAAGACATTCCCTCTCAGTTGTATGTTTCTGTATAAGTCTGGAGAGCATGCATTACTTGACAAGGAATAATGTTCTTCCTTGCTCTGTCACCCTGGTAAAGGATGGTACTTGGCCCAACACATCTGGATCAGTCTGAAGGTAGAATGGGTTTTGTCAAGTCTGCATAGCTGCTGCCGTTCTCATCTGCATCTTTTAGTGAGTCAAATGAAATCCGTCCTTTATCTGTGTACTTCCCAGGCATGTTACGTTTGGGCTGTCTATTTATTGTTTCAGACAAACAAGGAACACAGCCACCATACCAAGTGCACATTATACTGAGCTAGGAATTTTCCCAAGGACATGAGATACTCTGATTTCAAGCAGAGCTGTAAGTAGAGATTTAAGCCTGCCCTATCCTGGCTGGATGAACCCAAGCAGTAAAGCTTTCATTTTACTTGCAGGTGAATAATGTGTTTCTTCTCTTGTCAATAAGGGCAAGGTCAGTGTATGATTGAAAAGCTGTTTTTGGGGCAGATGACATAGTTTGTACCATCTCCCAGCTGGAAAAGCAACTTCATAAATTGGTTTTGATTATACAGTACTGTGCAAAAGTCTTAGGCACCCTAGAATTATTTTATTTTTTTTCTTAGATGTTTATTTTTTGTCTTCTGCATTAGTATGTCAGTAGAAAAACATACACAAAGATTTCAAAACATTAATTTTCCAAAATTTAATTGAACTATCCAGCGAAAATATGAACAAGGAGTTCTGTAACAGATGGTATGGCCTCCACAGAGCCCAGATCTCAACATCATCGAGGCTGTCTGGGATTACCTGGACAGACAGAAGCAAGCGAGACAGCCAAAGTCTGCAGAAGAACTGTGGCAAGTTCTCCCAGATGCTTGGAACAACCTACCAGCTGATTTTCTTATAAAACTGCACGTCAGTGTACCTAAGAGAACTGATGCAGTTTTAAAGGCAAAGGGTGGTCACACCAAATATTGATTTGATTTAGTTTTTTACTGTTTACTGCTTTTTATAGTCAATGGTTTGATATTTAGAAACTTTTCATTTCATTATTCTTGAAAGCATCTTCGCTTTACAGAATATTTTCACATGTGCCTAAGACTTTTGCACAGTAGGTTACTGTATGTAGAGAGTATGATAGTCAGGGCCAGATTTACTAAGGACACAGCGCAAAACTATCACCTATATTGCGACTCTTTTGTTGTCGCAGATACCACCACATTAGCGACCGATTTACTATCACTGGTCCTAATTACGCAATCAAAGAAGTTAAACGCCCCCATTTTTTAAAATGAAGGAGAGGAACAAATTTCAATCACCACCACCAAAGTAGAGGCCATTTGTGAGATGCATAGTAGCCACTTTGTACCATAATTCTCACCATTCATCAGCTGAGGAGACAGAGGGGTTTATCCCCAAATAATTTTGATTAAAGGTTATTATAGAAGTTTGGAATTTGACAAACAAGGAACTTCCTACTCTTCCTGACAAGAACCATAGGATCTTAATGTCCACAGTGTAGCAAGGACCGACATTTAGCCTCTCATCCTAAGGAGTAAATCTCCTACAGTGGACTCTCCCCATCACTGAATTTGACCATAGTTTTCTGAGTCTTGAGGGAAGATTGCCCCATAATGTTCCACCAACACCAAGCAGCAACATAGTTTTCCTGTCAAAGTACTGAACAAGCCTAGCCCTGCTTAGCTTCAACGGTTGTTGCTTTTGCTAATATTAAAGATGATGGTCTACAGCAGGGGTTTTAAACCTTTAACCTGATCAATATATATCCATATATACTTTAAAAAAAATTCCCAAATCTATATATAGTCATTGCATATCAGGTCTGGCCAGGGACCCCCTACAGTACCTTCAAAGACCCCTAAGGGTTCTCAGACCCCCTGTTGAAAACCCAGGGTCTACAGTACATTTCAGAACAAAGCCAATGGATATGACAAAAGATGAATATGTTGTGCCAAGTACACATACCTGTGAAATTTTTATATTTAAATCAAAATATCTGTATATTAACTATGTTACTGAATAACTGAGCCCAGATTGTGAGGGCAAAGTTTGCTGCTGGACCTTCATACTGTCATTATCTGTCGTTATCATGGTTACATTCATTCACCACTAATGGCACTCGCATCAATTTTGGGTTGCAACAGCTGACAGCCCTGAAATTTCTGCCAGCTAATTTCCTTTGCTGGACTGGACTTCCATAAATGGAAGTAAAAATAAAAGTCTGACAATGCAATAAAAAATGAATGGTACAAAATTAGCTGCAATGATATTCAATACATGTACACACAGCCTCAAGTATTTATGTTTTTTTATTTAATTTGCACTTGCTGACATTGTATTCCCCAGTACTCATTGTCAGCTGAACCATTCATGCAATCTTCACCTCAGCCTTTATTTTCCATTCAACTTTATTAACTACAAAAAACAGGAAAACACAAAATACAGCACATTTTCTGTGCTGGGAGAATCTTGGAAAAAGCATATGAATTATGGTATTGCATCAACTTTCAACAGATGTATAATCCAGGTTAAGAAAGTTCCCCAGTATTTTGTTCCAATCACCTGAATTTGATAATTAGCAGTTCTTCAGCCAGGAGGTAGAACTAATTAGTGAAATTAGCTGGCTGAGTTCATGGGTGGAAAAAATACATCGCTGGACTTTTACTTTCTGACCCCTGGATTTTACACCTGTCTTTCAGGCAGGTTCATTATAGTTCCAGTTGCTTTAAACTTCTTAAGTATTACCCTAAAGGTGGAAATAGGTAGTTTCAGATATGAAGCTATTTCTCTATAGCCAATGCTGTCACGTCCCATCCCTCCACGTCTTAAGTCTACGTCTGGTTTTTCCGTTTATATGTATTTTCTATCTGGGAGTCCATTCTGTGTTTTCCCTCTCTCCCTCTATTTTGTGTCTCCACTTCCCCGCACCTGAATTGTGTTTTCTCATTTGTTTCGTCTCACCTGTACCTCGTTGTTTCTTTGTTAGTTTTGCCAGATCGTCCTGTGCCCGGCATTCGTGCTTGTCTCATTACTTTCCAGCGGTTTTGAGTCCTGCCTGTTCCCTGCCTGTCCAGCCCTCCTGCCCTTCCCCGTCCTAGCCCTGCTCCTGCCCTTCGTCCTCCTGATCCCCTGCCCTGACGGATTCCCCGGTTCTGACCCCTGCCTGGATTTGACTATGTTTCTGCCTGCCCTCTATTGCACTGTTTGCTGGACATTGACCTGTGTTTGACGACTACGAATAAAGCCTATTCCTACTACTTTCCTACTACTTCTGGTGTCTGCAATTGGTTCCGATCAGTTCTCTTAACACAATGCCTGATTTATGATGATCAACAACCTTGTGTCTTATTTCCTTTGTGTGTTCTCTGATCTTGCCCATGTTGATGGATGACCAAGGGGTTTTGGCCTGTGTGTCTCATATTTATACTCCAGCAAAAATACTGTGGCCGTAAAAGGATGCACATGGTCAGCAACTATGCTTTGGTATGCTGTGGCATTCAAATGATGCTCAATTGGTATTAAGGGGCTAATATATGCCAAGAACAATTCTCCACACCATTACACCACCACCACCAGCCTGCACTGTTGACACATGGCAGGATGGATCCATAGATTCACGCTGTTTACGCCAAATTCTGAACCTACCATCGGCATGTCGCAGCAGAAATCGAGATTTGTCAGACCAGGCGACGTTTTTCGAATCGTCCAAAAGGTCCAGTAGTGATGACCACATGCCTACTGTAGCCTCCTCTTCCTGTTATTAGCTGACCAGTGTGGAACCTGGCATGATAGTCTGCTGTAGGCCATCCGCTTCAAGGTTTGGCGCGATGCGTGTTCAGAGATACTGTTCTGCACACCACTGTTTTAAACAGTCATTTGAGCATTTGTGACCTTTCTCTTAGCTTGAACGAGTCTGCCCATTCTCCCCAGACCTCTCATTAACAAGGTGTTTTCGCCAACAGAACTGCCGCTCACTGGATGTTTTTTTGTTTATCGCACCATTCTCTGTAAACTCTAGAGACTGTAGTGCGTGAAAATCCCAGGAGGGCAGCAGTTTCTGAGATTCTGGAACCACCACATCCGGCACCAACAATCATACCATGGTCAAAATCGCTTAGATCACGTGTCTTTCCCATTCTATTGTTCGGTCGAACAACAACTAAACCTCTTCACCTTGTCTGCATGCTTTATATATTGAGTTGCACCCACAAATCGCTGTTTGGAGAAGCAAGCTATTTGCGTTAACAAGCCGGTGTACCAAATAATGTGGCCCCATAGTACTGTATATATATATATATATATATATATATATATATAAGCATCATGTCTGAGTCTGAGCAGTGTTGATTGGGTCTGTAGTGCATTATCTATAGTAGCAAAGTAAGCTGAAACGCAGTGCTTGGGGCCTCACTAATGGAGACTAACCCTGTTAGCTAAAGAGAGGAGGACATACTGTACCATATCCAGTGAACCAGGGGGTTATGAGGGAGTAATTCATTTTAAATCTGGAGATTCTGGAAAGGGAGTGAGTCATTGAGAAGAATTAACGACATAAACACATACAGCCAATGCGACGAAAACATCGTGTTTTGCCAAGCACCTGTGGAATAATGCAGCTGTGAAGGACTGGGAAATGAGGAGGAACTGTAAACCACTGTTAATACCCTTTGATACAGGCCTGGGATTGTGCAGGCCCAGGTCCCAGGTCCCAGGGATTGGATTTCAGTGCATTCCTTCCCTGGCCCTCCCGCATTGGACTGACCACAGGCATCTTCAGTTTCAGCAATTAAAGAAATGTGCCGAGCACGTTGTTGTCATTCCGAATGGTGGTCAGCCCCCTGCTTTCCTTTGGTTTATATGCAAGTTTATTTCAGAGCAATGTGCTGTTGGGAGTGGGGTGCCAGCCAGATGGCATGGTGGTTTACACAGGTGCCACTGGGGTCAGAAAAAAATTATGGGTTCAATCCCGGGGCAAATCTGTTGTAATTTTTTTTTATTTGAGAAAAAGAAGGGACTGTCTAAACTGTTTGCATTAGGGGGAATGATTCTGCTATGAAATTAGTTTTATGGATATAACGTGGATTTTCCAAACCTTTTGGGTGTCATCTCATTCTGCCTGCTGAAACTTCTGAATCTGAGGCTTCTCCCCCCAGGAGAACATAATTCTGACCACTTTCCCTAGTCCACCAAGGCCATTGAGAATTTCTTCACCTTCATCCAAAAGATTGTAACACTGGCAGGAACATTCAGACCCTTCATACCCAGGGCATATGTCCGTATCTCAGCACTTAGCATGTGCAGTGGCTGCTTCGTGCCTTGAAGCCGGCCTCCATGTAAATGCTATGTCCCCACTGCAACTGCTTCATATCTTGCTTGATTGACTAGTCTTCCTCTCTCCACTACTCCTCACTACCCTTCACAGGTTAAAATGTGCTACCTGCATTGCCATTAAACCCCTGGGACTGGCATTTCATAGGTTAAAATGTGCTACCTGCATTGCCATTAAACCCCTGGGACTGGCATTTCATAGGTTAAAATGTGCTACCTGCATTGCCATTAAACCCCTGGGACTGGCATTTCATAGGTTAAAATGTGCTACCTGCATTGCCATTAAACCCCTGGGACTGGCATTTCATAGGTTAAAATGTGCTACCTGCATTGCCATTAAACCCCTGGGACTGGCATTTCATAGAGTTCAACTCTACGATACGACACTCCTCCACAGAGTTGAACACTTCTTCCAATTGACCTCTGAAGACTTCTTATAAGTGTATGAAGATTAGCCAGTTTGGTTTTGCCCTTAATCACCCATGCAGAAGCACACATTGGCTGCGTTTTAATATATAATTTAACTAATGGTTACTACTGGTGTCCTGCAATATGTAATTGTGGTTTATGATGGATTTGTTGCTCTTAAAAATGTACTTTCCCCTGTGTTGTCTTAGGATATTTCAGTAGTGAGTTGCTTGTAGCTGTGAATTATACTATTTTTGTATCTACACTTGCTAATTAGCTATTTTTACTGTGCAGTTGCATCTTTGTGTGCTCTGTAAGATACTTTCTAGAAGAGCATCAGCAAATATTTAAAATTATGACTAAAGATTGTTTCCATGAAACAATTCAAGCTCCAGGTTATTAATGTTTATATTCCATTTACACATATATGCAGTATGACCTGAAATGTCTCATTATGGGAAACTGTCAGGTCTGTTCTGTAGGATTCCAAGTAAGTGAAAATATTCTGTTAAATGCATACTGTTTCAAAATGACTATTAACAATACTATTAGTACATCCTGTTCAGAATTTATTCTGTTGATTGGTCAAAACAGAAGGATGTGGGCAGCAGCATTACCTCTGGAACCGTTTTCGAGTGTGCATTACGATCACACTAGTAAACATAAGCATATGTATCATCTAATGTAAGCTGCACAGATGCACATACAAAAAGGTTACATTATGACATAAAAGGTCAGTTCTGTAATCGTAGCATAGCCGTCACTTTGCACCAGATGATTGTGTTGTGTAAATTACTCAAGGTTGTACCAAACCCTGTGCCTAATGCCTTGGCCCTTCTGCATGAACTGGTATGCTGACTTAGTGTACTTGTATATTATAGTGCTTTAGGAGTATCTACTGTATATCCTCCTGAGACCCAGTAGAAAACAAGTTTCAGTATTTTATTGACATAATACAAGTGTCTTGGTTGACAAAAAATATGTTGCAGTGAAAATATCTCCAAAAATATTATTTATTTTATTTTTATTGAATGCCATTTGTAGTGTAGGTTTCAGCATAGTAGAATATATGGTTCTTGAGATTAAGACCAGAGACTCATATCTCCTGAAGGGGACAAAAATGAATTGCCGGGTCTTATGAGGATATTATAAACCAAGACCATATTTTCTAGAGGAATATTTTTTTGTCTTTTACTTTTACAATGTTTAAGTCCAGTCCTGAATGTTTACTGAAATAGCCAAGTCAAATTAATTATCTAATTTTATCCTCACATAAAAATATTCTATAGATTTCAAGTAAATGTGAAAATGACATTCTTTGAATAATGTTCTTTGATACTGTTTTACAAAATTCTTCATATATTCAGTTATCAGTTAATTTATTTGGTTCTAGCTGTGCAATTAAACCAAACCATCTTAAAATTAATACGTCATCCATGTTGCGATCATTAAAATTGGAGGAGTAACTCTGAAAATTAAGCAAACAAATATGAGAAGCGGCCCATCACTATATGGGAGAAATGTCTCATGAGTTATCAGACGATAAGATATATGTACAGGTGAGAATATGGGGGATCAAAATGCATTTACTTAGTTACCTTTTTTCCAAATTCCGAAATCTTTCCTAGACCTTCTTAAAAAATGAAAATGGTTATGCTTATAAAACTATTGAACGATAGGGCGATGGAGAATGAGCACGCAGTCTAATTTGTGTGACTGCTTTAAGGCTTCTCACCCCGGCCAATGACGAAGCTTCGAGGTTAATGCTGTAGAGTTAGCAGTTGCGTGACACCGCTCGTCACATCCTAGCGGCGAAGGTGTGAAACGTCTGAATCTGAAGCGGAGTCTGACATGCAGTCTCAACACTGCGCTCTGCGCGAGGAGACGACGTGAGGACTGCAGGATCAGCAGAGAGGGGAAGTTTAAATAAGCTCTTTGGAGGGGACTGGTGGGCTGTTGCGAGCCTCTCGCTGGTCTGGAAAATGAAAAAAAGCACCTTCCTGGCGTTTAACCGAGAGGCAACATTTTCATCAAGTCAACCGAGCAGCATCCATGCGGTCCATTTAGTGGCTAAAAACAAGGCTGGATCACATGAAAGATTACAGTTAAATGCGTTCATAAGCTGCATCAAAATCGGTAACCGTGACAACGGTTATGATAACATACAATTGTTTTTTTTGTTTTTTTAATGAAATGAGTTAGGCTTCAAGAACTTGACATATCACAGTAGTCAAGTTCACAGACGTGTGCTTTAAAAAATGCTGTTTAATATGCAGTTGGTCTCTGTGCTATGTTATTTTATTTGTCCACTCCAATTCATCTGTTTAATTCATTTAACTTTTTTTCTTTTGGAAAAAAAAAAACCTGTTATGCCAATATGTTCAATGGGCGGATAGTAAAATCTGGCTCTAACAGCAAATCAAAAATGTGATTAGACTCTGTTCATTTTGAAATGTTACAAATTATTAGTACAATATTTTGTACATACAATTTATAAAAATCTGGTAGTGGACAAAAACATCTGGGTAAATGAGAGACAAGAACTATAAGCAAACAGAGGCTACTATACAGTTGTGGCTTATTCAACAATGAAACAACTGGCATCCGTATACATAGTGTCATGTATAAATATAATGGACAGGCATGGTTGTCGATAAGTGACTGCAAAAGGTAACCAACATGACTTTAAAAGAAGGGCGATTGTTGGGGTGCTTTTGCTGGGAGCTTCACTGACAACGAATTTGCTGATCTTTCAGGGCTCCAGGGGTAGACAACCCTGCATGGTCCTGGTTTTTGCTCCATCCAAACCTATAACTACATAACTGGATTGATTTTAATTAAGCAGGTTTAATGAATGCAGGTGACCATGTGCTGGAGGGCACTCTGCGCTTGACCATTCAGAATAGTCACGCTCAGACTTTTAATCATCCATCAAACGCTTGCAATCAAGCTCAGATGGAACAAAAACCAGAAACATCACCAGCACTCCAGGGCCAGGGTTGCCTGCCCCTAGTCTAATGTGATGGGAGCATGTAACGTAGGTCAAGGTTTTTATATCCACACCTTGATTTGAAGTACAAGGCAAAGCGAAGAAAACATCTGAGCAAGCAAGGTGAGGTGAGAGCAGCCAGCTTCTTCAAAAATGGCGGCGACCATTCACCTTGTTAAATTAGTTTACATTGGTGAATGATGATTCAGTTCTTTGTTCATTATCTGTGTTTTCCACACAGCCATTGTTTACATGTTTTATCTGACCCGTGCTTTCATTTTTAAACCTGAAAAGCTGTCGACAATCAATGTAGAATGTGCAGAAACATTTTGTCACTTTTAGTCCATGCCTTAGCCTCCGAAAGCTATTGAAATTTAAAAAAAAAAATGTTCCGGTTCAAATCGTGTGGAATTGTCACTGCCGTTAAGGTGCTGTATCTAAGTCAATCTGTGATAGCAGATAGTGCAATGGAAAAACACATTTGCGTCAGCGTGGGATGACATCAAAATAGCTGCATAGCCCTATATTAATTAATAACACCACACCTCAAACGCGTCACATCCACCCACTATGGTGCAAAGCACTATAAAACATGTCACCGAAAAAATTGCAACTAGGCGCCAATGCCATTTCCCCGCAGCGACGTGCTGAAAATAGACGCGAGCGTGTTTGTGTGTGCTTTAATGCCCAGCAACACAGACACATGCACCGAGCCGCTCTGTTGCTCTTATTTAACCTATTCGAATGCGCTCGTGCGCTCAGTTCCGAACGCCCGTCTGCATTAGCGCGTCCGCTAAATGACTGTAATCTGAATGTAACTGGACAGACCTGAGCCGGTCTACACACACACACACACACACACACACACACACACACACACACACACACACACACGGGATAAACATAAACCACAGGAACATGGCTGAGATTGAGCTACCTCCTCCATGGCTTGGTCTTTCTCTCCCCAGCAGACATTGTGGTCCCAATACTCTTCACTCCTCACCTCCACTTCTCTCCTCCACTCGTCTCCAAGGAAGTATGTAAAATAGCCTGTACGTTTCAAGTACAAGTATTTGCATGTACAGTATGCAACGTGCCTGACATTGCGGTTTCCGTCGAGACATTAATTAATATGTAACCATTAATATGCAATTAAGATGTAATCAGCAACATTTGATTAAAACACGAAGATCCGTTTCCGGGGCATGGAGGAGAGTAGGTGGTAGTGGAGGAAAGGAGGATGCATTATTTGAGTATTGGGACGCACCCAGAGAGAACGCTCCTTCAGGTGACCCGCACAGCTGAGCATCATACAGGTGCAAACAATTATCAGTCGAAGCCAGGGGAAATCTGTACTCACAGTACGACCATAATAGTTTCAGTAATACTCTTCAAATTACGATCTAAATATGATTGGTCCTGTTCTCGTCCCATGGAGCTTCGTGACCACAAAAAAATACATGACATACGTATTTATACGTTTGCATTAGAAGATACCTCGCATAGGCCCCCGTGCTTATGATGGTTTATAGTCCATTGACCATTTTATCTAACAGGATAAACTAACAGGATAAACCCTAAGAAGTGCTCATATCCCCTTCCATATGCCCTCTGTTGTCTCCTGAGGAGTAAAGCAACAGATACAATGATAAGCATTAAAGCAGCTTCTTCTAGCAGTATTGCAAAATTGTAAAGGTAACGTTACTTGAATCAAAGCTCATCCCTGTCAGTGCATTTCTACATGACGCTAGAGTTTAACCGAATGTATGAGACAACATCCTTGGAATCGCCTAAAATGTTTAAGTAAAATTATATTTCTTATCATTTCTTATCAAGTCACAGCTGCCTACACACTTGTACAGTAATTAATAGTGAAATCCTTAGACCAATTTTATGTTAATAGTTTTTATTTATTTATATCGCACATATGAATGGTAGAAAATAAAAAAACATACGTAAATTTACTTATACATTATACATATACATTTTTTTTAAAGTAATGGTGATAGATGTAGTCATGAGGAGTTGAGCCAGGAAGACCAAAGAAACCCCAGAGGTCTTTATTGAGTGGCTCCCTTAACAGGTTAAAGGTTATTAACCCCTCAGATGCTACTGCCATCTGCACTTACCAAATTAAAACCAAATTAATCGAAACAAGAAAATGATATTTTTTATCTGTTAAATAATACAAAAGCCCTACAATTTATTTGGAATTTTAGCATTTAATAGCAAAATTGTTTATTTTCAATCTGTTTGACAGGCCACTCATAAACGTGAGTAAGTTCCCCTAGTTGTAGTTTGCCAGCACACCACCTAACACTAGTTCAGACATGAACCCCCAGTTCATTAGAATCTGCAAGTGTACTACTGCACACAAACTTACTCCACGCTTGAAGTTCCAATGCTGAAGCACGTCCTTTTTTTCAGTGCTTTTGCCTGCAAGTCATTGACAGTTTTCTGTATCACAGGCCACGCACTACTATAGAAGTGATAGTACCAACTATGTGAGGGGCGTGCCTCTCGCTGATGAAAACTGGCAGCCTGTTGGTGGATTGCTTTAGATGGTATGGATACTGCATCTATGTACAAGGCAAGCTAGCTAAGACTAATGAACAATACAACCTTAACCTTTAAACAGAAAAAGTGCCACGTCCGCATCGGATCAAAATTTATTTTCTTCTTTAAGCGCTCTCCATCTAATAACTGTTTAGCGGACACACATGTAGCTTAAAGTTAGCTAACATTCGTTAAGCAGCAGAGCAACTTGGCTAACTTTAGCTGAGAAGCTTAATATTAATTATTTAATTGGAAAAGAAGAAACACTGACTCACTAAGTGTTTGTGTACTTTGTTATGGACATTTTCCAAAGTTTGAATGTAGCACGCTCTCAATTCTCTACACAAATGTTCATAATCAGCAGCTAACTAGTCTGGGGCAGATGGATATTGTGGTTATCTAGTAAACAGTTCCCTCTCCCGTTCCAGTCACCTAGCTACATATCGCTTGCAGTATGTCAGCAATAGCACACTAGTGCTAGTTACTACATAATGTGGCTTGATATTGGGTTTGGGTCAGTTTCAATGTAATGGATCAGTTCAGGCTTCAGAATTGGGCACCTATCGGGCCCAAGTCATACCCGACCAGGACACCCCCCCCCCCCCACACCTGATCTGATAAAATGTCCCACTGCTGTGCTGCGTATCTTTACCAACTGAGCCACTCAGGAACCTAAATGCAATGTTTTTTCATCAAAATTAGGGCAATAACATGGACCTCGTAAGCATTTCTATTATTTTTGCAATGGCTTTTATGAGTCTGGCCTGGTGAACCAAGATGGGAGCTCTGTGTACCCATCGTGTGTCTTTGCGCCCCTCTCTGCTGCAGACGGAGGGAGGTCTGCTAGCGGGCGCGCTAATGTCCGTCGACCCCTGAAGGGCACACGTTCCAGGATACCTTCCAGGTTCCTCTTACTGATATTGCTGCAAATTATCCAGCTTAACGAAGCATTGAAACTCCCTGACTGATAAATATTTATTTGGAGATGGGAAATGAATTTGAATTGATGCAATGGGCCCACAGCTCATTTAACTGCCTTGGCATGTCCAGCATTGTAATAATCATAATGGTAACAATAATCCAGGCCCATTTATGACACGGTGGCGTGGCACACAGCCACGGCCATCCACCCTTCCTCGCATTCACGGAACTCAGTGACCCCGGGGTCTCAGATGATGAAATAGGTCATTGTCAATGACCTGGATAAGGGTGACTGCTAAATAAATAAACAACAATAATAATAATGATAACAATAACCATCATTGTCAAGATCATAATTATAATTATGGTGATGATGATGATGGTCATAACCTTCATTCCACTAATGAAAAAAAAAAGCATGCATCTTGTTAATGTCAGTCAATACATATAAGAAAAGGTAACATATACAAACTGTATGTCATATGTATATACTGTATGATTCTTTGTGCCATTTTATGCAGTACAAGAATTTTTTTCATTCTAATCCATACAGTATATTACAGATTCCACCGCTCGCACATTTTATTTACTTACAGTTGTAGCTTTCCTCGGATTCAAACCAATATGTTGTTCAATAAAATCCAACAACATGGCAACGTACGTCTGTCACGCAACATCTGTCACCTGTCACATAGACATTTTACGGATGGGAAATATGTTCCAGTCTGAACTCTTCACTGCTTCTGATAAAACACCTCAGATTTGTTACCGACATTCTTTCAAACAGGGACGCACAGACGCAGTTAGCTATGCGAAGTCAAGATGTTCAGCCTGGTCAGGATCAAAGATGCTGTAGGCTTTAAGAAACATTGGCAGAAGGTTGGCGATGCTATCCGAACCAGTCATATAGACATTTATTAGAGATGCACCAGTACCATCTTTCCTTACCTGATACTGAAGCCGAGAAGGCCTACTGTCTCAAAGAATGGATCAGTACGGACTACTGAATATGAAAAATACATGTTAGAATTTGCTTAACGGTAGGTGCAAAATTCACTATCAATATATATGTCCTGTTTTAGCCTAATAGCCTAATATAATGGCATGTACTCTGCAGCTGAGCCTAATGCACTAGCATGTAACATAAACCATCATCCAGTCCCATACATGACCATCTGAGATCACTAAAAATATGTCCACACTAAATAATGTTTAACATATTTTCCCATTTCCTGATGCATAAAACAAAATAAAAATTAAATAAAAGATGGCACAACTTTTTAGTCATGACAAGTTTCAATATGCTTCGAGCATTTATAATGGTTAAACTAGGAACCTACTTAAAAAAAATGTATATAATAAAAAAATCTATAAATACTTAAAATAAAATTAAAATAAAATAATAAAAAATATATACCAATAAGCATAGTCAGTCTACATTATAACAAAACAGGCCTATTTAAACAGCCATGTCATAGGACATCATTCAGGCCCCGTTTTTGTCTAAACTGCTAAAAAATATGGAGCTTTACAAATAAAATGGAACTGAATTGAACAAAAAAATTAGGATAGCCTACAGCATTAGTTCTTTTTCACGGAATTAACCAAAGCTATGCTACCTTGCTAAGTGTTCATTTGATTGCAAATGGAAGGTTGTTCTTTGG
This sequence comes from Synaphobranchus kaupii, assembly GCA_029718625.1. Taxonomy (NCBI): domain Eukaryota; kingdom Metazoa; phylum Chordata; class Actinopteri; order Anguilliformes; family Synaphobranchidae; genus Synaphobranchus; species Synaphobranchus kaupii. The sequence continues at coordinate 6,826,887 of CM056392.1, forward strand.
AAGCATCTTTGTTGCCACACCTAAGTCTATTCTTCCTCCACAATATGGGGGGCTGCAGTGTCCTTCAGTAACTGAATTCTTATTGTAATCCATAAACATTAAACGCTGTGCAAAATACCAACTTGTCAGTTTCATTCTTGAGATGTTTGTCTCCGGCGTTTTTAGACAATGCATGTTCAATGATTGTCAATTTTGGAAAAATAGGGCACATGCCATTGTCTTTCTCAGAAAGGATGCCTTTTTATGTTTATTCCATTTAATATTTTTACAGCGCTTTGAAAGTAGAAGGGTTCCGATTATCGTTTTCATAACATGTCTATTATTTAGGCCAAGGTTTTGTCCTGGAGGGTACCAGGGTCAATAATTCTGTGAAATTAAGATATGCCTGTGAAATCCTCTAGATTTAAATTTATGTTTTTATTTTCCCTGCTCACTGTACACTTGTCAATAACCATTTCACCCTATCACCAACATCTCTTAATTTCACAAGACCTGTGACAAAACCTGAACCTTAATCATAATAAAAAATAACAACAATAATCATAGTAATCCTGTGTATCTGCATGATAATATCAGTTAATAGTGTTAGGTGAGACATAACTAGAGCAATCTGTTTCATGTAAATCAATAAATGCCCATATATCCTGAGATGAAGGATTTTGAAATGTAGAAATATACATTTCCATGTGTATGAATTGCTATTAATACATGTATTTGATACCACAGGGATTTATGTATTTATTTATTTTGTGCACACAGGAGGAATAATTTCTTGGGGACAGATTTATTTTCTATCTTAATATCCAAAAAAATCTGTTTTTACCTGGGAATAACTTAAAAGTAATTAATGCTTTACAGGTGAATTTGGGACTCAGTTAGACACCATGATACCATGGTTATGCAATGTTTGAGCTTTACTAGTTTGGCTTCTAGTTACACTGCAGATCACTGCTCCTATTTGTCAATCTTTGTTTCTCCTCCCAAATTGTCCATGTTCACATTCCACCACATAGATGTGCGTCACAAAGACCGGACAGTGGACGTATACCCTGCTCTCTGTTTGACTGTCCTCCTCTCTAATCCACCCCTGGTGCATTGGCTGCAACAGCCCAATTGCGTCTGGTGGCTGACCTCAGGAGAATGTGAGCTCAGCTGGGCCCAATCCCCACTGACCCCTATGGACCTGAGCCCTGCGCGGGCCCCCGTAGCCCAGCAAGGGGAATCGCCCCCGCCAATCAGCCTTCCCCCGCAAGTAAGGCCAGGTCCAGCGCTGCCGAAAAAGCCGGAGGAATCTCCCCACTCGACTCGCACCTGTGAAACCAAGCTATGCTACATCAGCTGCACTTTATTGATTTGAACTCTTTTGGGCCTTGGTCCAGGTCAGGGCAGCCATAGAGACAAAGCCTCTGGTGGAATGGAAGTATGGGTCGGACCCAGAGAACACAAACACCGCGCATATGAATAAACAGCCGAATTCAGCTGTTCAGCCCAAACACCTATGCAGGTGGAAAGACGTGGGATAACTCGGGCAAACACAAGAGACATAAGGCCATGACTAGGAAAATTCCACCTACATAAATACGGTGTGCAGACAAACCTTTCTACCCATTTTAACCAGATTTAAAACTGACATACCTCTGTAAATCTGAAATGAAAGGCATATTTAGCACAATTATCATTTTTCTTTAAATCACAATAAAATGCATGTTTTGTATTCTGACTTTGGCACTACTCAGTAATACTAACCAAAATGTCACCCAAAACCCAGCCCTTGAACTACAAGTTAAAAATGAAAAGCACAAAATGGTATGCATAATAAATAATAAATTGTTCTTTTTTTGGTTGAAATTTGAGAGCTAAAATAGAGTTTGGGGGGTGTGGGGGGAGTAATACAATTAAAAGATAATAATATTGCATCACATATGAAAAACACATTTGAAACAACAAAGTACAATAAACAACTTTCTCAAATATAGAGGGTTGATGCAGATAAACTGTGTTTGTAGCCTGCTTTATTATTGTTATTATATTTACCTTTCAAGAAACTCAAGGGCACTTACAATGGTGAGGGGGAAACTCACCAACCACCAATATCATCATTTTGCGCCATCATTTTGCGCCAGAACACTCACCACACATCAGTTGAGGTGGAGAATTTTTTAGCCAATTAAATCAGGGGATGATTTGGTGGCAGGTTGAGAGAGCCAATTTGGGAATTTAAGCAGGACAACCCCCTACTCTTTGCGATGCATGTCATGGGATCTTTAATGACCACTTTAGTCAGGACCTCGGTTTAACATCTCATCTGAATGATGGCATCTCCTACAGCACAGTGTCCCCATCACTGCACTGGTATTTATTTGACCAGAGGGAGGATCGCCCCCCTACTGGTCCCCCAACACCATTTCCAGCAGCAACTTAATTTTCCCAGGAGGTCTCCCATTTGAGTACAAACCAAGCCCACACCTGCTTAGCTTCAGCCGTTCAGCAGGAGCAGAGTGCGTGGTGGTACGGCTGCTGGCTTCCTCTCGACCCCTCTGAGCCAAAATGTCTGACTAAACTACAAATCAGCAGCTGTGTATCTACACACTGGCAAGCAGCATTCCCCTGGAGAGACTTCCCACCCACCCCCATACCCCAAAGGATACCCCATCCCAAATACCGGGGTCTGACATGTACTGATAACCACTGACCTTTGGGCCCGGCCCACCTTTCAAAAATAAACATATGTCGGTTTCCCCCGAAGTGAAGCGAAAACAAAAACAGTGACTGACTGGAAAAGTGACTGACTCACTGACGCTGCCAACTGGATACAAAGGTCTCTGCCAAACGTAAGTGCTGTAATGACAAAAAAGTGCCTGATTAGAACGAGCCACTGAAGGAGCCGGATCGAGCCAAACGTGACCGATGTGATGAAGCCTCACCACCAATCAGATCAGCAAATTTCTCAACTGCGCGCCGCACGGCTTCCACCAACCGACGATTAGCCCGCTACGTATGCAAATTACCCCGGTCAATCGCCCAGGTGATGTGTCAGGCTCTTTATCAGGGACCACAGGAAGTGATGTCACCTCTGGCAACCGTCTAATGCTTGCCGTGATCTGCCGTGCTCAGGCAAACGAAAACGAAGGCAGACATTTTGCCTCTCGTCTGAATCCCTTCCACCTGTTCAAAATGTGTTTGGGGGGGATGCATGAGCAGATTTTAAATAGAACTGCACACTCTTCATAGGCTCGGTGTGAAACAGCAATTTTCCTCTCTAAAATACATTATCAATCACAATACAAATAAAGGTTTTCATACAAACATCTTGAGCATTTGCTTCAACAGAACCGATCTGTTCCTGTTTTTCCACGGAAGAACAAAATGCCGATGATTCTGATTTGCTTTTAGTTTAGGAGAAAAAAACCTCAAAAATCCCCTAAATTTTATTTCATGTTGGGTGTCTAGGGGCCATGTGGATAAAATGATCGTAACATTTTACATGCATTTTCATCAATGTGATCCTGATTGAATATAAAATATTAAACATTGAATATTTATAGCTTCAGACCTAGTGCACATCACCTTGTGGTAAAAAAACTGAGCTGTAGTGACAAAATTAGAATAAATGTTTTTTTTCCCCAAAATGTTCTTACATCTAAGCTAAAATGAAGAAGCTGCAAAATATAAATGCTTATAACAGAATTGGCTATTTTTTATTAATTTAGTCCCCTGGAGAACTGTGAGGTCATCTGGTGTTGCATGTGCAACCCAATGTCTGCGTAAGCTAATCTGATAAACTGTGGCCTGTGGAGCATTGGCTGGACATTATTTTTGGAGTTGAGCGTATGACTGCCTAAGGTTGCAGCACACACACACACAAAAATTGTGAGGTAATATTGTGGTAGAAATGTTTATAAAAACAGAGACAATGTGAATTGGTCTCACTATCAATAAAAATAAACATGAAAATAGAAACATGGGCAACAGACCTGTCACTGTTAGGGATAATACAGGACAATAATACTGCTTATTCACCCATAGCAAGACCTTCATAGTGCATGTGTTCCATTTATGGGATTTCTGGGAGGGATCCCCTCACCAAAACGGCAACGTGGTGGATTTTTTTAACGTTGATTTCAAAGAATGTCATTTACAGTCAAGCAGTATCAATTAACACATGCTCAAATCAGATGTGACATACGGCTACAACCATTTCTGACAAACAAATAACAAAGAATGTGACTGCTTAACGAATCAGCCTTTGTGTTTATGTCTTGGTGAGTTTTACCTACAGTCAGTACCACTGTGTGATCACAAACAGAGCAATGCACTTCAGCTGTTTTCACCTACACTCAAAGCAAACGGCCAATATACGTCCCAATCAATTGTGGTCTTGAAAATCTCTCTCTCACCGTTGTTAACAACAGTGAGCCTCTCACAACGCTCCATGCTCTCCCACGGTTATTCACCGTAAAACCGGAGAAAAACAGCGAGATGCCCAGTGGCGGGAAGGAAATAAAGCACCTTTCCATCAACATGAACTGTATGTGGACGAAGCTGTAAAAACAAGATCTGACAACCACTAGAGCCTGATCACTGACATTTCATTCGGCGGACAGGCTACGTTTAAAATAAATAGCGACGCTGCTTTTTGGAATGTTGCCACAATTGTTTTTCGCAAATTAAAAGCTTTGTTTTCTGAGGGTTGCAGAGTGGGTGTAGCCGGGGCACCGTTCAAAACAATAGGATTTTCCGAACCCGCTCGCCCCGGCGTGGGCCGATATTATTCTTTATCTCTCAATAATGTTCGTCGTCAGTACGGGGCTTTCATTCGTATGAACACCCTCCATTTCTCTTCGTCCGCGTGAGTACGCGGGGCCCTTGTTGAATGGCGCAGGCAAAGAGAGGTCATTTCTGCACTTGTGCCTTCCTTGGCAAGAGTGGCGATGCAGGACATGAAAGGAAAAATACCGAAACTGAGCTCAGCCCATTTTTGCGCCTTTCAGTAGCGATGCTGCTGCTTAAATTAACGAGTCATTATGGTTCCTTCGCCATCGCCCGGCTAAAGCAGCTGGCTGTGGTCTGCGAGCGCCTCCCAGCTCCCTTCTCCAAAAATGAGTAGAGCTGCAGTACGTTAGCCGTAAAACAGCTCTGCTGGCTTGCAACTCTCAAAATGACAGAGCTTTACTGTGGCATTATTTCCAGCCCGCTCATGATTTTCCAGAAAAATCTTCCTCTTCGCTGTTCTTACGATGTCGGCATATAATATAACTCGCGTTAAGGCCAAGACTCGATCAACGTTAGCCCTTAATTTTGATTTACCACAAAGTGAGCGTTCTTTTCTTTTGTGTGACGAAAAATCATTACACTTATTGTTATGGATGAAATGTTAAGGACGAATCCTGAAACACTCGCCTTCTTCCAATGCCAAATAAAACACACTTTTTCAGACTTTGCCTTGGTTTCCAGACCTTCCATATGTGAAAAAATGTATGATTATTCCAAACACTAAGTGAAATCTGTTGTGAATTGAATCACTTTTTTCTAGCCTTCCACTTTAATATGCTTTATAACAACTCAATTGTAAAAATGAACCATCACAAAAATTATATTTTGATTAGGTTCTGCCTGTTATTTACCAATGTTCTTGTTGTTCATTCTTTTAACCCCTTCTCAAGGCATTTTTGTGAACACAAGCCAGACAATAAAATAGTTACTGTTCTTGAACCCATTTGACTACAGGCTTGATCCTGGTCTCTTTTGTAAGGTAAGTTTTTTTTTTCTTGCCTAAAATATTTTTTTATTATTTTTTAATAAAAGATAAGGATACGATTACTGACTTTACCGTTACTTGTGTCATCTGTGGATTTCCATTGAACACACACATCGGACATGCATCGTTTAGACTCTATACCATTGGGATAGTAAAATAGTTTACAGAGATAGAATTGTGAATTTTAACTTGTGTTTTAACTAGAATCATGGGTTTCAAACGGGTATATTGTGTGGCCAGATTATTTAAACATTTCACTGTAAAAAAAAAACACACACAATGAATGCAAATAAACTGAACCAGTGCTAGTTAAGGGGTTTGTGTGTGACCATGATGGCCTTCTGAATGCCTCTGGATTACAGCTTCTGTCAAATGAATTATGAGCATAAAGAAATATTAGAACTGGTTTGACAGTCTTACGAATGAAACATCGCATTACGTTCAACGGGACTAAGTGCAGAGAGGCATCACCTTTTCCCCTCTCGGTCACGTGATCTGACGGAGACGTGACAGGCTGGTTGCCCATGATGAGCCCCGCCCTCGGGAAGAGACACAGGACCAGGGATCGGAAACGGAAACGGAAACCGCCGCGTATTCGCGCCGAACTGGAAGCAGGTTAGCCACGTGAACAAAAAGCGGCTGCTTCGTTCTGGTTCGGACCAAAAGCGTTGGATATTTCCCAGTCTGTCTGAACCCAGTGTTAACAGCCCGGGGGCAGCAGCCCTGCAGCCCTCGGGCCGGGGGCTCTGTTCGTGGTCATAGCCCCCCCGTCCAGCTGAAGTCAATCAGTAGGGCCCGGTTGCAGGGGTCCCCGCGTACCTCACAGCTCTGCAGGTTGTTAAATCTGTGTGGGATTAGGCCGTTTAGCGTGAGAGCGGCGGTCCTGTTCGCGTGAACCTGCTGCAAAGGCACATCTGTTAGTTTAAAGGCCCTTGTTTTTTTTCCTTTTTTTCCCCCTCTTCCAAAGTCCAAAGAACTAAACCACTTTCCATAAGAATAAAAAACAGCTGCTGGGAAAATACTGTCACAGCCATAAACGTTATTAATACCATCGGCGGGTCCGAGCCTTCGCTACAGACAGAAGGACACAGGTATATTTCCTAATGTTCTTCTTCTTTTTTTTTTCAAACGGGCTACTAATTTAGACGGGATGTTTTCTTTAACCAATAATCCGAAAAGTTAATCAGAAGCATAGAGTTGTTTTTTTTTTGCGTAGTTAAATATAGACGGTAATTTATAGCTTTCCATACATGTGTTACCACTTGAAGCAATTACAGCGATAAAACGTCTGGTCCGCAGGATGAGCCCGGCCACACGGGGTCGATCCCCGAAACGCCACAAAGGCGCTCCCGGGGCGATGTGACGAAGGCCCCATCGAGGGGAGCGCACTACAGCGCCACCCCGAAAACAGGGGTGCTTTTCATCCACCTGCATCCTGCTGTGCAGGCAGTCAGGCCTCACCGGCACACAAAGCGCCCCCTACAGGCACCAGGCTGCCAAACTCAAAGGCCGACACAAGAGGAATAAAAACCTTACTCCTCACATTCTCTGTTTCCAGTGGGCCCAGTGTTGGTGAATGGGGAGTTCACCCTTATGGCATACACGTGGTTTTTTTCAGGGATCGACTTACCATTTAGACTGGGGTGAATAAAGATTTGGCTTTTAAAACATTGGCCCCCAGGAAGCAAATTACGTCCTCTCAAGACCATTACGAACCATTAATGTACGTACGCCCCCGAGAAGAATGTACGGTTTTCTAAACAGATTTCTTCATAATAAAAAAGCAAAATTTTTCACAAGTGGAATTTGATCTGAACAATTTCTAGTTTTCCCAAAAGCCATGATGATTGTTTAGCTATTGATTCTTTTATTGTTGATTTCAGGAGCTCCAGATATAGTATGCCAGTACATATCACACAGTTCATAGTTGAGTTGTATTTTGAGTTGTTCTTTTTTTTTTTTTTAAAGAGCACAGTTCATTAGACATACATATTAAGAGTCTATTCTCATGTGTATATTATTTGTATTTCTCCATTATCGTAAATATTAACAAACGTATTCCCACAGATTCAAAGATGTGCTCAAACAATAAAGGGTTATTCTTCAGACATACTGAGTCCACTTAAAAAACTTTTTTTTTTTTATAAGATATCTTTTGCACAGCAGCTGATTACAAGAACTGAATTACAAAATGGCTATTAAAAATCCTCCAAGGTGATTCTTTGAGCCTTATTACAAGCCAACGTATCTCAGAGCACTGCACCTAATTATATAAACATCCCACTTATCAGAGTGTAATTCTAATTAAATAAATACATCAAAAACTGTTAGATCAGCACTTACTGGGTGACTGGTGGCCTTTTTGACTGCTCTTTCTTATCTTAGGAAAGACACTGAAAAGCTAATTAAACCTCAGCATGTTCTTTGCGGTTGCCACGGTGTTAAAGGTTCTGACAAAATTCTGACAAGGCAGCGTCACAATTGTAAACGTCCACTCTGCATCACAAACTAATACTTTCTTGTTTTTTTTGTTTTTTTAAAATGTTTTTTTGATTAAAGGACGATGGACAGTCTGCCCACCATATGCATTCTTGCCTTTATACGCAGAGGGGAAAAGCAGTAAGGGTTACAGATACAGATGGGATCACAGCACAGACAGTGGTATGGCGGGGAATCAAGCCCCCGGCCGAATGGGGGGTGGGATCCTTATATAGGGTGAGAGGTGGCTGCCCTAAAGACTACACCGCACGGTCTCCCCCAGTACTCCCCTCAGCATATCCAAAACCCGGTGTCTTTTTAGAGATACAGCAGTCTGGTGTGGAATGCTGTAACCCCGTGGATTATTAAAGGTCTGACTACTTCTGGACAGATAGGCGAGGAAGCCAGCGAGTGTCAACAGAGAAACCGAGGTATTGCACGGAATTGAATAAAATGCTTTTACCAGGCTTATGGTTCAGAGAGCAAACAAAACTGCTAGAAACTGACAAACATCGTCTTTTACTTACGTCTTAAAGTTAAGAACCAAAAGCATTGCAGATAGTTTGAATTAAGGCTTATGAAAAGGCTTATGAAAGTTAGGAATTTACTTTCAAGTCGACATAAACAAACTTCATTTCAAACTAAAACAATGGCTTAAGAAGCGAATACACATTAACATGTGCAGTGACACGTTTGATCTTGTGGCACAGTACCGTAGAACACTGCCATTCAGAGCACAGGGGAACAGGTCCATTGTACTGTTCGCCTTAACTTGTGTTTACAGTGGGCTTGCATTTATTTGCAGCGTTGAGGCTACAGAGGCCTGGGAGAAATCATGATCTCAACTAGTGAGTCGCTCTGGGAATGTTCACAAATGTAAAGCCCAGAGGAAAATACAGTCCAAGAAAATTTAGAGGGAATCGTTGGCAAAAGGCATTACAGAACAATGAATGGGAATTCAGAAAGGCAAGGCACATTTAGACCTCAGGCAAAGCAAATTTAGACCTCAGGCAAGGCACATTTAGACCTCAGGCAAAGCACATTTAGACCTCAGGCAAGGCACATTTAGACCTCAGGCAAGGCACATTTAGATCTCAGGCAAGGCACATTTAGACCTCAGGCAAGGCACATTTAGACCTCAGGCAAGGCACATTTAGATCTCAGGCAAGGCACATTTAGACCTCAGGCAAGGCACATTTAGACCTCAGGCAAGGCACATTTAGACCTCAGGCAAGGCACATTTAGACCTCAGGCAAGGCACATTTAGATCTCAGGCAAGGCACATTTAGACCTCAGGCAAGGCACATTTAGACCTCAGGCAAGGCACATTTAGACCTCAGGCAACACACATCTAGACCTCAGGCAACACACATTTAGACCTCAGGCAACGCACATTTAGACCTCAGGCAACACGCATTTAGACCTCAGGCAACACACATCTAGACCTCAGGCAACGCACATTTAGACCTCAGGCAACACACATTTAGACCTCAGGCAACACACATTTAGACCTCAGGCAACACACATTTAGACCTCAGGCAACACACATTTAGACCTCAGGCAACGCACATTTAGACCTCAGGCAACGCACATTTAGACCTCAGGCAACGCACATTTAGACCTCAGGCAACGCACATTTAGACCTCAGGCAACGCACATTTAGACCGCAGGCAAAGCACATTTAGACCTCAGGCAACACACATTTAGACCTCAGGCAACACACATCTAGACCTCAGGCAACACACATCTAGACCTCAGGCAACGCACATTTAGACCTCAGGCAACGCACATTTAGACCTCAGGCAACACACATTTAGACCTCAGGCAACACACATTTAGACCTCAGGAACGCACATTTAGACCTCAGGAACGCACATTTAGACCTCAGGCAACGCACATTTAGACCTCAGGCAACGCACATTTAGACCTCAGGCAATGCACATTTAGACCTCAGGCAACGCACATTTAGACCTCAGGCAACGCACATTTAGACCTCAGGCAACTGATATTTAGACCGCAGGCAAAGCACATTTAGACCTCAGGCAACACACATTTAGACCTCAGGTAACACACATTTAGACCTCAGGCAACGCACATTTAGACCTCAGGCAACGCACATTTAGACCTCAGGCAACATACATTTAGACCTCAGGCAACACACATTTAGACCTCAGGCAACACACATTTAGACCTCAGGTAACGCACATTTATAAGAAATACACCACTGTAAATTCTTCTTCACCCAAAGACAGTCACAAATGTCTTATGTTACGTCCTTAAAACGCATTGCATGCATTCGAAATGTGTCAATACAAAAAAGAAAAAAAAAATTTTAGAAAAAAAATGAATCTGTTTAAAAATGATCTGCTCATTTCAGATCAGATAATTACACTCCCATTTCATGAGGCGATTTAAAAATAAAAATGACACAAATTCTAAGTTGTCTTGGTGCAGTTACTCTGGCACTGATGTTTTCAGTCCTTTTGTTTATGGATGGCAAACAAGTGTGAATACATATTTTTATTCTACACATTAATGTGCTACAGTGTTCTCAAATAACAAGTTTTATATCACTTTGTCAGAGCTGAGCATGGGGTATTGGCATAAATGTGCTGTCTTTTACACAATGTTTTGTGTAGCCTTATTTTCATTTGTTTGCCAGCTATTTCATTGTTTGGAAATTAACTACCCCCTTAAAAATATTACCTATAAATAAATGGTATATTGTACTGTAGACCAGACTTCTGTGTTTCATATTGTAAAACAATATATAAAACCCAGGGTAAAATGAACCAGTCCCCTTCAATTTATATAGAGTGGTATACTGTGAAGTGTGGTTCTTTATTGTACATTTGATTTATTATATTTTCTTTTTCACTGGTTTTGCGGTTGCAGAGGCCATATTTTCAAGATTTTTATGGTGGACGTATATTATTTTTCTTTCAATGAAATTTGACAAAGGCTTGTATGACATAAACTAACATCGAACATTTTGTTGGCTATAGCAATATCAGTATAAATGAAAGAAAGAGTGCTCTCCTTGCTGTTATCTAGGGCTAATTCAGGCTAACCCCCAGATGTGCAAGGGATAATATAACGTGACATTAAACTGTTAATTGAAGTGTTATTTCCTGTGACTCTGCAGTTAGTAAGATGGCGAAGGTGACAAGAGGTGTAAAGTTGTGAAGACTCCTACATTCTCTTTCTCTGTGTTTTCACGCAGTCCGCATTCCACAGCCAAAGCCTCAGAAACGGTCTCTGCTGGGAAAACACAACTACAGGGGAAAACTATAAGCAAAAAAGGTGTCTATGAGCCTCCTGGGAGTACTGCGGGATTGCCTGGTCAATCCTTTATTGACCACTGCGAAAGTTCAAAGCCTAACTGGGTTAGCTGAGCTTGTTAATGTAACATATCCTTACTGGTTTAGAGGAGATGTGATCCAGGTCACTGGTTCTCCAGGGCTTCACTGTTCCCATTGATATATGTGTTGAATTTTCACTTACAGAATTTAGGCCTGGATTCAATCAAAATGTGTCCTTAACTTTGTCTCACATATAATCTAAATATACAGTTGAAGTCGAAAGTTTACATACACCTTAGCCAAATCCATTTAAACTCAGTTTTTCACAATTCCTGACATTTAATCCTAGTAAACATTCCCTGTCTTAGGTCAGTTAGGATCACAACTTTATTTTAACAATGTCAAATGTCAGAATAATAGTAGAGAGAATTATTTATTTCAGCTTTAATTTCTTTCATCACATTCCCAGTGGGTCAGAAGTTTACACTCTGTTAGTATTTGGTAGCATTGCCTTTAAATTGTTTAACTTGGGTCAAGTTGCTGGAATTTTGGCCCAGTCCTCCTGACAGAACTGGTGTAACTGAGTCAGGTTTGTAGGCCTCCTTGCTCGCACACCCTTTTTCAGTTCTGGCCAAAAAATTTTGATTGGATTGAGGTCAGGACTTTGTGAAGGCCACTCCAATACCTTGACTTTGTTGTCCTTAAGCCATTTTGCCACAACTTTGGAAGTATGCTTTGGGTCATTGTCCATTTGGAAGAGCCATTTGCGACCAAGCTTTAACTTCCTGGCTGATGCCTTGAGATGTTGCTTCAATATATCCACATAATTTTCCTTCCTCATGATGCCATCTATTTTATGAAGTGCACCAGTCCCTCCTGCAGCAAAGCACCCCCACAACATGCTGCTGCCACCCCCGTGCTTCACGGTTGGGATGGTGTTCTTCGGCTTGCAAGCCTCACCCTTTTTCCTCCAAACATAACAATGGTCATTATGGCCAAACAGTTTGTTTCATCAGACCAGAGGACATGTAAGTAAAAAGTAAGATCTTTGTCCCCATGTGCAGTTGCAAACTGTAGTCTGGCTTTTTTATGGTGGTTTTGGAGTAGTGGCTTCTTCCTTGCTGAGCAGCCTTTCAGGTTATGTCGATATAGGACTCGTTTTACTGTGGATATAGATACTTTTGTACCTGTTCCCTCCAGCATCTACACAAGGTCCTTTGATGTTGTTCTGGGATTGATTTGCACTTTTTGCACCAAAGCACGTTCATCTCTAGGAGACAGAACGCGTCTCTTTCCTGAGCGGTATGACGGCTGCATGGTCCCATGGTGTTTATACTTGCGTACTATTGTTTGTACAGACAAACGTGGTACCTTCAGGCATTTGGAAATTGCTCCCAAGGATGAACCAGACTTGTGGAGGTCCACAATTTTCTTTCTGAGGTCTTGGCTGATTTCTTTAGTTTTTCCCGTGATGTCAAGCAAAGAGGCACTGAGTTTGAAGGTAGGCCTTAAAATACATCCACAGGTACACCTCCAATTGACTCAAATAATGACCTAACTAGCCTATCAGAAGTTTCTAAAGCCATGACATAATTTTCTGGAATTTTACAAGCTGTTTAAAGGCACAGTCAACTTAGTGTATGTAAACTTCTGATCCACTGGAATTGTGATATAATGAATTAAAAGTGAAATAATCTGTCTGTAAACAATTGTTGGAAAAATTACTTGTGTCATGCACAAAGTAGATGTCCTAACTGACTTGCCAACACTATAGTTTGCTAACATAAAGTCTGTGGAGTGGTAAAAAATGAGTTTTAATGACTTCAACCTAAGTGTATGTAAACTTCCGACTTCAACTGTACACTTATATTTATACACATACAAATATATGTAACTAAATGCTAACTGACTAAAGTGTTATTTTTTTTCTTCAGAAACACACATTTCCAAGGTCAGCCATCACTAAAATGAACAGTGTTTTGTGGGGAAATAAAAACTTTGATTTGAAACAGTTGATTGAACCCAGGGCCTTGTCTCACTGCCATTATAATCCTCTTTATTCTCAAAGTTCACATCGGCTGGTGAGTCTACATCTCATTTTCCTATATTTCCTACATAGAGAAGCTCCAAATCAATGTATTAACTTATAAACATGACTTATTTGTTAAATTAATTGTTAAAATGTTTGGCATATGCTAATACAGTAGTAGTTGAGTAACAGATTCACATGATGCAGTTATTAAATATGCAGCATTCAACCATGATATTATGGTTTACACTGGTCACAATATGTACAGCTAAAGCCTGATTTTTTTTTCTTCAAAAATGCTTCCAGACACCTACAGATTGGCTCCAGCTGATAAAACCGTATGGACACAAAAGCATAATTTTAGCATCCAGTCTTCTTGGCAGACTACTTTTGTTTTAATAATTCATTAATAGATTGTGAACGGTATCTATAGAAGTCACAACATAGTAGTGTGTAAATCCATGGCAATTTAATTTGAAACATTCTCAGTGATGGCTACCCAGATTAATACATCCCCTCCTTCCTCACCGCCGTTGTAAATATGGCAAATGCAGATATAAAGAAGCTAAGGAAAGCTTGACATCTGCAGCTCTACTGCGAGTGCATCCAAGTAACCATTTCCAGTCCATCTGAAACCACTAATACCAACTGCCCGCGATCAAAGGACTCAAGCAAGACTTTCAGCCCTTTCCAAATGTCGGCAGTTTTCCTGATTAACTGCAAGGTTACTTGCGTGGTTTAGACTCAGCTGGCCGGCGGTCCGACGGGAAGCGCGACCGCCCCTGCCTTGACTGAGAGCTTCAGAGGGGTCATGCCATGGACACAGGACATTGGGATCATGTTTACTGGACTTCACACGCTGAGCAGCGTGGTGTTATGACGGTAACACGTCTGTTTTTCTAATAGACACACACGCACACACACGCACACACACACACGCACACACACGTGAAGGAGGAAACGAGCTTCCCGCCCTCATGTTTTCATCATCCACAGCGCTTGTTTTTGAAGGGCTGTTATCGCCGCCGCCACACCTTTGGGATTACTTTCTTTGTTGTTTTTAATGAAGTCGGTTGTGTCTGGTTGGCTTTGTCCACATCTGGGGGACTGATTGAAGGACAGTGAGTAGGTACAACCTCCCAGGTTGAAAGCTCCGCATTCTTCACTTAACGCCAAGAGGCAAAAACACACACAACCCACGGTTAAAGCAGGAAACTATTCTGCTCTCGACTCACATGGGTTAGGCAATTATGGTGTGAAGAGCTATCTACTGACTGGCACGGAGAATCCCGAAGCAGAAATTCTGCAGAGAAACAGAAATAATACTACAGTTTACAGTAATTGTGTTGACAGAGCTGTCAGTTTCCTGACAGTTTAACATTTGACTTTTCATCATCATTATTATGGTCGTGATAATGCTGATTATAACATTTGAGATAATGATAATGAGAACTTCTTTATCCCGTACCAATTTAATCCACAAACCGCAGGTTTCGCACAATGTGAAAACTAATGAGCAAACAACTGATCTGCATGAACGCAATCTTCCACGGAAACTACACACTCCAGTTGTCTTGTAATATTCATCAGACTTGTGCAAAATACATTGTTGATTATGTCTGTTGCAAGTGAAAATTCATCCACCTATCGTATGCTGTTTGTACAACAAATACCCTCCTTTCTCCATGGAAATAATACATTGGTTCCCGTGTCACATGTTATTCTCTCTAGTGGACAGATATTATTGAACTCCTGTGCCAGACAGAGACGACACAGACATCAGCGCTCTGGAAAAATGATCCAACAGCATAATTACTTCCTTAGACACCGCATTATGACCAAAAGACTTAAAATAGTGTATTTCTTGGAGAGGCGCTGTGGTAATGATACCACATTTCGCAAATGATGAATTTTAAAAAACTAGCATTGAAAGAGGTGCATTTCCTCAAAAGATCTAAATCTTTATTAACTTAACAAAAGAGCGCCTTGATTGTGTTAATTGATCATTACGGGAAGACTGTCCCTCGCTGCCCTTTGAGTTCTCCCGTTCCAAATCCTTGCCCGATGCACCAGGGCTTAGCGCGCTACTTTATGGGGAAGGAAGAGGCGGAGCCAGACTGCTAATGTCTGGGAGAAAGATCCAGGAAGTGAGTAATTGGACCTGCAGCTGTTGAGCAACAAAAGGGCATAACAGTAAAATGGTAACATAAAATATAAACACATTACCTAGATACAGCTTTGAGTTTGCATGTATGTGCGTATGTGCGTGTGTGTGTATGTTATGTGTGCGGACACCTACATACAGTTGAAGTCGGATGTTTACATACACTTAGGTTGAAGTCATTAAAACTCATTTTTAACCACTCCACAGATTTCATGTTAGCAAACTATAGTGTTGGCAAGTCAGTTAGGGCATCTACTTTGTGCATGACACAAGTAATTTTTCCAACAATTGTTTACAGACAGATTATTTCACTTTTAATTCACTATATCACAATTCCAGTGGGTCAGAAGTAGATGTCCTAACTGACTTGCCAACGCTATAGTTTGCTAACATGAAATCTGTGGAGTGGTTAAAAATGAGTTTTAATGACTTCAACCTAAGTGTATGTAAACATCCGACTTCAACTGTATGTGTGTGTTCATATTATATAAGGGTTAGAATAGTATTGCACACTGCATGTAAAATGCAGATTTGTTCATGAATGCCCAGCCTAGGGGATAACAATCTGCCATAGAACAAAAAACTGTGACCTAACCGAGTCACGTCACCTACACTATAAATTAGTGTATTACTTTCACCACAGCTTTACCTTCTCTACTCTTTACTTCCCACTTACCAGCGGACGGTATTTTCACACGAAACAGAGAGATAATACCCCACAGAACTCTATGACATGAAGGGAAGAGCCCTTAGATGCGGTGCAAGCCACACATGCCGTATAACCTTCATAATATTAAACAGGACCCGGCTTTACAGCTCACGGACATCACAGATCTCAGTACGTCATCAGTCTGCTGTGAGTTAGCGTCGCTGTTGTTTCGAAAAACCCCTCAACCTACTTCCACTGTAATATGCTCTAACCTTTGTTCTGCTTTCCAATTAAGGTCTTTGGATCTCCTTTATAGCGGGTTTTACGCGGTTCAGAACAACTGAAGGCCGCAGAGATGCACCCTCGTTTAATGACGGCCTGCAGATGTTTGCCTTATGTAGCCCTGCTCCGTGTGCGCGGCTCGTAGCGCTTGCATGGCGGCGGCTGAACCCGCCACTCCAGAGCGGGCCAGCGTTCCCTCACAGGTGGCTGGCTGGAAGCGGAGCCAGCGCTTATTTTAGATTCCCGTCAAGATTCCGCCCCGCACAAAACTCAGGCGGCACCTGCGGCGACCGCGGAGGTTTTTTCGGTAGGGACCCGCCCGCTCGCCCCCCACCCGGCCCCGCCCACCCCCTCCCACCCCCTCCCACCCCGCGCCTGCGGGCCCCCACGCTGAGGGCTCTGAATGTAAGTCCCGAGGCCTGCAGGGCGCTTCTGACCGCGTTTGGTCGGAGGAGCGACAGGAAACGGCTCGCGGACGGGTGCCGTCGGCCGCGGGCGGCGGCGGGAGGGCCGCCGCATTCCCTGGCCGAGATCGAGTTGCCCTCCCTCTGAAGCGCTGCGTTCGGCGGGATCGGTCGCGGGGGGAGCGGGCGAGCGAGCCCCTCCGGCTCACAGCCTCCAGCAGACGCTCCTCTGATTCCCATTCAAACACACGTATTAAAAAAAGCCCGCAAAGAAACTGCACTGGTCTCTGCTGACTCTCACCGGTCCTGTCCCTGGAACTCTCTCTTGCCTGTTTTGCTTTTTTCCCCATTTGCTGCTATGCTAACAGAATAATACGTCCATATCAAATGTGTCTCATTAGATCCATATCAAATGTGTCTCAGGGGATACATGCTCCAACAGCCCCCCCCCCCCCCCCCAAAAAAAAAGAAGGTACCACAAATTAGAAAAGAGAGTCGATAAAAGATGGCAGTTTGTGCGATAGGTGACTGTGTGGCTGGAGCTGTAAGCCATGGGAAGGCACATATGCGCACAATGTGAAATGGTTGTCATGGCGAGCGAGGCGATGCACGCAGCTGAATTCTGACCGGGACATAACGCGTCGCCTTTTTTCGGAAGTTTTTGGAAGGCCCCGCATGTTTTCACCTGACTGGAGACCAAGGGACCTGCTGGGGAAGGGTCGCCTCAGGACGGTCACGGCAGAACACGTGCGAACAGGCTCGACCGCGTTCCCACGGTTCCTGTTTGGCAGGGGGACCTGGTCGCTCCCTCCGGTTTGGGAAGTTCAGGCTTCGGGACCGCGCCGCGGCGGTTCAGTGTCTCGGCTCGCGGGGGCGGCCGAGGGAACGTTGACATTTCGTTCCCATATTTTTGGACGAGCTGGAGGAAAACGCAGTTGAGCGCTTTTAAACGGAGGGGGGACGGAAACGACGGCTCAAGGGAAGAGTTGAGAAATCATTAGAATGACCTCACTTTAACAAAGACCTGTTTTACACTGTGGAAAAGCACATAATGGGACATTTAAATTAAGGTCTAAAGTAAGGATGTTAACAGAGTTATGGGAAGAACAGACAAAAATCCCTGAAAGCAATGAAAATGAAAGTTTCTAATTTAATTCGAACAACAACCGCTATGTCTGTTCCCAAAATGCCTTCAAAGGCCTGATGCCTTTTTGTGTCGTCCCTTGAGGAAATCTGGACTTCATCTCATCTCAGAACTAAGACCTCCTTAGACTTCACAGGGGTTGCTGGAAGCTAAACAAGCAATAGCTCTCCCTATGAGAAACTGTTCCAGTGCATGCCATTCAAATAGATAACTGGCCACACGACAGGCTAATGGAATTTCCCCTCTCGCAGTCTGGGGAAAAATGAAAAATCGCAACTTTCCCGTTTCCGATCCGCAAATGTTAATATCGTTAATCTTTACGGAGGTGTCTGAGAGCGTCTGAGCCTTTACCTTCGGCGAGGGGCGCCTGTCACGGTGCGGGCCACCCCCATAATGCATTCTGTCACCTCCCTCCTCCTGCCGCGGCGCTCCTCCCCCTCCCGTCCTCCATCTGCCGGCGCTCCCAATGTTCCTTACAATATTCAACACCGGATCCCCTCAACTTCCCAACCCGTGGGACCTGCCCTGGAACAGGTTCGTAATTAGGGATGGGCAGATCAACTCCCTCTACGAGGTCACCATCTCGTGGGGGGCGAGGGCCGTCTCCATGAGACGGGACAAAGACAAGTTGCGGGGGGGGGGGGGAGCGCAGGGGGTGGTGAGGGCGGGGAGGGGGGGTGCATCTTTTCCAAAGAAGAATGCTGCACCAAAAAGCACATCAGGTATACTATGTAGGCCATGCTTGTTTGCTACTATTTATCACAGGCTTGGCTGAGATTATCTTCAGTTATGTATAGCACTGCTCAGCTTGGTTTTTGCTTGCTCAGATGCCATTCCTCATACTTACCTTGACTTCAGACTGTTGGGCGCACAACAGTGCACTATTAATTTAATCAAAGGGCTTTGCACCCATCACTCTAAAACCACTACGGGTTGCACCTCTCTGAAATCAAACCCCACCTGTTAGCCGTTAGCAGCGAATGCCACACTTTGATTTCTTTCTTATATACAACATTTTAGTTAATTACAGTAACTGCTGAAATCTTGCGTTTTTGTATTGGTTCATTTGTTTTATAAGAACCACAGCATTTAAACTGTGGTTCTTATGTTTTACTCAAAATTACACACTGCGCATTGCAGTTAGTGTGAAGGCTAGTCACTTGTGCTTTATTCCGAAATAAATATGGCAATCAATTAAGATCCACACGGTCAGTAAATGGTGCTACGTAACTTTTGTTTCTTATTGTAATGCTGCAATGTCTTATTGCTTTTGTGCAAGCCTGTATCACTGAATGTTTTAAATAGCATTAAAAGCTTATACATGAAAAGGCATGGGAAATAATGGAAATAAAACACATGAACATATGTTCATACCATCAGGATTTTTATTGAACTGTTTCTCTTAAATTATTTTTATAAGGAAATAACCATTAATCTTAATTTTTACATTTTTCGCTGATATTTTTCATGTCCTTAAATGGAATTTAATAATGTCAATGTAGTGAAAATGGAAGTTAGTATCTGTAATTTGTAAGATGTCATTCAACATGAAAATGATTAAATTCTAAATTAATTGAGTTATGTTTTGTCACTTCTTCAGGTTCAGTCTACGCTGTAAGGTGTGAGCCTGAAGAGGTGAGAGAAAAATGTGTCCGTCACATACTTTTATGTAATTCTTTTTTCTCAATACAGAATAAAAACTTTTGGCCTCATTAAATGGTTGCCTCTCTTAAAATACATTGTTTTTCATTAAACATAATATTCATTAAAAATAATAATCGATATACTTCCATTCAAAAATTATTAAATTACTCATGAACAACATTAACAACACTTTCTTTCTTACTTTTGTCTGTGACCATTTGTGTACTGTAGGTATGTAAATGCAGTCTTGATTCTTGACTGCAGTGGGATATTGACTCTGTCCAAACACCATGTTCTATATACGAATCAAAAGTAAATATCATTTATACCTATATATTATGTTTCCATTTAGAGCACAAAATGTAATGTATTCCAAATTTTACTCCAGAAATTCAATGCATGTGCTGTAAAAGGTGGGAACAACGGGAAGCTCTTTTGACTGAGCTCAGTGACAAAAAACAACGAGTTAATTGTTTAAGACGCGACACCGAAAAACCAAAAGCTCTTCACTTTCACCTCCCTCTTCATTCTCACCGCCGCGATCCGGCTGGGAACGTTCTCGGAGAATCACTACAGTCCTCTCACGGCTCCCAGTCTCCGCGATCCGTCCACAATCCGCCGTTTATCGTCGATTTAAAGCGCATTGGTTGTGTAAATAATGTAAAGGGGCGCAGGTTCGTTCGGGCTTTGGCGCAGGGTGCAGGTGAACGGGGAGCGCGCGCGCGCGTCTGTCTGTTCTGCTCATGCACGGAGGCGGCCTCCGTCAGTCTGGCGATGCCGTCGGTGCGAGGAATAACAGCGCCCCCTGGGGACGGCTTCCCCACCGTCTCTCAGCTCTCCTAATCAAGTGCCACTCTGCCTGCGCCGGCACCGCCGGGCTCTTTAAAGCTAGCGCGGCCGTAAGGACCGGCGAGACCGCTAGCAACACCTGCACGGGGGGCGGGTCCGGCCGCTCCTTCCCCGGCTTTTCCCGCGCGAAGCTCACAGTGAGCCCCCCCCCCCCCCCCCCCCCCCACACACACACACACCCCTCCCCTCTTCAAGAGCACAGCTCTCATTCATATGCGTGGTCAGGTACGGAGGGCCTGGCCAGTCATACCCCTTCCCTGCAAATTGACACTGGCACAGTCCTAATAAGATCCACCTGCTTTTCTTCAGACCCCTCCGCATTCACTGTGCCGCACTGCCTAGCTGACCCCTTTGATTAAATGTCAATGTTTCCCTCCGCTCCTGCGATTTTCACTGAAGCCAGATAACGCAAAGAGCGAATGGGGGGGCGGGGGGGGGGGGGTTAGAGTGAGAGAGAGAGAAAGAGAGAGAGAGGGGGGTACTGCTGCGGCTCTATAAAAAGGAGAGAAAGAAAGACAGAGAGAGAGAGAGAGGAAAAGATAGACTGAAAAAAACAACAAACAAAAAAGCCTTCCTCTCTTAAATAAATTCCACTGGCATCTTGTAAATTTTTATTTTTCTGCACTGGCTCCAGGCCCCATCTGCGCCCCAGCTGTTAGCGGAGGGAAGCGCTGGCCCTTCTGCACCACAGAACAACAGTCAGTGGTAATTGCTAGTGGAAGAGATTAAATATAGTCGATGAAAATGTTTACTGGCAATGAATATGCATAACGATGAGTAGGAAATGGCAGTGCAAGATTAAAAAGAGAGGGGGCTTGTTTACAGGGGAGGGAGAAAAAGTGGAATAGAAAAGAAGGAGAGAGGGAGAAAGAGAGAGAAAGAGAGAGAGGGAGAGAATGAAAGAGAGAGAGAGCGAGAGGGAGAGAGAGAGAGAGAGAGAAAGAGAGAGAGAGAGAGAGAGAGAGGAGAGAGGAACGTCAGTTGGCCCAGAGCCTGAAATAGGAAGGAGAGACCTTTGGGCAAGGCATTAGGGAAAAAAAACAGATGGTTTGTGAACCTTTTATTAGGCAGAAAAAAACATTAATCAAACCGGGGCTGGAAATGGCACGTTTCTTTTGTGTGTGTGTAGTTGTTGTTGTGGCACAATTTTTGGGTGCATTGCATTTTTTTTAAAGTGCGACATATTGTAACACATTGCTTGTGCTGGACATGCTGGACTCCATCACCCATGAGTCATGTGTCCATGGCAAGTGTCTCCAGTAGCCTTCTGCAGTAGCAAAGCATTTTTGCTCAGTTTTTTTAAATTTCCATTGCTTCCTCGAAGTGAACATATGATCTTTTCCTCTATTATAAGACAATAATAGACCAGTGTAGAAGAAAATACTTTACATTAGTGGACCATAAGAACATCAGTGGGTATTTTTTTTATAGTTCCATAGTTTCAGTTATATGAAACTCTAAAAAATATGCATATATATATATTTTTTTTTTTAAATAATTTTTATTTATTTATTTGTATTATTTATTATTAAATAGTATATAATTATCTAAGTATATAAAAATTATTATTTTTCAAGTATTATTTAGTCATTTTTAATTATACTTAAAATTAAACTGGAAGAGGAATTAACTATAAGATTTATGGCATTTTGTCTTAAAATTTAACATTTTAATGAAACAAATGTATAACATTTATTTTTATTGGCAATTAAATAAGAAAAATTTTAAGAAGAATACTTTAAAAGTATTAAAGGTTGTTCTTTGTAGAACTTTGAATTAATGCTTTGATTTATGTGGATGTGTCATTCACTCGTTTTTTTTTCACTTGTTAAAATGTATTTATATTTCTTTCCTGGAGTAATATTCTCCAAAGTTTCTACTGACCCAATGTCAATGCCTTAAAACATACAGTTGCATTAGTTTTCCTATGGCAAAGGTGAGTCATATAATTGAAGGCTTGCACCTTGCACGGTTAAAAATACGAACCTGTACAATACGTGCTACTAGGCTTTTGGTCTGGGCTTAGCTATACATGCCAACTGCATCTCACATTACAGGGGGGGATGTATTTAGAAAAACATAAGAACCAATTATTCATAATTTAACATCACAAAATACATTGGCACATTCCTGTTTGCAAAAGTAATTTAATCTGTTCCGAACCTTGGCATTGCTTTAAAGACTGTTATAAATTAGAAGTTCAATTTAAATTTGGCTTGCTTTATTTACTCCAACCAGCCAGGGCTTCATTAAAGAGTTTAGAGGCTTGTCAAATGTACGCCATGGTGAGGAATGTGGTCTCCTGCATTTTATTCGGCTTTGAAGTCCTTCCCAAAACCACTTTACACCAAGAAAATGTTCCATTTCCTTCCTCCCTCTTTGGAAACATATTGATTATTTACAGTGGGGGCATTTATATTTCTTTGTACTTTGTTTGTGCACATGGTACCGTGTATACAGTATTCTAAAATGTATTAGAAAATCATCTAAGACTTAAATATGCAAACCCAAAAAACCACTTCAATTGCTTTGAACATCAGAACCTTGTAGGCCCTTGGGAGTGTCATTGGCATTTCACAATAGGAGTCGCATCATCTGGGATTCGTCTATTAACTCACATGTTATATCTGTGGCATGTTAGCTCTTACACCGTTGTCCCAGAGAACGTTGTGCGATCATATGATGTAAAACCATGGCGGAAGTCACACAAAAGCATGTAAATATACAGACTTAGGCGTCCCAGGAAGCAGGTTCAAATAAAACAATAGGCCCCCAAGATGCAGGAAGAGCTACGTGGGCTCCATAATGGTGGCTCTCCATGCTTCTGGGCGAACTACAGAGGCCGTATTTACCATAATACACAAATAAAATATGTTTATTTTTTACTTTGTTACTTGCTTTTCTGTAATGACGAAGCATCTTGAAAATAATCTAAATCCGATGTCATTTCTATTTGTTCCAGATATCCGATATTTCCTCCACATGTGACCTGCTTAAGAGCAAATATGGTTGGTGATATTTCAAAATATCATGGTTGTTTTTTTGTGTATCAGAACAACGATAAACAGATTAGAAATATGAATGTTTTGTTCAGCGTTCCCGTGCCAGAGTAGTCCCAGTACATGTTTCTATGCATTGCTGTGTTTCAGCCGGGACTTATACATTATGATGACATGCTAGACGTTTAGGAATAATGAATCAATTACAGGGCACTGGCTGTCCCTAATGTCTTTCCTCATATCATGACGTGCCATTCGTGTGTGACAGTAGAGCTCTCCATGGCCTTGTCACGGGGTCATTTATATCAGGGGTGTCAAACTAAAATTCCCAGGGGGCCGCAGTGTCGGCGGTGTTTCCTTTCAATCAGCTCCCAATTAAGGCCCTTTGGGGAAAAAGGCGTGTGGATTCTTCAGCCAATCAATTGAACTTATCTGAAGCACTGGTGCCGAGAACACCCTGGAAACCAGCAGGCGCTGTGGCCCTCCAGGACCTGAGTTTGGCGCCTGTGATTTATACTCGCATACAGAACTAGTGGGAGGAGCAAGTGGGTGGAGCCTGACCCCTAGCCAGTGTCCACTCGTCATGGCAACGGGAGAAGCATTTGCAGTGAGATAAAGTCAGAGAAAAAGTCTCAGAGTAGAACTCCTATCAGGTCACAGAAATGTTACATCAGAGCACACAGGCTATTTTTATAGGTGCTTTTATGATCCCCAGCCTGCTGTTCTACTCATAAAGCCAACTCCCCGCTTTGTAATTAAACTGTAATAACAGAAAACGTGCCGCCGAGTCTCGCTGTAAATCTAGAAGAGTGCTTCTCCTTTCCCAAAATGCACTGGTGCCTCGCACTAACTGTGGTACGCGACACCGCAAAAATAAACAACTAAAATAAACATGTTTGCTCAAGTAATCGCAAGTCTTCGACGACTTCGTGAACTTTGTGAGTAGAATTGCCTATATGGAAGGTTTTAATGAAGTATTCCCTGTCCTCGCTGCACAATTTTGAGTACCCAGTCATCTGTGGGTCCGGCCCATCGCTACACCGTCCTCCGTCACTTTGGGAGAGAGTAGACTGGCTCACACCTTCCAACCTTACCTGAATTTAAATAAGCATCAAACACAATAATTTTGTATACACAATATTTGATACGAGGCATGTACTTGAATATGGAAAAATCTGAAAAATGATCAACTTCTTCTTTTGAACTTTATTTTCACAAGGTATTTTTTGAAAGCTCGCATTAATTGGGGAAGTTATGTTCATGTAAAAGTACTTGAATAATAATTTTCCTATTGAACTTTATGGAAAATTTGTCAGGAGAAACAATCCTTAAAGTGATCCATCCATATCTACTGCATATCTGGCAGCAGAGTGATGGTTTAAGGCTCGTTTGATACCTCAGACCCTTGATAACTTAGAGCCATTTAGCAAACCATGCGTTCCATACTATTCCCGTGTAATTTACAGCTAAATCTAGTCCCACCCCCCAATTCCTATAGAGATCCATTCAAATGCAGAGAGGTTATAGTAGCACTTGTAGGAGTACCAGAAAATAAGATATCAAGTGTCTTTTGATATTTTTGGGTCACAGACATCAGGAGGTCATGATATGCAAAGGATATGCGACCAAATATTAAAAATTATTACTTTATTCTACATTATGCTAAACTGTCCACTATTTTTTGATGCCCGAAAATGGGGGGGACTATGTACAAAAGGTTTCATCATTTCTAAACAGTTCATCCGAAATGGATGAAAATACGCTCAAATAAAAGCTGACAGTCTGCACTTCAACCTCATTGTCATTGTATCCTTCCAAACTCAAAGTGCTAGAGTACAGAACCAAAATAACAAAAAATGTGTCACAATGAATTATGGTGCTCACTGTATAACCTCCCAAATGCACAAGGTTTGCAAGCAACTAGATAAGCCAGCGGTGAGCTCTGATGACATCACTACACAGAATTAACATGGCCCGGATCTAATCAGGGCCACAAGTCGCCTCACGAATATGTGCCTTCAAGGCACGAGCCAATCAGGAGCCAGATGTATAACGTTTTTTTAAGGAAGTATTTAAAAACTGTGGAATACAAAGTATATTTTCCAGTGGATTTTAAAGGACTTAAAAAAAACACCTGAAACAGTTCTATATTTTACCCGGGTCTGTTAACAAAACCAATTAACGTGGAAAGGTTGTCTATTTGTGGAGCAGAGCTACAGCACATGTTAGAGGAACATGCTTTTGACGAGAGCCAAACAAAGCCTCTTCTCGCACATTACACACCAGCGGAGAAATGCGTGACTAAATTATTATTATTTTTCAGAATTAATCTAATTAATA
The DNA here is from genome assembly GCA_029718625.1 of Synaphobranchus kaupii. Classification (NCBI taxonomy): domain Eukaryota; kingdom Metazoa; phylum Chordata; class Actinopteri; order Anguilliformes; family Synaphobranchidae; genus Synaphobranchus; species Synaphobranchus kaupii. The sequence goes on from CM056392.1 coordinate 6,852,929, forward strand.
TATCTAATGCGTTCGGGTCGAGGGCATGGATTTGAGTGGCAGCCGTGGCAGGGCTTGGGCGTGGAGAGCTTGCTGTGCAGATTAGCTACATAGGCTACTTCCAAGGTCCATCAGCATAATGGTATTTAAAAATGATCTCCGTTAATATCCAGCCTGTAGCACGATCCAGTATAAAATGGAAACAACCTGCCCCCAGCGTTGTGTCATTTATTAATAGATCCTTAATTACCGCTGATGAGAAGCTTGGCTGCAAGATCTACTGAGATAGCGACCTGAGAAGGTGCAAAAAGCGTCATTTTGTTCACTCCTCTTCATCTCAGAAAAAGATCTTGTTGTGTAGGAGGAGGTTGGCTAAAGTATATGGAAGGAAATGACAGTTAAGATATTCATGAAGTACAATTGGCTTATGCTTGGATTAAGGCTTTTTTTTGGTACCGGTGCGCCGTCTGATAGAGTATTCTGGGGGCAATTGTAACAGGGGGCAATTGCAACACCATAACATTGCACCAATCTGAAACAAGCTAGAGCTGAGATTCTATCCAGCAAGCGAGCTAGTTTCATGTGATCAGGGTTGGGGGCAATTGTAACAAAAAATTGTGTTACAATTGCCCCCTGTTACAATTGCCCCCAGAATACTCTACCCCCGATACCCCCATTTATCTTCAGCTCTGCCTCTGGTTTCTCTTTCAGTCTTCTACCTCACTATAAGCATACTCGAACACACAGTCCTCACACACACGCGCACAGATTCACATATTCAAACGCCCCTCCCCCCGCGACCCCGGCCGCGCACATTACCCACACGTTCCACACGCGTGAAACATCCGAAACGCGGACGGGGATCGCACGAGCACGCGGGCGCGCGGACGGACGGACGGACGGACGCGGCGGGCCTCTCGAGCAGGGAGCCGTGGTCAGCTGTCCCGACCGGGAACACCAGGACGCAGAGGCCAAACCAAGGAGAGCCCAGCTGCCATGGTTACTGCCCGGTCCCACCGTAGCCCGAGCAAATTTGTCAGGCGCTGATGTTCCCACTAATGCCCCCCGCTCCTCTCCTGATGGCATGGAGCCTGCCCAATTCCCCCGGCCCCTTCCGCAAGCATTCACCCCTGTCACAGCCCTCAATCCCCCATTTACAGTGTGACATATTAATGTCCTTGTGTTGCATTTCTGGGACTCTGCATTGTAATAATAGGCAGCGTAAAAGAAAAAAGAAAAATCTAACTAATATCTTGAAGAACGCAGGCACTTGTATTTTATTATTTAATTTCGGGGACCGACCGGCGGATGCTAGCCGGTGCCATTGGGAGAAGTGGAATTTTACGAGTGAAATCCCACACACATCTGAGCTGGGTAAAGGCCAGCGCTTTTTCCAGGCCGCTTATGTAAGAGTGACGGAGGGATAAAGCCTTTTCCGTGCTATGGGACTGGAAGGCCTCGGAGGTGCGGGAGAGCGGGCCGGAAGCGCTCACGCCAGGCATATGGGCCGGAGCCTGTGGAGAGAGACCTGAGGGATTCTGGCCGCTCCGCTCTGACCTTCCCCCCTCCCTCCCTCCCTCCCTCCGTCCCCCTCTGTGGACTATACCAAATCCCAGAAGCCTCTGCTTCCCAGATTCCCGCTGTTGAGCTGGGGACCCCAGCCCTGTGATGCTGGAGATATAACCCGCCCCCTCCTCTATTCATGAAGCAGGAGCATCATCGCCACGTTGTGTTAAATGATAGTTGACACGCAAATCGGTGGCACAGCTGTAGACCATAACCCTGTCACCTCCACGACCAATGGTACAGATCCCCCATGACCACACACACGCACACACACACACACGCACACACACACACACACACACACACACACACACACACACATACACACACAATAAGGAGATTTCCATAGCCTTAAGAGAGCCAGTGTTCTGGGGTTAATTTCCCCCTGACTGGCCTGCTATGAGGCAGCAGGGAGAGGAAGAGGCCGCCCCGGACCATCCCACGTGTCACAGCGGACGCCGCACTGCCTGCCCCCCCCACGGGGTCCACAGGGAGGTGTTATTAAGCTCTCCTTTCACCTTTGATTGAAGTTTCCCGTCATGAGCTCAGTGCTGTGGGAAGGCACACCTGCACATGGGCAGAGAAGGCCTTGCCAGTCCCCTCCGCTGGCGTTTCCACTGGAATAATGACCCGTCAGTAATAACCCTCTCAAGTCCTCAGTCCCGCAGTCCACCACCCACCAACCAACCCTGATGTGCACCCCGAATAAATCTACCCTGTGTCAATGAAAGGGAAATAAACCAAGGGAGCCCTCATCTACGGGTTTTCGATAAGCGCTTAAAATGGGTCCAGGTGAATTCCAACAGGTCAACAGAGCGGTTTCTTGGCCTGGGACACCTTCTAAAAGGGACAAGCATATCACTGATGATTAAATTGGTCTTGTCTTTTTTTCCCCTACGTTAAACTAAAGATAAAAGATTTTTAAAAAGATTGTTTATTTTCTCATTCATTTATTCACGGTTTTGTTTTGACGCCAGCTTTAGGCAGAATGTGCTTTTTGGAAAATGGGGTCCAAGTGGATATTTTTGCCCCTCCTCTAATGCCAGGCTCATGGAAAGCGATGACCTCCGACATTTCAACAGGTGCTGCGGGCACTTTGCAAAATGAGAGGGTCAGCGTGGGACTGGCAATTTTGTGTTTTTCACCGTGTGCCACTGATACAGAGCCTGCCAATACCACACTTAGTGGGCATCACACAGACTCGAAGGGCAACAATCATATCCTGCCAAAAATGTAATTAGCATGACTGATTCACAAACATCCATAGGCACAGACTGGGTTTCTGCTGTTTTTTGTGTGCACCCCTATATTTAAACGGAATAAATAGTTGAAAGGTTAATCGCAAATGCAAGTCAAAGCATTTTGCCACAATCGTTTTCTACTCTAACAGAACTTCTGGAATTCTAATTGAATGGCTATAAAAAATAAAAAAAAAACCTTGTTATCGAGGATGTTTGTGAGCTCAGTACCTCTCCATCGGAGCATTATTCACTAACACCTATGACCCAGTTGTGTTGTGTCAGCATATCGCAGGGCTATTTTGGTACCCAGTCAGTTGTACTGCAATTTACCACCAGGACAGAGAATAATATAAGCACAGATGTATGTAATTTACCCCAGGATTCAATCAAAGCTGCTAAGTGGTCTTTTGGGAAAGTTCACAATAAATCAAATAAATCTAAGGTTACGTCAATACTGTATTATGATCTAGTGACCCATGATTAAATGAAAACTGGCAAGTAGTCTTAAGAAAAAATTACTTGATGAAGAACATCTCAGGTTACTCTGGCACTGTATAAACTATATACTGCATAAAATAAATACACCAGGATTCACTCTGCCAGGTCATTCTTGAAAAAAAGTAACATTCTTGTAGTATGTAATTTATTGTTTTATAACGGAACAGAGTAATGCCAGTGGTGAGTCTTACATCCCAATTCAAAAGCAGTACACAGGTAGTCTTCATCTGTGTCTAACTATAGTGGAATGACATATATCCGCTTTTGGAGACAAGCCATATTGAAATAGCTTTCGATCAGCTTCCAAGAAGCCAAGACATTTACTTTCACTCGCTTATTAGGTAAATGAGCCGTGAGAAGTTTTTCCGTCCTCGCACTCTCAAATGAACCAAAGTTTGGAACTGACAGAACCCAGAGAACTGGAAATGAGAGAAATTACAGAACACAGTGAGACACCAGCCAGGTTAACCCGAACAGCCCTCGATGCCCACGTTCAAGACATTCTATTCAAAACAATACGGGCCTCCATTTTGTTCTCAGATTTACTGTATTTGGCCACCGCTCTTCAATGCGCTCGCGAGTCTGAACCATTTCATTGGTTTGTTGAATCCTTTCTCCCAGGAACGGCGCCATGTCATTTTTTAACTGGGACAGCAATGCAGAATAACACAAAATCAAGTCAATAAGGGCTCCAGAAGGGCCCATGTTAATATAGCCAATGAAACCCGTCTGCTCTATTAACCAGTCATTTGTCTGGGTTCAGTACTTCCTCTTGTGACAGGGCCGTTGGTCAGGGCAGGGGTAATCTCATTTCCAAGCCATCTCTCACTCCAAGAATTGAGCATACGAGAAGCAGTGTAATGCAGCATGGGTAAATGCAATGGGTATATTGATCTTTTGAGAAAAATAAATATCCTTATCATATTACTTTGTCTGTTTACCCTATTGCTGCATCCATTTTAAGTCCCAATATATTGTATTCATGGACTATTTGCCATGTATTGTCTCTGCGGTTTGGTCGAATGGCATTCGGTGGTCATTTTGGAAGTCTTTAAAATGTATATTGATCAGAATGGAAGCAGGAATAAAAGATTGAATGGGAGCAGGGTTTTTTGTTTGTTTGCTTTTTTGTGTGTATGATTTATGTTGCTGTTCGTTGTTCAAAGTGCTTCCATTTACAGTTTTCTGTGTTAAGCTTTCTAATTCCTTGCTGTTTGTTCTACCATACGGTGCACCTTCTCACAAGAAAGTGCTTGTGCTTTGCTTTACAGCTCCTGACAAAGAGGCCATATTGTGACCCTTAATGTGATAACATTGCACTCTTTAAGTTGCAGTTAGGTGGAGAAAGGAAACCTTGCTGAAACAATGTTTTATTTTAATTGCTTTAAACGGTGGAATTGTAGGAAAATACATTTTTCACAGTTATGTGCAGTAATATGCTTGTTAGCGGTTTAAAAAAAAACCCCACCTAGGTGTGCAGTTCAAGTCCTTTTCGTGTAAAGGGTAATTTTCTCTCCTGTATTTAGAAAATGCAAGCATTGATGTATTCTGGGAATAATTTATTTTATTTCAGCATGTATGTCTACATTCAGTCAGTCCTTTATGGAGGTGATACACCTTTCTAATGTTGTCATTCCGTAAATAAATGCACTAAATTTGAATAGCTGAATTGGAGTGTAATACCCTCATACCTTAGAAGAGTATGGGGTGTGTGAATGGCATTTACATTAATCTCCATATCAACACTGGTTATTTGTGCTCTTATGCAAACCCTTTAGCTACACTAAAACAAACAACTAAAAATTTTAAGTAGGAATTTAGCTCATATCAAAATCTGTATTGTCTTATGTTGATTTGTTGTAGGATTGACGCATCATTTAAATTTAAATTATGTTTTGTACACCAAAGAGTAATCGTGTGTTTCATTTGTGTTTAATATGTTTGTTCTTTACGCTGTCGACCGGGTGAATTGTTTATATCGGTGGTGACTAATTGTTTTTTTTTCTATTAATTTCCCAACTAGCTTCAATTTTAGAAGAGCGCTTGAATGGCCATTATCAGAATACAAAGCCAATAAGAGGATCTCCCAGTTTCACTCCGTCACAAAGACAACCCTCTGAAGAGAAAAATGTTGACAAAGAAGACCCGTAAAAACGTCTCTCGTCAGCGCGACGTGCCGTTTTGACTTGGCGACAGACAGCAGTTCTTAAAGCAGACTGGCAGAATTATTAATAGGGCCTGTCCTCTCATGCCTGGGCCACGGACGGCGGTTAAAAGCCGCGAAGGTGAGAGGCTTCATCAAAGAAAGTCGGGGGGCTGTGCCGTCGCACGGCATCCTGGACAACTTCCAAGCGGCCCTGCCAGCTTTCCGTCAGGCCTTGATGTTACGAGAACGGCGTAGCCGAAGAAGGTATATCTCCCCAAATTAGCATTGCCTTCAAGTCTGCGCCGCCTGGCTGTCACGCTATACCTGGCCGCATTATTATTCATGAGACGCGGAGCTCGGTGAAAGAGTGCTGACATGTTTCCCGCGTGCATTCCGGAGGGTCACAGCTCCGAATCCCAACGGAAGCCAGGTGCAGACAGGTGAACCATCTGTGTATCAAAGCCTGAAATATTGCCACGTATTAAAATAACGGGAGACAGTGGCAGTGCCGGGGGGAGGGGGGGGGGGAACCTCTGTAGTAACATCTTCCCAATCCTTAGGCTGATCTCAATACAGGCAGCGCTGTGTGTGTGTGTGTGTGTGTGTGTGTGTGTGTGTGTGTGTGCGTGTGTGTGTGTGTGTGTGTGTGTGTGCGTGTGCGTGTGCGTGTGCGTGTGCGTGTGCGTGTGCGTGTGCGTGTGTGTGTGCGTGTGCGCAAACAGCTCGTAGTGGTTTTCAGACATCGGGGGAGCTGATTGGGGGGGACGGCATGTCGCCTACACAGAACCAGGTACACAGCGGGTCTGATTGAAGATGAAATCAAAAATATTGAATCAGCGGCAAGAGATAAGACACACAGAACAGATAAGGCATTCTGTATTCTTGATATCTTACAAAAAATGATATCTTATAAAGGACTATTTGAAGATGTTGAGAATTCTGTGTATCAAGCAACAACATTTATAACTGCCGTTTCCTTGTGCGAGGGAATTTACCTCAGTTACTCTACAGTAGTGTATCTGTATACACTGGTTGCAGTGTGTAAACTGACAAGCATTGCAGGCTGCCCGTGAGCAAGTCACTAAATTGTAGAGCTAATGCGTATGTGTGAAGTGTCAAAGAAAAGAAGGAAGTAAAAAAATAAAAACCAGTTGCATGTATTGAGTTCATTTTCTCCTAGTTTTGACAAGTCATTTAATCTTGTGCGCAAATCAAGACTACTATTCACTTTTACGTAGGTTTGTATACAGACATTTTATCTTTAATCTTTATGAGGGCAAAGAGGATGGCAAATTAAAACATTCATCAAATATTGTTAAGTTTGTTTTGGGTGCTGTCCACATTTGATGTGTAACCTAAATAAGATCCACGATAGATAGATTTTGAGGCCTAAGGTAACACATTTTATTAAATTGAACATCTTATTATTATATTTACAGTAGGTGAAACTGAAAAATATAATCTATAATCTGTGACTAATCTATAAATAATAATAATTTTCATGAGCAAATCCCATCTGTTTGAATGTTGACTCATTAATTGTGACCAGGAAAACATTTCTAGTGCACTGCATTTCACCAAATCCATCTGGAAGCCCATATTTGTGCTGAAGTAATGTGACCAAAATAATCTCATGGAAATTATGTTGTTCATGTTGTTCATTGACTCAGTGCATCAGGGTAATCCAGGTTATTGTATAAAAACAACCAGGAGTATGATGCCACAGCATTTTTAAAAGTAAGTACACACTTAATTAAAACAAAACAATTTGTTTAGCAATTCCAGAGGTATAATTACGTAAATATTGTTAGGTTATTTCAGTCACCTGGGAGGTATACTATGAAGGAAGCTTAACATAACCAGGGTTTCTTTCCGTTAGCTGGCTTCAGAAAGCCTAACCACTGCAATCTGGCTTAACCGGTACTACGAACGTGTTTATCAACTTGCTAAGTGAACACAGGCTTTATTAATCAAGCTCTGTGCACATTCCCATAAAAGGGGCGGTGTCTGCAACAACGAGCCTATAGCGGTGCAGCATGGGCTGTACTAGAGCAGTGTATTTCTCTCCTGTGGAAAAAAAAGACTGATATAATGGACGGATACAAAGAACATGAAACAATCATAAGAGCAAAAAGCAACACCATTGCCTCCAACAAAGCCAGGAAGGAGCTTTTGCACAAAAAAAAAAAAAAGAATTCTCATCGTGTAGGTTCAATTTGTTAGTTAATACCTTATTCACCTTGCCATTCCTAACAAATAAATCTATACTCTCAGTACATTATCATACAGTTTATTTATTACGTGACAACTGTACTACATTCTAGAGCGCCTAAACTTTAAACTTGATACAGGATGTTTAAAATGTTGCTGAAGCAATCGCACCAACATTTATTCATAAAAAAAAGTCTCTCGAGCATTTTCTGGAACTCAGAAAATCTTTTGCGGAACTCAAACTCGCCCTGCGAAGAGATTCCCGCACACATCTCTACGGGATCCTTTGGAATGGAGATGCCTTTTTCCAAAGCCAAGGAGTTGATTGGTCATATGGTTATTGGTTACATGTTTCAATCTGTTATCCTGAGCACAACCTGCCCTGGAGCAGGTTAGCCGTACAGAGTAAGTTGCCGTGGCAATATACCCCGATTAAAAGTGAGGCGGCTTTGTGATACAGAAAACCCAGGGTTGAAGCTTAATTTAGCTCGCTATCCCCTTAATCTCACTTCATAGTACACCCCTCTGAACTTATATAAATGGCAACCCTCGCTAACATTTGGAAACATGAGCCATTTCCTTGGCGTATTTAATATTTGGAAACATGAGATATTTACTTGGGGTACACCTTTCAATACAGCAGAGTGTGTATGAGAGTGCATGTGTTTGTGTTAGTATGTACATGCATGTCTTGGTTGTGTGTGTGTATGTACATGCATGTCTTGGCTGCGTGTGTGTATGTACATGCATGTGTTGGCTGCGAGTGTGTATGTACATGCATGTGTTGGCTGCGAGTGTGTATGTACATGCATGTGTTGGCTGCGTGTGTGTATGTACATGCATGTGTTGGCTGCGAGTGTGTATGTACATGCATGTGTTGGCTGCGAGTCTGTACATACACATGTGTTTATACAACCACAGGGAGCACAGGAAGTCCCAGAATCCATTGAAGTGACAGCAGAACATCTAAAAGGAGCAGATAGAGCCAAATATGAGACGTGTGTGTGTGTGTGTGTGTGTGTGTGTGTGTGTGTGCGTGCATGCGTGCGTGCGTGTGTATAATAACAGTAAAGCCAAATCTGCTGCCAATCAGATTCCCTCTCGCTCTTGCCCTCAAATCGGGAGTGATAATCTCCACTGCTCTGCTTCTGCTGTCCATTAGGTCACTAATCACTTCAATCTCCTGTAATTAATTGATTGCCTATTAATTGTTACAGTACAAACATTATAATGATAATGGAGCGATAGCAGCTCCGGAGTGAAAAGTCTCGTGGCACTTAAATGAAGAAATTAACGCTGAAATCTAATTTGGGAAGGCATTCTGCAAATAGGTCATTAAGTCTCTGCCTCCAGGGATATGCGTAGTTACACTGGAGTGTGAATACCTAAATGTGAGTGACAAACCTAAAGGTGTTAAGAGCTACCTGTCTTCTCGGATAACATACTGGGGGACCTGCCATTAGCGATCCTTCTTCACACGCCAGCAAGTATTTTAGCCAATCCCAATGCACATACCTTTTAGCTTCCTTAGCTCTGGCATTAAAAAATGCTCACCATTAATTTTCCTATTGTTCATTTATTCTAGAATGTTCATCTTTAACTTGTTTCCGCAGATAAATTCATATCAGTGGTCATTTTTCACACCAACTCATCTGTATAGCTAACAATAAATTTATTTTTTATTGCAGTTCCCCAGTGATTAAAATCTTCCAAAACTGGGCCAGTCCCTTACATCCATAAGCAGGACAACTGGAGGAAAAATAGACTGGTCCCCATGACTGTGAGTGAGTGAACCCCCCCCCCCCCCCTCCCCCAAGAGAACAGCTCTGGGAGGGTTAGTCCTCTACTAGAAAAGCATATTCTTTAAATCGAATAATTTAATTTAGCAAATTGTAATTAAACGAAAAGGATGAGTGACAAAAAGATTACATGACATGTCGCTGTGTATTGTACAAGCTGGGAGATAACCTCTAAATTAATATGAGTAGAGTACAATGTATTATGAAGCCATTTAATGCAGAAATTGAAAAAAGGGGAGGGGGAGGGGTAATGAGTTAGTTCTTAGGCTTGTCAGAAGCAGCACTCATGTTTATTGCTAATCAAAAGGGTATTAACATATAATCATGTCATGTTTAAATAAAGTGTCACAAAACTATATTAATACAGAAATACTGGATGAGTCTGAGCTAACAATCTATTAAAGGTTCAATTTAGCGGCACTGTATGATCCACAATTATCGGTTTGACCTTGCACTTATCCCCATGCTGTGTGTGTGTGCGTGTGCGTGTGTGTGTGTGTGTGTGTGTGTGTGTGTGTGTGCATAAGCACATGTGAATGATAGCAAGGGGAGGGAGAGAGAGATAAGTGGGAGTGAGAGGGGCAGCACTGTCTTACTGAAATAATTGGACTGCCTTCCTAGTAGTAAAGTTATGTTCCTAATAATTACAGTACCAATCCTTTCAGTTGTCGGCTGCCTGTAACCATGAGTGTTTATCAATATGAATGGAGGAACTGATATTATTATTATTAACATAGTAGTAATAATAATAATAATAATAATAATAATAATAATAATAATAATAATAATAATAATAATAATAATAATAATAATAATAATAATAATTAATTATTATTATTATTATTATTATTATTATTATTATTATAAACAACAGCAATAATAATCATTATCATCATCGTCATCATTACAATTCATATTATAGTTTAGCCCATTTAATCAGATTAAACATATTCAGGAATCTTATTTACAGTAATGGTTTAAAATGCATATTCAAAGCTCCATAGGACATCATCAGTAGTTTGACAACAGGAATAATCCAGTCAATATGGGGCATCCCAATCCCCTCCCCATCCCTCACTCCCTCTGGAGGAAGACTACTTCTCTTCCAGGAAGTGGCATTTTAAGCTCCCCGGAGAAGGGAATCCGGTTTTGGCACCTGCGTTATCAAACACAAAATCTGAATAATGGAGATATTTTCCTGCTGCTCACTGCTGAGGGTCAGTAGGACATCAGATAATCCACGAAACCTCCCGACGCCGTGGCAAAGCAGAAGATTATGATGGCTGTGGGGAGAATTGAGGTAGGAACGAGTGCCATGTCTCGCCTTTTGGAATGTGCAGTGCCCCAGGTCCAGATTGGCATCCCTGAAGTTCACCTAGCTGGTTTCGAACCGTAGGCGGCCCGGACTCCGTAGGGGGTCCTGGAAAGTTCCAGAACGCACAAAAAGAAAGCCACGTCCAAGGGCCTAATTAATGTCAGTTTGCTGGAGAGGAAGCTAAACATCCTGCACTATCGCTGCCAAATGAAATTAAGGCCCAATTATTGATAAATGAAGAGTGGGGTTCTGTTGGAGCCTCGCCTCGAGTTGGGACATACATCTGTCACTCGGCCTGCAGGAGTCATTCATGTGTGACACAGCATCCTGCGCATTCATCATGCATCTGCAGAGATTTCTTCTGTCCTGGGGAGCGCGCTCACGTGGGGGGCGGGAGGGGGGGGGGGGGATGGCGAGGGTTGGGGGAGGACGCGTTCATGTGCAAACGCGTCAGATTGCATGTTTGTTTAAGAGAGCAGGAGCGTGCCCCTAATCTATTATTTGGTTCTCTGTCTAAATGGATCGAATTTGCAGTGCGGCTCCCACAGATCCTCATTCTCATCTGCTGTTGCGTGCTATCTGGCTAGCAGGGCAACACTGATGCCGTTTCCACAGCATGTTCTGTCTCCATTCTGCCCTTTCCACTCGCTCAGCTATTTAGGACACTTTAAACTGCGGAGGCTCAGTGCTTTCAGGTCAATCCTGGGCGCCTGGTTCCACCCCAGCTCAGTGCAGGAAGTGTGTCCTGAGCCCTGGGACGGGGCCTTGCACTTTGACCCCTTTCCCCAACCTGGAGCAGCAGAGCTGCCCACAGCCACAGAAACTATTATGGCAGTTGGAAAGCTCAACACCTGCTATGCGAGCAGGTCAGGGCAAAGTCACACCCTGCTTGCTGTGTTAATTGAATGTCAAAGGAGAAACCTTTACAGTGTTATGGTGTTGATTTTAGGTGCTCTGTTTTTAGGACCACATCTATTACCACTTTTTGCTTCAAGTGATATATCTCAGTAACACCGTCACACTGCATTAATCTCTGAGGATCTCCGGGATAGGCTGAATTATGTTACAGCACATGTGTTGCATATGAATCCTGTGGTCAGAGAGGATCCTTAGAAGAACTATTTCTTCCCAAACTGTATAAGAAAGTCCACATCAGTTCTACATTGCCATTTTATGTTGTTTTTTTAAATTTTAGTATTGCCATTTGTACAGCACACGCACGCACGCACGCACGCACGCACGCACGCACGCACGCACGCACGCACGCACGCACGCACGCACGCACACACACACACACACACACACACATAGTTGGGAAAGTTACAAGTCATGAAATATTCAGAGCTCAGATATGTTGCCACCTACACTTGAGAAGCTGATGTCACTGGGATAGATTCAAATCCCCTAAACACCAAAGTCTTCAGTGTCAGTGTTACTATTTAACACTAGAGAATGTTTAGATGGCAGCTGTCATTGCACTTGGAATGGGCTGAACTGTACTCAGTAAGTTGTAGTCTCTTAGGTCTGGTTGGAGGTCTACCAGTAGCTCTTTGACTGCTTGTTTAGAGTAGCACAAAGGCAGTTTGTTGACGTGCTGACTGTTATCGACTGTGCCATCAGCGAGAGCAGCCCTGACACACTGGCAGCATTGGTATGAGTTCATGTCGAACAGTAGCGTGCACTGTGACTGTACACGTGTACATTTTAAATCAGGCTTCAGCGGGGCATAAGTCGTCCTTGGCTACACTCAAAAACGAGCTATGACTGGGAAAGAAAGATGATGACAACGGCGTGATCTGATTCATTATGCTGTACGGCCACGTTCTGTAAATATCACGAATGCACCTCCGGTTCTTATTAAATTCAGTAACATTAGTCATCCCTCAATTCATCATTCATAAGGCTGCTGTCAATATTTTATCTGACTCTCGGTCAGTCAACAGATCCCTTATTAGTCATTAAACACCCACATGTTACTCATTATCAAACTATTTCAGTTTTAAACAATAGTGAACACTTAAAGCCGTTTCACGATTAAAGCAGTGTAAAACCAAACGCAGCGTTTTAATGAAATATTATTGCAATATTGAGAGGCAGAGGGAAAAAATCCTGAAGTTAAAAGCATTAAAATAGGTGTGACAAATTAATTCCAGCAAGATTGCAAGCTGAATATTAATGTCAAGGAGTAATTAACAAGACTTGGAAAAGGTGCTCTCTGTGAGCGCAGGCCCTGCAGAAGCCTGGGCAGGTTTAAACCTGAGCAATGTTATTAGCCGAACCAAGATGGAGAGTCAGTAGCAGCTGGACACTATTGTCCAACTGGGTACAGTGGGTTTAAGTCTGCACGGATACCTCATGCATTAGGGTACTGCTGCATTGGTTCCTCCCAATCATGCCCATAGGATAGCAGTTTGGCATTATTGAGAAATCCTCCAATCAGAGCTACCTCTCCTGTAGTACTATGCGGCTAGTATAAAGTATACAATAGCCATTGACTTTGACTACTTTGCTAGATTAACTTCAAAGATATATGATCTCCTGACATGTTCACCAGTTTGCGCAAAAAAAGTATGTAATTGGTTGAAAATGGAAAAAATACAAAATACATTGTAACATTTACAGCTAACATATGAAAGACGTAATTAACGTCAATGAAAACTCACAATACAACATGTCCCTCATTTTTATAGCCTAACCAGAATGCCATAGACATAGCCTGTTTGAGTAAAAAAAGACTGGCTAAAGTTCATCCAGTATTTTAAAAGGATACTTCTCAAGGATACACTAGTAATTCAATTAATACAAAATATGTGATATTTGGAATAATCTCAACGATTTAAAATGTATTTTTAGTCTGCAACACCCTTTTTGTAGTATTAATATATTAAACTGCTGACAGGATTTTAGTGCAATTTGTTCTTCCGTTCGCACAAAATGCAAATAAGTAGGCAAGTTTGAAATGGGCTCTCCTAAGTATTTACTATCGGCTGACAAAACCACCCCCAAAAAGCTATAATTATTCCACTAAATCCTAGGATATATTTTTATTTTGGAAATACATCAAATATTCACTTACAACATATTCGGTTAACCTTCTCTGAATATATTTCTATGGGAATGGAACAAAACAAAAGCTGGTACATTATGTGAAGTGTGAATATATCACACACATAAAAACAGACACGAGGGGCTTACTGTATGGAGGAAAATAAAAGGGAGGACTTTGCCTGCTTTGCTATGAATAGCTGCACTCTGATACTGATCAGGTGCTAAATTAAGTTTTAATGCATGTATTAATAATAATTTAGGCTGTGTGAACTGGAGGACAAAACTTGTTTTCCTGCAAATAGTTCTGTAATTACATCTGCAAGGAAAAACTTATCTGCTCAGACACCCCGTGGCAAGCGCTTTGAAATATAGCCCTCTCTTAAGCAGGCTATGCCAAAAATAATAGTTTAATACTGATAAACAACCTAATTTAATGGCATCTATTTTGCATAAAAACTCAATAAAAAAGGAATTAGTTCAGAATATCCACAATCCAGCAGCTATTAGCTATAAATTGGACTCCTCCTCTTGGACTAACAATTTCATACACAGTAAAGAATCTGAACTCAGCTTTATAAATACTAAAGAATCTGAATTACAGCGTCTCAACATAGACTCTCGCCGTGGATCATTCTGTCCTATAGGGAGCTGTAACAACCGTCATCCGTCAAGGGAATAATACGATTAAAAATACGATGTGCAGCAAAAAAGCCTGAGCTCTCTTCATGATCGCCTCTCATTAGAGGCCTAGAACACACAGTCCTCTCTCCGCCAGCAGTTTTCCTCATACACTAATACGCACTTTGGTTAAGTGACTGCTGTTAAAAATCTAAGCTTGCTGTGAATTACATTTACTGACAGACAAACTGAGACGCACTCTTAAGCCTCCCTTTAATTCAAGAGACAAAAAGTTTTTGAGATGAACGGCAAAGCTGAGAAGGATTTTATGCAGAAATGTTGGGTGTTTCAATAAAATGGATACGGAATGTCAAGAAGGACGCACAATATTGGTTTGATTTATTTCCAGGGAACGTTGGATTTTTGTACGCGTTACTCATTTTGTGTGTGTGTGTGTGTGTGTGTGTGTGCATGTGTACATACAATTAAAAAGAACAAAAGAGGTCCCTGAATCCTGAGGTGACAACATGTTATACAGAGTACACAGAGCCCATTAAATATATATATATATATATATATAAATTTCAAATTCAATGTAATTATTCTTTAGTTTAATTATGATGTACTGTGTGACAGATAATTTAAAAAATAGACATAGAAAACAAAACTGTCTATGTCCGTTAGTGATATGGAGAGCGAGGCTGAATGAGAAACTTAAGAGCATTATTAACGACGAGGTTCCTGTGCCAAAGCAGATGAAGAAAGAAAAAGGAAATAGCGGCGATGTGCGATTGAGAAAAACAAAGTGCACAAGTGGGGGAAAGTTGGAGGCCGGCCTCTGCCGCATACAACGTCCTACCCCCCACCCCTCCACGCCCCCCCTCGAGAGAGAGGCTTCAGTCCCCTAATCACAGCTGACAATTACACTCAGCGGCTCATATTTTTACAGCTGTTTTATTCATAACTCTTGCTGTGTGCTCTCATAGCCCAGAATGTTCTGGAGATGGATGAGGAAAATGACTGATTCAGACACCAGAGCCCCCACCACAAGAAAAACGCTAATTTTACCGCTAAAAAGTAAGTGTTTGGAGGAAATCAAACTGTGTTGATTTGGACAAGTGTTCACATTGAACGGCAAACGCAAAGACAGTGTTAAAGAAAAATGCAACCAAGATACGAAGTTTGCATTTATTAGCATGAATTGCCCTCTTAATAAAAGGAATGCAACATTAATTGAGGAACATTTTCATTTACTGTGCATGGCTCTTCATTGCTCTTGTGATTAATACATTGTACAGGTTTTCTTTTACTGTATTAACCAAAACAGAACAGCAGCAGCAGCAGCACAGGTGCACAAGTTGAGTGCACCTACAGAATGATGCATCGAGATACAAGGCAGAATATGATCTGGGCATGTAACGATCATTCATCAAAATCAGGATCATAAGAAAAGGAAACGATCCCAACACGCAGATTTATAACTCTTTCATCAAAGAAAACGAATGATTCAAAACAACGCTGAAATATTCATTTTATTTTCAAAAGGACCTTATTTCATTTTATTGTTCCCACTGCACAGGGTCATAAATATACTGCGACTCTCACACTAACATTTTAGCCATTGAATCATTACGATTTTGGCCCAGATTAACCGTATCTGCGACGCACATTGTTCTTAACTTTCAGATACAAGTGACATTTTTTTAAGCATGTCATTTCTCATACAATATTATGAGTTAGGGGCCACAAAAAATATATAAAAGGTGCAAACAGGAAAAAATCCTTAGTTAAGTTCACGTATCAAACTTAAGAATAAAGTCCATTATTGTTAGATTAAGCAGCAAGGATATAGTCTTTACTTTCACCACAAGCAAGAATGATTCCTCTTGTGTCCTTAAAGGCTGCCATCATTATGGATATTCAATTATAAATAGTGACCAGAGTGGGACTTTTGTCGAGTGAAACGGTCCTTCAAACTTAAAGACGAGGATGAGAAGCAATCTGTGGACTTAGGCAGCATCTGTGAACTTACTGCCGCTGTACAGTGTCCATGTTAACGGTCTCATTGCCTCTCACTTTTGTCTACAGGATTAGATCCTGTTGTTCGCTGCTTGCTGACACGCAAAGCACCGTTATCGTATTTCTTTGAACCCATCTTCATTTATTTTCGCAGGTGTCTTTATTAACCCCGATATAGAAGTGCCCTTCTATCCAGGATCCCTTTTCCCTAGGACTACAAATCCCTTATGGAAATGTAATATACTGCAGTATATTTTAAATATATTGTGAAGATTATTTTGATATATTTACAATATACTGCAGTATATTCCTTTTCCATAAGGGTATATCCCAACTCCATTATTGACAAAATAAAAAGTAAATACTGCAACCCTCAACCCCCTCCCAACCAACACACGCATGCACGCATGCACAAACTGTTTTTATTATTTCTATTGCTTTACCTAACAGAGAGTAGTGTGAGGCAAAGTCCAACATGCCTGTCCAAAACATTAAGTAATGATTACTAATTGCACGTTAAAATACATACTTAAGACAGATACAATTTAACATACATAAATTTTAGGAGAGGAAACGGCACACCACCAAAATATAAAAATAGGTGGTGTTGTAGTTTAGGCATGTTTCAAAACAAATATCTGTCCAGTGCACCACTGCAGGTTTTTTAGTACCTATATTACCAAAAATAATGGAATAATCTGCAAGCGACTGAAAGATCTGCTTCTACTTTCTGGTTCCATGAACCTCCCCTGACCACCCACCCACCCAACCCCCAGAGGGACTGAGTCATTTCCTCTAAAATAGGATATGACCCAACTTTAATTTTTGAATTTTGAACACAGGGCTTTCATATAAAACGAAGGGCAGGTTTTTCTTCTGCAGAAAATCATGTAAGGCAAAGGTGAAAAGCCTGTGTCTCAAAGATTCATCTTTTGCCAGATCACTGGGATTTGTGGCAGAGCTTTTCTGATAGGCTGCTGTGTGATAATGAGCCCATCTAGTTTTGGCGACATCTGTTTTTAAACGAATGACAGGTGGGTTATAACATGTGGGTCAACCTACTACACACTGGCAGGTTCAAAGGAGGGGTCTTGCGTGACCCCAATCCATTCTGCCTGACGTTGGCTAGCGTGGCACACGCTGCTGTCACGCACAGAAGGAACGCTTCCATAGCGACACGGACCACAATTCTGCAGAAATGAGGCCAGAGCCATAGAAACAGGGAACAGCCAAAAGGAAAAGATGTGAATTGTAAAAACAGAGTGGAATTCATTATGTTGTTGCAAAGTATATATAGAAGCTGCAGGAAATAAGTGAATAATAATAATAAGAAGAAGAATAAGAAGAAGAAGAATAAGAAGAAGGAGGAATTAGGTCCTTATTATGTAGGTTGCTATTATTATTATTATTATTGAATAAATTAAGTAGTAAAAAAAAAGTAATTTTCATTCTAAAGCTGGTGAACAATATTCTCCAATGTACAGAGTGATAAAAGGTTTTAGACGGCATTTGCGAGTCAACTAGTAATACGGCTGACTAATACTGTCCAGAAAAGCCAAATGCTGTCCAGCAAGAGCCCGGCCAATCTTCTTTGGGCATCCACCATCTGGTGCTCGTTGTATGAAACTTGGGCCCCGACACACGGGCCACAAGGATCAAACAATAGTCTGTGGCCTTTCGCTTTGGCCCATGCTGTCTTTTACAGGACAGAGGGAGAGGACGGAGGAGGGACCACCAGACTTTGCGCACGAGTGCCGGCGGTCTCCAAAAAAGGCAAATCTGCCACGAGACCGCCGGCGCAGAGCATGCTGGGAAAGGGGCAGCGCCCGCGCGGCCTCTGATGAATCGGGACTGCGCGAACGAACGGACGCGTCTCTATTATTCGCTGTTATACGCCACGAAGGCGCCTATGTCTCAGTCGGCATCACGAGATTAACGAAGACGGGTACACCGCTCGCGTCAAAATGATTTGTTTCTACCCACTGCGCAGGCCTACTCCCTGTTAGCGACGGGGTACCCTTATTCGGTTCCCCACGGACCCCAAATCGAGGCTGATTCAGCCGATGAGGAGGAAGGTCAAACAAACAAGATAGCGGCGGGAAACGGATTATTGAAATGGGTCACAAATTGGGAAGATAGCCTTTTCTTATCAGACGCCTTTTTTTCCCCATATCCTCCAGGCATCCGTGCCAGTGCGCTGTGGGGCTCTGTAGTCTCAGCTTCTCAGGCCCCGGTGATTGATTGCAGCGCTATTCAGAACCAAACTGTTTAACAAGTGGGTCGCATCCATGTCAGCATCTACGTACATTTTTCTGCACTTTTCCCATATAATTGCTATCAGGCATGAATAAAACATGCCACTAAGAGAAACAAACAAAAAAAGAAAGATTGTCGGAGCCGAAAGTGACTGAATACGTCAGCCATCAAAACGATGACCCCTGACCAGGGAATAACCAGGGGCTGTTCCTCCATAGCTTTTCAGTACGGACTCCGCCGTGCACCACTCCAATCTGTGTTGACTTGTTTAAATATGTAATGGATGGAATGTATGTTCCTGGAGCCTGATTTTAAAGAGTATCTCTTTAAAGAGGACACCAGGGACTGTGAACCATAATGGATTCCTTCATTAAAAACAAAAAGCACTTGCGGTGCTGTCATTGTTTGATACCGTACCAATGGGCCTGGCTTACTAAGACCTTAAGCAAAACTAATAACACAGCCAATGATTGGTGCAAAACAAATAGCATGACCAATCATTGGTCATGTTATTGGTTTTTGCATGCGCTAAAAGGTTTTGCACACGCTAAAGGTCTTAGTAAATCAAGCCCCTAGTGTTCCAAACAGTTCAGGTAAATAATGAGGGATAATAGCAATGATTCCACAGACGTGTTATTAAACAATTGAATTCATTACTAATTGGCTGGTGAATTATTACCCAAAAATATAACGGCCCTGAAAATCAAAAACATGACTGAAGCTGACCTGATTTAGCTGTTTTGTTCACAGCAGGTTTTTTTGGGGGGGTTTTTTCTGGAAAATTGGGGTTTAAACCCATGACTGTGAGGTTAAACCCATGACAGGGGGGTTAAACCCATGACAGGGAGGTTAAACCCATGACAGGGGGGTTAAACCCATGACTGTGAGGTTAAACCCATGACAGAGGGGTTAAACCCATGACAGGGGGGTTAAACCCATGACGGAGGAGTTAAACCCATGACAGAGAGGTTAAACCCATGACAGAGGGGTTAAACCCATGATGGAGGAGTTAAACCCATGACAGAGAGGTTAAACCCATGACAGAGAGGTTAAACCCATGACAGAGGGGTTAAACCCATGATGGAGGAGTTAAACCCATGACAGAGCGGTTAAACCCATGACAGAGGGGTTAAACCCATGACAGAGAGGTTAAACCCATGACAGAGGGGTTAAACCCATGATGGAGGAGTTAAACCCATGACAGAGCGGTTAAACCCATGACAGAGGGGTTGAACCCATGACAGGGGGGTTAAACCCATGACAGAGCGGTTAAACCCATGACAGAGAGGTTAAACCCATGACAGAGGGGTTAAACCCATGACAGGGGGTTAAACCCATGATGGAGGAGTTAAACCCATGACAGAGGGGTTAAACCCATGAAAGGGGGGTTAAACCCATGACGGAGGAGTTAAACCCATGACAGAGAGGTTAAACCCATGACAGAGGGGTTAAACCCATGATGGAGGAGTTAAACCCATGACAGAGAGGTTAAACCCATGACAGAGAGGTTAAACCCATGACAGAGAGGTTAAACCCATGACAGAGGGGTTAAACCCATGATGGAGGAGTTAAAGCCATGACAGAGCGGTTAAACCCATGACAGAGGGGTTAAACCCATGACAGAGGGGTTAAACCCATGATGGAGGAGTTAAACCCATGACAGAGCGGTTAAACCCATGACAGAGGGGTTAAACCCATGACAGGGGGGTTAAACCCATGACAGAGCGGTTAAACCCATGACAGAGAGGTTAAACCCATGACAGAGGGGTTAAACCCATGACAGGGGGGTTAAACCCATGACAGAGCGGTTAAACCCATGACAGAGAGGTTAAACCCATGACAGAGAGGTTAAACCCATGACAGAGGGGTTAAACCCATGACAGAGGGGTTAAACCCATGATGGAGGAGTTAAACCCATGACAGAGGGGTTAAACCCATGACAGGGGGGTTAAACCCATGACAGAGCGGTTAAACCCATGACAGAGAGGTTAAACCCATGACAGAGGGGTTAAACCCATGACAGGGGGGTTAAACCCATGACAGAGAGGTTAAACCCATGACAGAGAGGTTAAACCCATGACAGAGAGGTTAAACCCATGACAGAGGGGTTAAACCCATGACAGGGGGGTTAAACCCATGACAGAGAGGTTAAACCCATGACAGAGAGGTTAAACCCATGACAGAGAGGTTAAACCCATGACAGAGGGGTTAAACCCATGAAAGGGGGGGTTAAACCCATGACAGAGGGGTTAAACCCATGATGGAGAAGTTAAACCCATGAAAGGGGGGGTTAAACCCATGACACGTCCCAAGGGACCACTGCACCACTCCTGCCATCTGCCTTCTGTTTTGATCATAATCGCCTTTGAAAGCAACCGTTCTGCCGTGGCTTGCAGTGATAGCACGAACCTATTGGTTTCTGTCAACATTTCTCACACAACTGTCAGTCCATCATTTCGAGGGCTGTATGTCCCGTCCAGAGATTTAGCCAGGGCCTTGCCCTGACAAGAGATGTTAGCAGAGGTCAGGTATATAGGCTGCTTCAGATGCTTCATTTGAATGGGAGCGCTGGGATTTTTTTTGTCACTTAAATTTTTTAAGTGGAAACAACTATTTTTAAAAATAATTTAATTGCCATGTTTAGTGAAGGAACAATTACACAGAATTCAGCTTAGTGTCATTGTTTCTTGTATTTATTTTTTGTCTATAACCGCAAGGCTTTTTTTTTTTTTTTAAGGATTTACTCTCTACTTTTCTTTCTTAGTCCTCTATCAATACAAACGATGGATGTGTGCGCGTGTGTGTGCGCGTGTGTGTGTGTGTGTGTGTGTGCACGCGAGCGTGTGTGTGTGTGTGTGGAGGGGAAGGGGTGTCAAGTGCCTACACTGTACATCTCTCCAAAGTGTCAGTCTGTAGCTCACACACAGCCATGACTTCACCTCGTCTTTGCGAGCATGAAGAATACCCACTTAGCGCCTTGTCAGATCTGGAATAAACCCCTCAGAGCACCGTTCTCTGCTCACACCTATTCAACGCTGCACTTAAGCAAAGTGTTGGCAGCCGATGCATCTCACTCCCTCTCAGGTGTTTAAAATGGAGAGGAGATGACATGACCTGTCGTCAACTTCTGCATTTCCCTCTCTCCCCGTTTTCTCTTCCAGCAGGTGAGCATTCTGACGGCTCACATTTGACTCGGTTATTAGGAATGTCTGTGTTTTTTGTTTTTTTTTCCTGATGAAAGACTCCTCTTACTGTGCTTGCATTTCAGACCCTGTACACACACATGAAAGACTGCCGTGAAGGCGAGACAAAACTGGACTGCATAGAACATGTAAAAATAAACAGAAACTCTTTGAAAATGTAGCGTAAACATGGAATTATAACATCCCTTCAATTAAATAAAATGACAGTAAAAACAATTATAACCATGAATGAATGTACCGTATACTTTCGATAGCAATCTATTCAAAATTCTTGGAGTACCGCCAATTAGGTAGTTCTCATAAATGTGTACATACTGTACAACAAATCTCAAACTGATGACATACCTAAAGCACCCAAGTACCTCTTCTCCAAATGCGCCCAATCTTGATAAAGAGGAGGATTCTGGGTTACAGGCCGAAGCTCTTGTAACAGCAGAGGGATTCACGGGTGAAATTGCTTGTTTCCACAGTCTGAGCATCCGTAGTTCTTATTGACAAAATATGATATTTCTGTTCACTAAGATTCATAAATGTACCTCTCTGTTGAACGGTTTTGTATGAACTGCAGCATGACTGAAACATTTTCTTGCCAGCATAGCTTAGAAACACCACAGTCCCCTAGGAACGGTCTCTCTTCGTGATTATTCTTTAAAAATGGCTGTTGGAGGCATGGTGTTTTCAACATAATCCAAAAGAGGGTCTTTGCTTTGCTTAAGCCAAATACTCTTTAATTAACCCCTTCTCGGGCACCACACAAGCCCAAAAATAAAATGGTTGCTATTCTTGAACCCCTGTGATGACAGGCATGATCCCGGTCTCTTCTGTAAGGTAACCCTTAGGATAGGAGTTTGATAGTTTGATCCAATAATCTGAATGACTAAGTATTACTGAAACAAAGTAACAGAAGTTCAAACACAGTGGAAGTGTCAGTTTCTTATCTTACCTAAAAGATTTTGTTACATTTTTTTTTGCCAGAATAAGGATACCGACTTTACTGTGATTCCTGTTGTCTGTGGATTTCCAGAACACATAGAATGAGTTGTCATTTTTGACAGAGCCTGTTGTGTGGTACAAAAAAAGGAACCATTTTCGCTATAACATTGGGATTGTAAAATAGTTTATAGAGATGTAACCGTGAGTTTTAACACTTTCAAACGGTATATTGCGTGATGAGGATTGAAAATTTCACCATAAAAAAACGCAATGAATTCAAATAAACTAAACCACTTGGGGTTAATATTCATGAGAATAGCATTGCATTGTGGGATACCACAAGTGGAAAAACTAATGTTAAAGTAGCATGTAGCATGCATTCTCTTTGTTTCTGTCCTTAATGCTCTGTCCTAGCAGGGCTATTGTCTCTGGTCTTGTTGAGCTTCACCCCATTGTTCCTAGATCCCAGCCTTCTCCCACATGTTGCCAGTTCACATTTAAACACTGGGTCTGGAAAAACTTTTCCCCAAACTGCAGGTGCAGGAGATCAAGTGTGCCGCTGAAGTGGTCTCGATCCTGACACCCCACAAAATAAATGACCTCCACATGCAATTAGGAGGCACATTACTGCCCAGAGACTCTTGACAGCTGGTTTACAGGTTGGATACATTCTCCCAAAGCAAATTAAAAAAAGAAAACATCATTATCCTGATTACCACAACTGTGGGGGTTTTCAAATATTTTTTGGACTTTGCTGGATTTGCTTGTTGACATTGGCACAGAGTTCTTTGTTTAAAATTGAAATAACAACAATAAAATGAAAATTCTAGTCTGATATTCACCTGAAGGTGGAGGATTTTGGCACTGTGTGTAGATGTAAGTCAGCTGGAGACCCTTCATCCCATAGTGTTTTCATAAACCACAATTCCTCTGCCTCCTTGGAATGAAATGACACAGCTTCCACATACACACCATAAAATAACACTGACTCATAGAAGGTGCCAGAGACCAAGTTGAAGTATGAATGAATTTCCTGTGAGGCGGACCAGCTGGCTTCCGACCTCTCTGAGAATACGAGTGTCCTGTCAAACCTCAGTCTGAGAGCCATCGTAACGATTTCCCCAGCTTTAAATATTTGCGCGTTCCCATGCCAACACCATTTCCCACATTGACAAGCAGGTCCAAGAACATTTGCAAAATGGATATCAACGACCATCATGTCTCTGTGGTGACCTTTTCAGGACTTTTATTCCAAATGGAAAAAAAAAAAGATCATTTTGTATATACGGTGTTTTGGAGCAGTGCTCTACTTAAGTAAAATATGATTTCAGTGTTAGGGCATTTGTTATTGACTGCAATGCCAGATATTTCATTCAGAAATAGTGCAACTGAATTAGGCATATGACATAAGAAAAGTCTGCTTCCTACCTTTATGTTCCATATTCCACAGTGTGAGGTCAGTCTTGTGAAAGTGCTCGATGAAATGTCAAGGCTTCCTTGAAAGAAAATCATTTTTGTCTCACCTTGGGCTCACCTAGATAAATAAAAGACAAGCATGGATTAAAATAGAAGTTTGCAATAGCAGAATACATAACATAATATAGGGTGATGGGGTATATATCTGCGGAGGAAAACATAAAAGCATGATTTTTAAAAGGGGCAGATGTAGTACCAGCCAGAACATTTCTATCAGGAAATACGCACACTACTTCAAATTTAGTCAAAGAAAGAAATGTGAAGAAAGAAGAAACATAAAAGTAAAATACAATTTGTGCCCTCAAGCAAGGAGCTGAATTTTGTGGTCTGCTAGGAACACAACATCAAATCTTGTAAAAGCATTTGAAAACGAAACACAAAATGGATAAAGATGAATATAATTGCGTTTAATATGTCTCAGACAGTAAAGCTGAAATAAATACACTTGAAATAAATACACTTGAACTACGCAAAATGAGGAACTGTTTGTGTTTGTCCCCCCTTGTGTTTGCTGGTATTTTGCCTTCATCGAGAATTAGTTAACATTTCTTTCATCTCAGACTTGCGGGCGCATCGATATCAATAAATTGCTTAACAATAACTTGATTAAAAAAAATGCGAAATATGCAAAGTTACTCTTATGGAAATGTAATATACTGCAGTATATTTTAAATATATTGTGAAGATAATTTTGGTATATTTACAATATACTGCAGCATATTCTTTTTCCATAGGGGAAAGTATTAATGTACACATTTCTCTGAGTTTGATTGTTTTAATGCAATTGTCATAATCAGATGCTTCACCTGCAGCACCAAATGAACCAAACCGCAAGAAAAAAAAAAAGCTGTAAAATGCCCTAAAACAGCCTAATGTCTACCCGATTTGAAAACCAACGTGGTGAGTTATCCCAAAACCTTTATTATGCCATAACCCCCCCATTACCCCATAACTCCCAAGGATTGTTCAGTAGCCCTCTTGTCATTGTTATCCCTGCACACTCACTTGCAATAATCAAGCATCATAAAATGTGTAGCCTACAAGGCTTAAGCACACATTCCAAGCTCGGCTCACTGACAGACTATTTCCAAAGAACACTTTCGAAATGGTCTTGCAAAGGTTTTTTAGATCCCTATGTCACATCACACAACCAATATTACATTTTTGAAATACAGCTTTAAAATGTTTTGCTTCATAAAAAGCACTGTAGTACACAATCACTAACCCTAAGACCCCACTGCCTTAGCTCTGTCTCTGTCTACGTCTTGTGAAAATAACAAGATGTCTGAGGCCCAAACAGGTAGGACATATATTTTTATTTATGTACCTTAAGCTATAAATATAGCTTTCCACACTTTTCTGATACTGTGAGCAGCGACTTATCACAATAAACTCTACATTATATTTATATATATATATATATATATATATAATATTGATATTCTACATTATAAAGTTAGAAATAAAACAATTGAGAGAATGAAACCTACCGTCCACTGCAATAACCACCGGCAACGTTTCTCCGCATTTATTTTGGGGTTCCTCACAACGATGGGGGTGGTCTGAAATCGTACGAGGCACAGTAACTTGTCAAAAAAAAGTATTTCTGGCCAGAAAGGCTAAACATTTATTCCCTCCGTTTTTAAAAGAAAACACGTTAACATTCACTCGACACTTCACTTTCGCTTCACTCCAGGGCTCCTCGGGAGGAGAAACAGATCCATTGGCGAGGGGTGTAAGATATACTTAGTGTGCCGAGCACCATTAAACAACACAGCGAGCATCATTGATTTGTGCTGGAGCTGTGACTGAATGAAATACATTTCCAATCCTATACCCTGAGCACGGGAGTTGCTTTGAAAACTTTCCCTGCCATACACTACCGGCTTCCAAATGATTCGCCAATTCATCAATGGCAATTGACAAAAACATACCCCACAAATGACAAGAATGTACTACTGAAAATTAATTGAAAACAGTTCAAACCAGTTGATGAATGGGCATCACAAAAAAACAAACATGTACAGTAGCTAGTTAATTTGCCAACGGTTTCATCAGTGATCTAAGCAGCCGTTAGACCATATAACTTATGCTACGTACAAGACTCAATCATCTCAACTGGTATTTTAACGTTTGGCCGTAACCATCCCTGACCCCAACAGCCTAGGTTGCTGCTAACATTGTACTTCTTCAATCAAAGCCTTTGTAAAACTTCATGGAGATTGGCAGCAATAACCTTGTTCGTTTCCCTGTCTGTCAGGGCAGCGGTGTCTGCTAATCAATCAAGCAGAACCTCGACACAGAGTAAAGCAAAAATTGGCCGTGACTGAATTAGCTTTCAGCTGATTTGCTGAGGGTAAGATACCTGTCACAATATAACAATGCAAGTGGGCAAGGTGAGCCTGCATCTTGAATACCATGATGCTTTGCTCTCTTGAATGAAGAGAGAGACATGAGTTTACATGCATTATTTTTTCATACCCATCCCTTTTCCCTCAATAGCCAGCCTATAGTGAATGGCTGACAGGCGTATGGCGAAAGCAAAATGGTTTGTTTTTTCTTTTTAATTTTGACAAAGGTAAGGCGTGATGTTTTGGAATTTAAAACACAAACAAGACCACTGCCATTGGCTTATCAAATTTGAATTCGCTTTTCAATTCTGGCAACATATACTTTGTGGATCTTGAAAATGCATTTCACATTGAGATTTCATTTTAATTTTTTTAATACGCAATGCGATCATCAAGTAATGCAGTTACAATAAAGAAATACAATCGCAAGAGTGAACATCGATGTTTCTTTTTCTCCTTTTCCATTTCAATTTTAATATTTCAGGGTTATAGCTACCATTAGCTAAATCGGAAACAGAGAAGTAAAGGCTTGCTCAGATTATTTTTTTTAAATTCAATAACAACATGTTAGTATCAGGGAAGGCATGACACAGCCAATTCTCCCATCCAAAGAAACCAGCCCTGGGAGGGACAGAAGGTTCTGGAAAAGAAAGAATATATGGGAGAAGAGATGACTGATGAACCGAGTAGGTGGAAACGACTGTTCTCTGAAGCTGCTTGCGCATGCACGTCTGAGAGAGTACGTAATTATCAGCCATCTGATAAACCTTTGCAGTTAATCTTCCCGGAGATGTTGGAGACGCTAAAGAACAGAAGCACTTCAATTGGTTTCATAGGAGAATATTTAATAGAAAACATTTATAAGGTATAAAATGTGCCTGCTAATTAGTAGGACATGATTGATATATCTGGACTCTGGTTTTCTGATCCTGCAACAAATGCATCTCCTTGTTATGAGCCTTTTTAATTGATGCTCTGAGAGGTATTAGATGATGTTGAAAATAATTACTCTAAAATTATTCATGCATTCAGCTGAACATAACAAATGAAGTTTGGGCTCTGGATCTGGCAGAGTGGACGGGTGCAAATTAATGGAGGGGGGGGGGGGTAGGCAAAAACAAACATCTTGAAGGAGATTTAACCCAGTGTTTCCTAGAAGAC
The DNA here is from genome assembly GCA_029718625.1 of Synaphobranchus kaupii. Classification (NCBI taxonomy): domain Eukaryota; kingdom Metazoa; phylum Chordata; class Actinopteri; order Anguilliformes; family Synaphobranchidae; genus Synaphobranchus; species Synaphobranchus kaupii. The sequence continues at coordinate 6,880,749 of CM056392.1, forward strand.
AGCGAATGATCATAGCCCATAATTAGCTTATCAGGAACCAGTCAATCTTCCAGTTGGAAGCTGTACTTGTACAGTAGGGGACACGTTTCATGTAAGACTGTCATTGGGGATTGAATTGGTTTTGCAAAATAAATTATTCAATTGTTAAATTACGGTTAATGTCATGACAGGATAATGTTATACAGGACAAAATGTATGGCGGTTTCAAAAACTGGATAAAAAATGATACGCTTTGTTAATTCCATCCATGCAGAGAGGTATTTTTACATTTGCTGTAGACTTAATGTATCTAAAAATAATTCATAATTAAATAAGAATATATTTTTGAACCGTGTATCAAGCATCTGTCTGTATATACTGTATTGATTGTATAAAGTTTGAACAGATATTGTATCAATGGTCCAGTAGATACAACTCTACAAGTTAAACATGCACTTACCACAACATTAATTTATTTTCAATTGCAATAAATATTGACTCTGAATGAATACTATGCATTTGCTTCCAATGGTAACTTAATTATTTTAATTATTTCATTTATTTTTAACCAACATCCCCATATTTGTCTACATAACCTACTGAAATATCCCACAATGCCACAATAAAGAACCTTTCCGTGGATATTGGATCAGTTCATTCTGATGCACTTTTTGGTTTGTAAGCCAGCGAGGCTGCCAGAAGCCCCAGGAAACTGACATCTAACAAAATAGGTTCCATTCTAATTTTAGTCCAGATGTCTTTTATTTTAGGCGGTTGCCTTGCACCTGGCCAGTTCATTTCAGTCTGATAACTAAAAAAAAGGGAGAACGTTTCCATCTAAGCAACATAAAACTGTCAAAAACACCACGACTGCTAGCACAACTGATAGCAAGAGAACTTTCAAAGAATGCTGCAAAGAATAAAAAAGTTTACAAAATAATCATAGCTACATCATGTGCACGTGTCCAGTGTGAATTGCGCTTTAAAGTTGTTCTTTCGTTTTTCCAATCTGTACCACTATATAAACATGGCATGCATTAGGTATTTTTTAAATAAAGTTAATGATGAGAGTCTAGCTCAGAAACACAATGAAAAGGCCTGAGAGATTTACCGTGTTTTATCTTAAATGGGAATCAAAGACATAAAAAGGGTACATTCAAGTGCAGCAGAGTGGAGAAGAGGCAGCTAATCTGTTACAGAAAGCTACGTCACCCCCCTGGTATCAGTGTAGGTCAATTGGTTCCCAGAGGTGGGTACCTGGATCTTATCCTTTCATACGGGGAAAATTGGGAGAATTACGTTGAAGATTTCAGCGTGCTGCAGTCATTTACCCCTTAGCAACACTGCAGTGGCAGCTGCACGTACCTTAATTGCTTCAAAAGATGAACTCTGTTCTCATATCATACAATTATATGTTAATCACGTGTATTATAGTGCAGTAATCGCATGCACGGAGACAATACTTATCAAAAAAGATAATTAAATGAAAGGAAAACAAAACACAGGTCACTAGATATAAAATTAATTACCTGTAAACAACCTGTGTGCAGCTGTGTGAGCTGGTGTACCGCTCCTAACAGCTGCACAGGTATTAAAAACATAGGGTTGTTGGTTGAAGGAGAGCGCACGTCACGTTGCTCCTGCATGTGTAAGAACTTGCAATCGAACATGCAGCAGGTTTACCTTAAGGCACTCGCACTGAAACACGGCGGCCTGCAAATATCTTAATCCGGGTGTGATCGTGGTCATACAATTGGGACGGAAAACAAGCGAAACGCTGTGACGATTGGGAACACACCTGGTTCGAAAATGAAAACTTCTAAATTCTAAGGCGCGCAAATATTTATGCAGCTAATGTGCCAACGCGCCTATAAATCAGAGTAATTAACCGGGGAACGGGTTAAAAGTTACAATCGGGACTGATGGAATGTGGGTCATAAAAATACCATGCCTACAACCGTGGGGAAACAAACAAGGTCTTATTGTAGAGTAGAATGTACTTGTCACACCTGTTTTTGTGCTTGCTTATTTTTGATATCATTAAGCACAGTTATGGAAATCATCCTAGCTCCACGTTACAAAGTTACGGTTTAACTTGTTCGCACCAAATTTCCTCGTTAAAAAAGTTCAGATCAAGTCAAATTTAGATCAATGCGCACGTTGTGTAATTAGTTTCATTTTTCATCAATACATTAAACAAAGGATTTTCAACCACAAAATGAGTTTCCTCCTTTAAAAAGGCAACTGTAATGTAACTATATGATTACGATCAATAAAACCTCTTTAAATTTGTCTCCCAAAACTGGCGGGAGTTATTGGCTTAGTCCAAGCATGACTCATCAGCAAAATATGAAACCAAGGGGATTGTGGGATATTATAGATATAGACAGTGGGGAAATGTGCTACAGATGTGTTGGAAGCACCAATGTCTGGTGTTCTCAGGTGCATTGGAGGCCAGAATCCACAGCACAATGACATGTACGAAAAGACCCTGGGCTCTCCCAACACAGTAATCCCACTAATGAAATCAGCTATGCACCCTTTCCCATTAATGAAAAGCACGGTCAAGCTCATCAGTGGAGAGTTATTTCATTACTTAGAGACAAATCAGTATGATTACTTTCTCATTAAATACATGTTAAACACCTTATTTGGGCCACAATGAGCTCATTAGCTTTTGCAAGCCATCAGTACGTAGAGTCAACAGCATTGCTGACAGGTTATCTGCCTGTGTCCATTTCATATTTCAATAAGTATAAATGACTTGTCCTTGGCTCTGCTCGTTTCTGGCATTTGACAGTTGATATCATGACAACGTAACTTTAGGCTGCATTCAATCTGAGGTACTGTGCAAATTAACCCACAGACCAGACCTCTTTGTGGTGCTGTTAAACCTGCAGTAGCCAAGACACTCTTTATTGAATAGTCTTATCAGTCCAGTCATCACAGGATTACGCCTTTATAAAAATAAGAACATAAATAATAGTCGTTGTTTTCGTCAACACCACATCACTACCACTTATTTTGTCAAATGTAGTAGTTTGCTGTTCACCACATTACCTGTATTTGGCCACGTGTACCATGGCATTTTATGCACAATAGCCAATTTTATGTACAATTATACAAACATACATAATATTATTTCCGTATTTTAATTAAATTTCTCCTTTATTGAGAATACCTCGTTGTGGGCTGGAAACAAGCACTGCTCACGTCATTGTGAATCGGTCCTTGAAAAGAAGAAAGTGTAACCGATGAAGACCTGCCTCGGCCCATGTCCAGATTCCGCTCCAGAATACTTTATACTGCAATTCTCCGGGGGCTGGCGAGTGACACGTCCGGCTAAAGTAGCTGTGCTCAGTGCAGTGACGCTTCGCACAGTGCGACATGCCAGCGCCGACACAGAGCACTGTGCGCTTGGCCAGAGAGGGAGGGACAGGTAGTATGCGCTCCTCAGTCATCGGGATGTGCCTACGAATAATAACATTAAGAAATAAATATGTATGATTGAAAGATGCAAACGGAAAAAAAAGCCACCTAGTGTTGCTCAGAAGAATCATAATACGAATCGACAATCCATTAATAAAATACTAGCGCTCTTCAGGTTAGTGCCTTTGGTGGGTGGCGAATAGCCTTTGCCAGCTTTCAGTTTATCTTGGCCGAGCAAAATCCATTTGAATAACAGGCCTTCTGTCTGTAGCATCCTAAACAAATCGTTGATTTCCATCCAGGTGTTCTGTGGCAATCTGCATTGCATGGAAATCTAGTTAATCTTGCACTTGGATCCATTTCCAGTTTTGGACGGAAGGAGAGGCACGGTTCATTCTGACAAACACAACTCACTGCGCGATATTTCATATAATGATATTGGCAGTGGTTACCTGTGCTCTCATTTGAACACTGGCCAGCATTCTCCATTTCCCTTGTCTGGGGCAATTGCAAATTTTGCAGACTCAAAAAGAAACACTCCCAGTTATATTTAATAATTTATCTTTTCTGTATTTTTTCATTCAGAAGTCCCTTGGGTTGTTCTCATACCAGCAATACTTTTCACAATTTTTGAACACATTCACAATTCGCACACAGTACATTTCTGTTTGTTGGTTATAGTCATAATGCTGGTACAGAGCAAAATTGGCCGGAACATGGCAACATTTTGTTTGGTTTTAAGCTAAAATGCATAAACTGGTAACACATGATATTTAATCACACAACCAGAACACTGATTACCCTGGCATCGAATGGCATTTCAAAACAAGTACAATTGATGTGTAAACCTTCCATTGTGCAAAGCCGTTTTTTTCACTTGTCTATTAGAACAGTAACATCTATTAGAACTCTGTGCTTTACTGAGGCAACCCATTAATATGTGCAGCCATACCTTTCCTATTTGTACATACTTCTTTAAAACAAGCTATTTGGTTATATTTGGAATCTTACAATTAAATATTTTTGAATTAGTTTGTATAATGTTTGGATTGTTTGAGACTCTAATCAGCACCGGGGTCAGCAGTTTACTTAAGCAATAGCGTATGATCATTCCGTATGCCATTCCATATGACTCCAGATATGAGCATAGCCACCAAATAAACATCTCAAAAACAGGTGTTTAAAGTATTGCATACAATAGACCTATGCAATATTGCATTTAAATTAACACTGGAGGTTGGATTCCATGCAAATGATATAAAACGAATCCTTGGGCACTGGGCACTTGCATCACGGAAATAGTGATAATTTCTTAGCAGCGGATCCGGAGCTACAAATGGCGCACATAGGCCTATCCTCAATTAGCATATAACACAGCTAATGAGGATGATAACTCCTACCTAAATGAGCACAAGATGAATGTCTGCATGGTTTTCACTTTTGGCCATTTCAAAGAACCACCACACCATGGAATACCAAACACATTGGTAATCTGCAAATCGTTAAATTAAATGAACATTAACATTACAATTAACAGCTTAAAGGTGATATGTCTAGCTTTTTAACATACACAGTAAAATGTCCAGTGTTAATTCAACTCTAACAGTGTACATATGAGCCTGATCTGGCCAGAGTAGGCTCATATGTACACTGCTAGAGTTGAATTAACACTGGACATTTTGCTGTGAATTTACTGTATAGACAAATAATTAAAAAAAATAAGACATTCACAGAGCTTGCAGAAAGATGCAGAGTAAAAGTATTACTTTTCCTCAAAAAACATTATATTGACTATGTATTTGTAATTTCAAATAGCCTATAGCCTTTACGGTCCGTAAGCCGTGATGTGTTTATATCTGTCTGTGGTGTCAGATGCTGGGGTTACCGCCTCCACCAACGCCCCTGAGACAGTAACACACCCATCTTCAGCTCACAAATAAAATGTGCAGCAGGTTGCCAATTAGAGTTATAGTGAAGAAATGGCTGACTTTGTTGGTAAGCACACGGTTCCACCAGAGAGACTGGCTATGTTTCTCGTCGGCTAGAACACTTTTACTTTTCAACCAAATGTAGCCTGACTTTTCAACACAAAAAAAGTCCACTGGGAACTAGCAATCTGTCTAGCTAATGCATTGCTATAATATATTGCAAAGTTGCTATATAAATATATTATTCATTACTTGTCCGATGTAAGACTCATTGCTTGACATCTTGGATGCTACAATAGCCAGCTTCCTGTCGCTACATTCAACAATGTACCAGCACTGGGCACAAAGATACCGGTCGTGAGAGATTCTGGCAACCACTAGCGGGTTTCGACCAAGAGCAACTAGCGAGGCGGTGTCATGCTTCGGTTGGGATTGCAATTCTCCCTTGTGGACACTAGATGGGGTTTCAAAGAGATAATTTCAACAGCCTTACTAACAATTTAATTATATTACAGTAATCCATTATTGTATCCAGTTCTCAGCACTGTCAATCACAAATATGTACCCTCATCAATAGGTTAATTTGCCACAAAGCTTGAAAATACTTAATATTTTGTAACTTTGTATTGTAGTCACCATAATTAAATGAACGATCTTTACAATTTGGTTGCAAATATAACGTGTTAGCTATAGATAGCTAACTAGCTATGCTGTAGTCTAATCGTCTTGGGGAAGGGCGACAATCGTCTCGAGAAATAAGATCTAAATTGTCTAATGGGGAAGGTTTTTTTTTCAAAGCTGCTCTAGGCTGTTAAAATTTTATGGACTGTACACTGTGAACTGAATTTCCGCACGCTTGGATAAGTTTTGACATGGTTTACACAACAATCCAGTGTGTGTCGATCAGTAGCCCAGTGTTAGCTAGTTACTATCAAGAGAAAGAATCATGTTGCCTATATGTTTTGCGCATGAGTACTTTACAAAATTAAAGGTCATAGTTGTGAGATTTGAAAATAAGATATAATATAAGATTTCATAGTTTTCCTGATGACCCCAAACTGTGTTACTATTATACAAATATGCCAATAAATTCTCTGAGGGAAAAAAGCATGTAATGATAACCTCTAGATATTACTAGATAATACATTGGCTAAGACTGTGAAGCTAAAGAGATATAAGTGTGTGCAGATAAACAATCATTTGGAAAGTTTATTTTGAGAATTACTGCACTATTAGCTTTAAAATACGCTAAAATCTGCAGTTACCAGGAATCCAAGTAACACTTAATCTCACACGCTTGGCAACCTTAATTCGCTAAAAGTACTGAAGTCACAAAATGTCTATTTTGAGAAAATCAAATCCAAAAATATCATTGGTCCATAAAATCAGCCATTAAAAGTATTGCTGTTTTTATGCATTGCTTAGGGAACAATATTTATAGGGTGGAATTAGTTAAACAAATACAACATGTTTCTATGCTCAACTTGAATTGTCTAAAAATGTGACCAGTACTTTTAGCACCAGGGTCTTCAATTTAGAGCCTAGCTGAGTTCCTTACACACCCAGTAGTGCTTTGGTCTCAGAAAAGATGTGACAAACTTTATTTTACTCACAAAAGCAAACGCAAGTGAGTGACAAATGCAGGGTTTCCTCTGAAAGGTATGTGCGTCAGATTCTGTGGGGTAGACAGGGGCTGCGACCTCAGCTTGTCAGCAGGAGAGCCGGGGACAGGTCCTTGGCGTGACGGAGGCGGGTGGGGGCGGGGGAAGGGAGGCTAGCAGGGGTTACCGCCAAAGGAGACGCGTGCAGAATTGTCTCCTGCACAGGCTGGGCTGGCGTATACCACCGCAACGCAAACAACAACAAGAGAGCGACGGGCAGAGCAGCAACCACCAACGGCGACGCACTCGTCTCACAACCTCGCACAACCTGGCCAGTACACACGACCAATTATATAAAACATCCTAGCTTTTTTTTTTTTGTATTTACGCCACTAAAAAACATAAGAAAACGAAACAAACAAAAAAAAAAACTTTAAAAAGTGAATACCAACTTTCCATTCTCATTTCTAGATTTTGAATGGAGCGCATGGAAGTGATTCTGTAGAAATGATACCAATGGCATCTGAATTTCCACGGAGTGCATATTTTAACTTTGTGTTAGTAAACATAGCACTCATTAGTTTTGTGAGTAACAAGCACGAACAGACGTAGCACATTACTTAAAATAAACTACTGTAATCTTTGAGGGTGAGAAATAAAAAGTTAAGATAGAGAAGCCACTGCAGACACACATAAGCGAACACACGCACACGCACACACACACACATACACACACACACACACACACACACGCACACACACACACAGTCTTGGGCTGCACTGCAGGTTTTCTGAAGGCAAAATTAGCAGTGCATTGAAGAGTACATAAATCCGTGTCTTTCTCTTTCACATGTCAAAAGCATTTTACTGGATGATTAATCGCCCGTGCTCTGGCCAGCCCGTCGGTCACGCTCTGGGCCCTGCCCCGTCTCGTGCACCTGCCACTCTGTGCCCGAGCACTGCGAGAGGACGTCGCACCCCTTCCTCCAGCTGTTCCAGCGCTTTAAGGAACCTCCCGCGCACGGCTATCCATGCAAATTCGTCATCCGTGAGAACTTATCCACTAACCTTAATTAACTGAAGAAGAGACCGGAGAGAGACGCCAACGCAAAAGGGACGTCTCCACACGACCCGGGCGCCGCTCGCCCCGCTCGCCGTCCTCCGTGCCCGCCGCCCGCCGCTCGGCCGCGTCCGAGGCCCCCCCGCTGCCCCCTCGCCTCGCCAGATCCTCCTCCGGGCGCGAGGAGGTCGCGCGAAAACGGAAAGCGAGACCGCGACGAGAAACAAAAAGAACCTCGTCGCCCCGTTTTCCAGTCAGCTCGTTTCTGCCCGCTCTCAGCCCTCGCCGGCTTCCTCTAGCCGCCCCGCCGCTGACTGCGTGCCGAGACCTTAAGCGGCAGGAGCCGTGTGCGGCTGTGTGACAGGATATGCATTTGCCACCTGAGAAAGGGATAAAAAAAGACGGAGCCATGTGTCTTAGGCCCACACTACAGCTGTTCAGCTCACTGCCGGGCCATCGCAGGCCTGGCAGATGCCATTCGCTCTGAAATCTGCAGCTGTATACCGGCACCCTCTGGGACCGGCTGGCAACAGAGAACCAAGGGTACAAACAAATGGTACCTGGCGGTGTACGGGCCTGTACCTGCGATGAACAGACAGACACACACACACACACACACACGCGTGTGGGGCCACAGGCTGAGCTGTTATACTTTAGAGAAAAGAGGGGAAAAACACACTCATTAAGGGAGCCAGAATGCATGCCTGATCACAAGTTTTCTATAGATGGTTTTACCTACATTATGCACAGGTATATCAGTTAAAATCATTGTTTTTCTACAAAGAAATTGCATTATTAGAATTTATTTATGGATTATAGATCTAGAATCAGCTGCTAATAAGTGTCACATATCTATAAAGACAAAAAAAATACTTAAAATTAATAGTTTATAATATTATTAATAAATTATAATTATTATAAGTATCCAAAAAAGATTCATTACATTACAGTAATACAAACTGAAATGTATATTTTTAATGCCCCCTTGTGAGGCCAGTGAATGGTCCATTGGGAAACAGTGTATTCATTAAATACAGAAAGATAATCGTCACCGATCACTTGATAATCAAACTGAGTTCCACACGCTTAATGCACCGACAAACAACTGAGCCTACGATTGGTCTCCTCTTGAGAACAGGGCCATGCCCATGGCCACTCTGCATCACCTCGATAGCCAGGAGAACAGTAGCCGGCTCCATATGTCTCTCTATCCCTCCGCTTATCTTACCCTCAATTAAGACTTTTTTTGTTCTCCTGTAGGCTAAAACAGTAACTGTGTGGCTCAGGCAAACAGGAGGAGAAGAGAGGAGGAGCGGGGTGGGGGGAGGGGGGGGGGGGGGGGGTGCACAAACTCGACCAAACAATGCTAAGTCAATTAACCACTACAGAGACACTGTGTGTGATGACACCCATGACTGAATACAGAACAAAATCAGTGTAACTTAATTAAACTCAACGAGCGCGTCCTGCAGTCATGTGGAACGGGACCCCTCGATTGACCCCGGCGCGGAAACGTCATCACAGCGAGCACTAATGAAGAAAAAAACTTTCCCTGGCACATCTGCCTCTCTTAATGGGAGTTTGAGAAAAAAAAAACATCACACTCCCGTGCGCCGACACGCCACCGCTACCGTTTTTTAACTCCTCAAAGAGTCTCCGAAAAGTCACCGAGGCAACGTTTCCATGTCAACGTTTAATTTTCTCCTTTTCAGTATAACGTGTGGGCACGGTATCACCTCAAATTGTGACTGCACTGAAGTCTATGTTTTTGCTGTGGGAAAAAAACAACCTATTTCCTTCTGTTTTTGACCTGCAGAGTCGGACATCCAACAACTGACTTAAATGACAGGCATCTGTGTGCACTGGCTGTATTGAAGTATGTATTTGGTTGAGGGTGTGTGTCACCTATTCATCTTCAAGGCTGAAGGCATTCTTCTCTCATTGTTTACAGAGAGTGGGTGGACATAATGGCCTGTGGATGTATATATAATTCCTTAAACATTTAGAAATGAGAAGATTGAGATAGCTTTTTGGATAGATGCATCTGATTTTATGTTTTACACGACAAATTAAATCCCTGCGAAACAGCACAAAAATGATGGTGCCTATTACGAAAATTATTATTAAGCAGGAAAGAAATGTTTGGAAATATAAGCTTTCAAACATTATAACTTCATAACGTCATATAAGGGAGAAAAAGAAGCATCTCGCTGGTTTTGAAAGCAAAATGTAGTAACAAAGAACGTGTAGTCGTGACGCTATGTTATGGGTCCTCTGGGGTCTTACGTCTCGCAGGCTGGATGGTGCTGTCTGTGGTGACTGATGTTTCCATGGTGAAAGACTCTGCTAACCATTTGGAATTACGATTATCGTACTTTCAGTCGTGATCCCGCGAAAGACGCGTAGCCTCCATGTGCCAGCGGAAAGCTCTGGAAGGTTTAAGAGGGATTCAAACCTTAGACTGAATATTAATATAGCCGTTTCTGTCACCACGGCGATTAGAGTAATTGATCGCAACGTTACTGCAGCATGCCGCCGAGTTCCACACCGGTTCCCTCGTTTTCATTGCATTTCATATTTACATGATCTTTTCTAATCCTGCAGCTGGGTGCTTAAATATCCGTACACCTGATGTCGTAAAAAATATAATGAGAAAACATTTATGGAAGCTACTGTCCTAGGCGTGCAGGAACACGTTCTCTGCGTTCGAACGGCGTTTAGGAGAACTGCAGCTTATTACGGATCGCGCGCGCTTAGCACGGAAGGCACATTCTGAAAATGAATGACGCTTTAAATTACCGGCGGTGAAATGATTCCTCTCTCACCCGTTTCTTTTACAGGGTCAGTGCATCATTTATCAATCAGCTGAATAAAGGTATGGCAAAATGCGCTGGGGATTGTGAGCATTTGCGTCGAGTTCATGGACCTTGCACATGAACAACTCCAGCAAGCTGCAGGAATGAAATTCAAACTGCTTCAAGTTGGTTAATTGGTTGAGGTCATTTGGCAGACAAGGTATGCAGGGACTAGCTGAAACATCTCCATTCGCCATTCCATGCTAAGGTAGAAACAATATGGCCGTCTGCCAAATCCTCTGTTAACTGACTTGTTCCTTAATGGCAGATAGTCTTGAGTGTAATAGTGGTTCCTATTACTGGCATTCCGGTAAAGCATCAGGTTCTATCTTAATTTGGTTCTTTCCAGTTGTATAAAATATCCATTCAATTACCAAGTATCAAGTGTGATATTATATATCCAACATTTAATAACACTTCCATTTTCTCTTCCAAGTTTACTTATACATATTTGACAAAAATGCATATTTCCTACATGAAATACACATATTTCAAATATTTAAAGGGATAGTTCGGAATTCTGGACATAATGTCTCAATTACGACTTACCCGTGATGTAGTTGATTGATGGAAACCATTTTCAGCTAATTCCATGCTGTCCCTTCTTTTGGACGGCGGCGGAGCGATACTTTACGTTACCTACGAATGTAGTGCCGGCACTGGTCGACTACGACAACAAAGAAGACTAACAAGTTGCAATGGCCACGTTCGCTCCGCCGCTGTACTTCCACAGAGAATATAGGTCAGCACAAAGTAAAGGATTCAATGATAGTTTTACTTCAGAAATGATGGTATAAACACTCAAAATAACCCAGATACGACTGTCGTCGTATTTTATTTGCTTTGGGTGCACTGTGGAGTGTTTAAGTGCGTTTAGTAGTGGATGCTACCGGTTACCTTAGAGTTGCGCTAGCATTAGCAACGTGTGTATGTCCAAAAGAAGGGACAGCATGGAATTAGCTGAAAATGGTTTCCATCAATCAACTACATCATGGGTAAGTCGTAATTGAGACATTATGTCCAACTATCCCTTTAATGTTTCATTTGTGAAGGGTTTCGCACATTTAGTAAATATTTTGTCAGATTTACTAAATATTGTACAATATAATAAATGTATTAACAAAGGGTTCACACATTTATATTTATTACATGTCAACAGAATAAATGCGAGTGTCTGATGCATATTTGTCAATAGTCCTTAAATGTGAAACTTTGTGATAACTTTATAAATGCTTGGAAATTTGTTAATATTCCCGAAGTGTAGATTTAAGAAACATGTCCTTTAAGAAACATGCAGTAATATAGCCAAATTGCTCAAATTCATAATGGCCAAGGTTCTTAACTTTTAACCATGGAATTGTATGTACATGGTATATAACTGTATATAAATTTGTATCATTCTGATACAGCGTAGTGTGTATCACTTTTTATACCTCATTTGGATACTGTCCCCAAACACCATTTTGAAAATCACACTACCAAGTCATCTTCTATAGTATTTATTGAGATTGGTGAACATATTCAGGGGGATCTTTGACCATTCTTCCATGCATAATAATCTAAGATCTTTCAGTTTTGTGCTTGTGGCCTGGCTCCTACAATTCAAACTACAGATTCAAGTGTGAAGACTGAGAAGGCTATTGCAAAACAATAATTTTGTTGTCAGTTAACCATTCCTAGGTTGATTTTGAGGTATGCTTGGGATCATCGTCTTGCTGTAAGTTCCATTTGCAACAGTTTGAGCTTCCTGCCACAGGAAACCAGGTTTTTCACCAAAACGGTGAATTGGTATTTGCCAGTCTACTTGATTGATCTTAACAAGAGCACCAGGATTAGTAGATGCAGAACGATCTTCAAAGATTCACCATCTATTTCACTATAGGTATGGTGGTCTTTTCAACATGAATGTCGTCCCACTGATCCCTCGAGGGTTTCCGGTAAAAATAGCGGACTAAAATAAAGAGAAAATAAACAAAAGCAACACAAACTTTTCAGTCCCATTGCTTTTTGGGTTTGGGTTTGGGATCTCACTTTCGCTCTGGAATGAATCTGTCTCAACCTCTTTACTTGTGCACTGATCCCACAGCCTGCCTATCTCTCTCTGTCTCTCTCTCTCACTCACTCCCCCCCTCTCTTTCTCTCTCTCTCTCCATCTGAGCAGCATGTGCACCTGCATTTCAGCCACCAGCAACCAAGAGAGTGTGATAACAAGGACTCAGCCTGTATAGGAATGCTGCAACATCCCCTGCTGGTTCACTTTTTGCAGGAAGGCTGTTAATGGAACCTTTTTGAATTATATGGAACCTTTTTTTTAATTATTATTATTATTTTTTTTACATTTGTCCGTTATCTAAATAACGTGGAACAATGCGTATATTTTTGGCTGGAATCCATCTCTAACATAATATTTACATTATGTTAAAAAAATCTAGAACAATAATTGGCGCTGGACCTGTTAATAAAAATGGAAAGTTTCAACATAAACTAGGTTAAAATATTTGATGGAAACATAATTTAATAATAATAGTTATTCAATTACATTACATTTTTAAGTTGCGCTTCAATGTCAATAAATCACTAGCAAATTCACTATTTTCAGCACATGGTTTGACTGAACCACTTACAGACTGTGTTTTATGTCAGCAGATTCATTTGAGAGAAATAGTCCTAAGTCGCATATATCCAACCACCAGCTTACCGTTCTTGGCAATTGAATGGAATATGTTTTCCAGGCCTGACCTCTCAGTGGGAATGGATTAGACATTACAGAGTAAGCAGAGCCGTAATTACAGACGAGAAGAAAAGGTTAGAACATTACCACGCTTAGTAGACTCGCAATTCCCTAATAAAGCAGAAACGGCTACCTTCTAAGTATTCATTAGTATACCCCTGATAAATTACCATTACCTGATTTGGTGAGATAAAGAAGCCGATTAATTACAGTGATTATTAACTACAGGAAAAAAGGGGGATTGTCTGCAAAATTTAATAGAGAACCAAGTTTAATAATGTATTATATTTGAAGGGGCATTTCATCTTAAGGAGTAAGATAAGTGTTTGGTACTTTCCGCAAATAAAGAAAATATTCATTACCCACATAAGATTAATTGATGTAATTGCAAGTAATGCGTTTCACGCGCTTATTCTCTTTCCGCGCACCGGGCAGAGAATCCTGAAATGGCCGTTTCACCGTTCTCTGCTCACCTTACCAGGCATTAGTGAATTTACAAGACTGATGAGGTAACATTATAGCCTCAAAGATGCTTTTATTTGCATGTGTATTTTTAAAATCGTTCCAGTTTAATTCAGTAATACGCCTGAAATTGGTTGCATTTCAAGTCTGAGTGGCTGAATATTGCCAGCGCCATATTACCCAGAGAGTCTATCCTTAGGGAAGAGAAATAAAATCTGGGCTCGAGTCTATGTCTGGCCAGGGAATTTTCATAAATATAAAAATACAAATGTGAAGAACCCATTGGAATGTTTTTTTTTTTCTAACCTCGCCGCTTGTTTAGTTTCCTAGTGCAGTTTCCTAAAACAAAGACTTTCCTTATTTTGCCACATATTAGCTTTGAGCAAGCTCGGTTATTATGTGAGTTATTCGCCAAGCGTTGGGAAAGTAGCACAAAACGTGACGGAGACGTCGCAAGAGATTCAACCGCTGGCTGCACACAGCCCGAGATACTGAGGGGGGAAAAAAGACAGATCCAAAGTTATTTATTTGTAATGCCCCCCGCCCGCTTACCATCACTCTCTTTCCAAATAGCATCTTTAAATTGCACTGCACCCAAGAGGAAGTGATAGCAATTTCTTGTTTGGGTTACAAAATGAAAAACAGATAATTAGGAAATGGGGAGTCTATTAATTTTCCAAACTTACTCAGGCAAGGCCCACAGTGCTGCCATGCTATTTGCTTACCTTGTCATTATGCAAAAATATATTAGCTAATTATTTTGAATAATGCAATTAAGATATGCATATTTAGCATAAATTCCACAATGGAAGTGAAGCAGTCAGCAGATAGCGTGGCTGCTCCTCGTGCGGCCCAGACTCGTGCGGGCTGCGGCCCGGGGAGAAGGGACCCAGGTGCCTGGACAGCGCCGGCTGCAGGCGTCATCCTGATTCATGGGGTCAGGGAAACCCAGATAGCTGGGACCCCCATACCCAGCTAGGCGACATCAGGTTTTTCCGCTATTAATCTCCGAAGTGAGTCGCTATCTCGCGCGATGCGCCTAAAACCTCAGGGACGAAGAACATGTCTGCGTCGTTTGTGATGGGAAGCCGTGAGACTGAGATAAATCTTTGGTGTGGCTAGACCGATATACAGCCATGCTCCACGTACAAATGTTTATTTGCTCTTGTTTTTAAACGGGGGAAATGTGCGGGAATGCACGTTTATCCATACTGCGGCGTAGATGAGGAGGAGGGAGGGTGGCGCGGCCTGCCAGTGCGCCCGTCCGCTCGCCGTTTCCTGGCATCCTACACGTGGCGCTCGCTCGCGCGCGGGCCTAGCCCAGGTGTGCGCTGCTACTCTCTCCCCAGGGTGGGGGAGGGGTGGGGGGTTCATCGCCGGCCCTATCGGAGAGGGAGGGCGCCACCGCCATCCATAACTGCCACTTTAATGAGCTGCAGCTGTCTGTAGCACCATCAGCGGGGCTCCGCAGAGCTAAGTGGAACACCAGGAGCCGAGGCCGTCCTCACAGCCGCGCGAGAGGCAGGAAGCACTGCCCACGTCGCTGCTCGGCGACTGTCCCCGAAGCACAGCGATTCAGTCCCCAATAACCCACACCTCCACAGTACCTCGCCTTTTCAATAACTAAAAGGAAAGGCCGCTGTACTGTTTGGAATAACTGCAGTACTTTGTCCACCAGGGATATTGATGTATTCAACATTTTTTTTTTTACAGGTGTCTATTTTCTCCTCACCTGCATAACTCACGCAGGCTTAGCTATTAAATTTGCGGTACAGTTTTTTATTTATTGGGATATTACGGTACATTGAGAAAAAAAACAACAACATGGAAAATGATTCATAACCAGGAGAATAATTTTGTAGAAAAATGGCCATATTTGATGGACTTGCAAATGCTAAATGACGTGACCTGTAAAAACGGACTAGTGGACAGAGTCATGTGATGTTCACTGGGCAACTGTAACTCCGTCCCCTACATGGCACCACAGACTCGCCGTTCTTCTCTTTAGTGCTACTATGGGCAGATGGCTCACGAATACCAGCGTGCCTGGGCCAGCTAATTATATAATGCTGTGTGTATAAAAATGTGTGTGTGTGTGCGCGTGTGCGTGTGTGTGTGTGTTTGTGTAATATAGCAATTATTAAATTATCCAATTAAATGATGGAATGACCATGGAAAAAGCAACTCTGGATTGAGGGGACAAAATCTTTGTTGGAATAGCGAATTATGGTAAAATGGTAAACCAGTGTTCACATAAACTATGGCATCACAAATTAATTGGCCAATGAAATGACATCCAATTATTTTAACCATGGAAACAAATGACACGGCCATCCAAAACGATCATAGCATATGACATCAAACTAATTTTGGCGTCATTATACACCAATTAAAGCAAAAGGTCCAGTTGCATCAAAAAATGTAATTCTAAAATGTAATTTAAATTGCATAAAAAAGTTGCAATAAAACAACGTTAGGGGTGCGGAATGGGTGAAGGCTTTTATTCTTCCAGTTGGTAACCAGAGGCAACAGTGGAATGTGGAATCTTTCTCTATCCTGGAGGAAGTGCAAACCGGACTCAGCGGGCACCTGGAACTGATCCAGGGTCAGCATCCCTCCTATGCCCGTGATGGCTCTCCCGACCTGAATCCCCAGCTGGCCAATGACAGGCAGACCTCAGCAACGCTTTACACGGATACAAAAGTTTCTACGTCTTTATTGGACGCTCAACAGGAGGCCGGCCTTTGGCATTATTTTAATGCCGCGTGAGGGCGTATGTGCGGTGTAGATAAAGAGATGGAATTAGAAGAGGAGGAGCTTATTTTCAGCGACAGCAGAGTCCCATGAGGTGTGGCAGTTTGTTGCCTCGGCGGCTGCAAAAGATTTTAAATCAGCATGTGATGTTTCGGCTGGATGGGAACGCAGGAGAAAGGGAGGAGGCCGCACTCTGCTACTCTGAATTTTTATTTTATTATGAACCGACTCCAACATGCGTGGACAAATGGTGCCTTTTCCAAGTGATTGTCAGGCACCAGAGGACCACACCATTTCATTGTTGCTGTCATTTCCTCAATTAAACAAATTTGTTGAGCAATTGATCTTGCAGCTTCTTCTTTTTATGCAAGTCCTTCTTCAGCTCTTTATAGGGAAACAGGATGCTGTAGCAAAGATGAAATATCCTGCTTTATAAATAGGTAATATGACAAATGTGGCCAATACAAGGGTACCCTAGATACAGGAATCCAAGCAAATGAATAATGAATGATTAGCTGGAAGATATATGTATGTACAGCATTAAATGGCCCATGCATTGTAGAGGCCATAAACCTCGATATCTACTTTGCAGCACTTGTGAGTTATCAGTTACGCAGCAGAACATTTCTGTAAAGCACATTTTTTACAGTATGTCCCCTGATTATGATTAGGCTTTTAACTTGGCTCTATGAAACCACCAGCTGGTGGAATTTACCACAAGAAAAATATTGGATTAAGGAGAGGATTCGTTTGGACACCACATTGAACAGGTCTGATATGTCATATACTGTGACATGGCGACTGAAAGAGCCGGCCTTTTTTTTTTTTCAGCCAATGCTGAATGGAGATATCTTCCTCTTTGCCTGGAATAATGTGTCAAGTTGGTGTTCGGTGTACTTACATATTTATGAATGTCGTACAATGAAGTTCCACTTCAGTGCACACAGTGTAATCCTTTGTCTTTCCTGTACGAAGGTGAGCTCTGGAACAGGAGATGTTTTAATGATGATAACATGGGGAAACACGTGTTCAAATTGTCACCTTCAACAGGCTGTTTAAAGGTCTTTCCATAAGTTAGACATCAGAAATCAGAGCAAGCTGCACTGATTTACAATTTGTTCTTTGCAACTCCTGTTACGGAGAGCTTGCGGATTCTATCTACTGTAGGAGGGCATATTGTCTGACAACGAAACTCAAAAAATAGAGTGAATTCTAGTAATCAACAGAAAGATTTTCTCACTTATTTGCATTTTTTTTGTCGTATCGCACAAAATATATATTTTTTAGAAAAAGATATGCGTCTCTATTCAAGCTATAATCATTTATTTTCTGTAAAATCCCCCCACAAAATCTGCATTAAAAGTTAATCTCAGTCTTAGGGAACTGTATTATAGGCCTCTAATGGCTTCCTGTTTCACTGGGGTACAAAAATGAGGTAGCACACCAACTTAGTAGTGGAAGATACGACTGTCAACAGTTTGGTCAATAATGAAGAATATTAAAACCACCAGAACAGCAATAAACCTGCCTGATAGAGGATGAAAGTGCATCTTGCCTCCATGCACAGAGGCAGATGGTTTGGGAGGCAAAGAAGAATTCACGGGCCGCAGTTGGAGATCTACAAAATTTGTTTGCATCTTAGGGACACAAAAGGTTCCAAATGTACCATCAGATGCCACCACCATGCCAATAGGCATTTAGGAAGGGTTGCCAGAAAAAAAGCGTCTACTGAGAATAATCCACAAAATGAAGCATCTGAAGTTTGTTAAAGAAACATCAGAACTTTGATTGGAGCTGGGTATTATAGTCAAATGAGACCACTATTTCGCTTTTTTTACCACGTGCACCAGGGGTAGGTTCGCCATCAGTAGGAGGATGCAGGACAGTGTTGAAAAGGCCGTCAAACTAAAATATGGCGGCATACCTATAATGTTACAGGGTTGTTTTGAATCTACTGCTCCTGGTGCTGTTGTTAACCCTTTAATGGCCGCTCAACCGTTTGGTGAAGCACTCTTTTGTGTCTTGATATCTTGTTGAAAAATATGTTGGACTTAACGCCACCTGATTGAGCCACGTACACCGATAGAGATGGCTCAATCAGGTGGAGTTAAGTCCAACATATTTTTCAACAAGATATCAAGACTCAAAACGGTGCTCTACCAAGCGGTTGAGCGGCCATTAAAGGGTTATGGTCAATGGAATCATGAACACCAGCAAATACCAAGACATTTTGGCAAAAAATAATAATAATAAAAAATACTTGGTTCCCTTGGCCAGGAAGCTCAAACTTTGCTGCAAATCGATCGAGACAACTATCCCAAGCATACCTCAAAATCAACCAAGAAATCGTTAACTGACCAAAAATCACTGTTTTGCAATTGCCAGCTCAGCCTTCAGACTTGAAACTGATCAAAAATTTGTTGTTTGAATTGAAGAAGGCAGCCCACCAGTGCAGACTGAAAAATCTTGAAAAAATTATGTATTATTTTGACAGACGTGGTGCAAGAAATCACCTTTTCTCATAAATATCCTTGAGGCATGACGTGCTTTCTTCACTGATAGTGATCTCTGCTTCACCTGCGCACACTGTCATAAGGTGAGTAAAAATAAAGTTTAATAATAACAAGTGGCTTCATTGCTAAGAAGGTAAAGAGTCAACAGTTTGTGTGTATGTGCGTGTGTGTGTGTGTGTGTGTGGGCAGACATCCCCAGAGAAGGAAGGAATGCACGTGAAATATGTGTGCTAGTCCAGTTCAGAGTCTAGTTTTCTTTATGAATTGTTGAATCTCTTGCTTTCTGACAGCACCACCTACTTATTGCATCTGTATTCCACAAAATATGAAATTAGGGCCTGTTTATTCAGGAGAGAGAATGGGCTGCAAACAGTGTCAGCTGGCCCTGGTGGCAGGAGAAAAGAGAACAGTGGCTACTGGATTCAGCATCGGGCCGCCTGGCCCCTTAAAGAGTTTCCCGACAGCAGGACGCCGCAGAGACTGGGCAGGAACAGGCAGCATCACCATGAGCCGCTTCTTCCTCCGCGATCCCTCCTTCCTCCCGCATTATCCAGCATGGGGCCTGCATTGTGTGGGGCCTGGAACCGTCACCCGCGCCCAGGCTCCAGATCCAGCTCCAGCTCGCTCCCCGAAACCCCCCCACCCCCCCCCGATCCCGCCGGAGCCAAGTCCCCACAGCGCCGGGATCAATGCGTTTCAGACGCGCACAAAGATGAAATCCTGCTCTCCAGGCGCTCAATACATAAATAAACAAGTTATGTGGAAAAAAAGGGAAAAGCTCCTTTTGAGTGAGAGTGGGGTAAGCTGTGGCCCCCAGCAATGGGGAGAGTAAAGAGGAGGGGGGGGTGGGGTTTGATTTGGGTCTCAGCTGGCACAACAATGCTCAGTTTCAGCACAATATCTCAACAGAATTTTAAATATGTGGCATGCACGCATCGCTAACCGTTTCATGAATTGCACACGGCCTTCTTGTCAGATATTAATTACACAAGTACACTTATTTGTTTAATACGTTTAATATCCGCAGCGCGCGCACATTTCACCTGTTGCACCGCGGCTTTTCGCCGTGGCACATTCGGGAACCGGCTCGTGGGCGCAAAGTGACACGTCGCAGAAATATAATGTCATTATTCGCTAATGATAATTACGAGATCTGTGTGGATAGTGCGCTCGCATTGATTGTCATGCAATTCCATGTTTAGGCGGCCATGGAAAAACCCGTGGGCCCACTGCATTCCTTTCCGCGCCTCTCCTGGGATGAATAATGACCATGTAATCACCATGTTTAAAATTGTAATGATAAATGTTCTTGGTGTTCCAGTCATGAATAACCAAGCACCTTTGACACAACATAACCGGGGAGACATCGCCCAAGGACTAAAGTAGTTCCCGCAACTACATTACGGCAAACGGTAAAAGCATAAGCTGCGGATTGGTACCAACAGATATTTACTGCCGCAACACTGGTTAATTACACTATCCGTAACTCGTGTAGGCAAAAGAATGGGGGGAAATGTATTGCTCTCAAAATGAACAGCCTCAGATGGACAGCAAACTCAAAGCATGGATTGTATTGTCACAAAATATTAAAGCTAGCCATTGGTTCATATTAAAGCTGCAAATGGGGTTGTGTTAACGCATTTTGGCTCTCTGATAGAAGGGTTTAGATCATTTCTGTGGAGGAGGGGCTTTGCACCCCACCTGAATCTTTACATGATTCAACCCCAATCCACCTGGAATCAAAAGCAAATGATTTATCCAGTGACCTGTAATCCTATCAAGATATTACCTACACTAGTACTAGTACCTTCTTCCCCCTCTCCTTTCTAGGCTTCTTGCTAGGCTATAACAGGCAATATGAAGATGCTGATTAGCTCAATACCAATTGCCAGCTACAGATACATTTTTATTTAACTAGTATTAGACTGTATTGTAGATATGGCTATATGCATGGTCTTATAGCTAACTAGAATGAGCTAGCCAACACCATGATCAATAATTAAGCAACATACGAGAGGTCATGCTATATTGTGCTAGCTGTTCCAATAACCATGATATACTGTAGCATGATGGCATGACGTCAGAATGAACTAGCCAACACCATGACCAATACGGAATAATAATTTCATTCTGTGCACTTAGCAGGTCACTCCAATGTAAGCAAACTGTTACGATCCTGGGGAAGGTTTGGACCTAAATGCACGACTGGGAGGCAGATTCAATGAAGGGATATTTATTTAAGTAAGTTTTGGGGTAGTCCCAAAACTGTACAGGAAAGGCAAGCACAAAATATAACACAGGGTAATGTCAGGAAGCCCGGAACGGACTGCTCCAAGCCGGAGCTGGACTTGAGGATCCGGAACGGGTTCCAAGCCGGAACTGGACTGGATAGGAGGTGTAGGTAACACCTGGACTGGAACTGGACCGGGAGGTCCACTCAGGAATCGGGTTCTGGAACGGATTGTTCCAAACCGGAACTGGACTGTACAGGAAGGTGCACAACTCACACCTGGACTGGACTGGTACTGGACCGGGAGGTCCACTCTGGAAACGGGCTCTGGAACGGATTTGTTCCAAACCGGAACTGGACTTTCAAGGAGAGGTGAACCTCACCCCTGGACAGGACTGGAACTGGACCGGGAGGTCCACTCTGGAAACGGGCTCTGGAACGGATTTGTTCCAAACCGGAACTGGACTTGAAGAGGTAGGTGAGCGACTCACTACGGCTGGACTGGAACTGGACCGGGACGACTTCACCGGTACTGGGCAGAAAGCAGAGGGTTAGTTTGGGAGTAGGTACGGGAAGGACCGGGAGGTTCTCACAGGGGTGCAGAGTTTGACAGGTAGGTAGCCGGCGAAACACGGCAGAGCTGGGTGGTGTGGTGTGGCTCAGGTAGGTCCGGTTGGAGCTGGCTGGTCTCCAGAGCTCCCGGAACCGTAACCGAAGAACTTGGAGGCTGCTTCGGCCGGACAGGAACAACTGGAGGGTAGCCAGGATATAACGCCACCACGGATCCTACACGAGCTGGAGGTGGAGGTACCGCAACACACACACACAAACACGGGGAAACGAACACTGCAACGGATGAATGGAAGCTGGGTAAGCTGGTGGTTAAAGGAAGACAGGTTAGCTGCATGCAACACAGAAATGACAGGGGAGATAAACTACCAATCCGTAGTTTAGCGAGAACTAAACGCTGTAAGGGGACAATATCCCACAACCAAGCGAACAGAACTCCAAAAGACCAGGAACGACAAGCATAAACACCGAGTGAGGATTGTTAACAAACAGTAACAGGGTCAGAACGGTAACACACGTAATGAACCGACAAAGAAGGGGAGACAGCAGGTGGGTTAAATAAGGGAGTGAGATTGGAGTCAATAAGGAACAGGTGCGGAAAGAAACCGGGAGTGATTGCTACACACAAAGGTGAGGAATGTATGCAACGAGCGGGCAAGGTGATAGGCGGAAACTAAAGTGGGAAATCAAGAGAGCGAAACAGAGGGGAAACGCCCAACCTGAAGCAGAGGGGAAAACACGGACAAGGGAATCCAACAAGACACGGAGGGACATGACAAAACCGGGAAAACGGACTGGATGGGAACGGAACGTCACACAAACAACAAAGAGCTTATTTCAATGTGCCACTTTCTATTCATATCTCTGTAACATCATTTTGCTTCACTTAGCAAAAACTCAACCATTTACTCAGTTTCGGATATGATGAGTTTAGACTATTTTGACTAGGCTGCTCCTGCAAAAGTAGGCAAGCAAGGCTACTGCTACAACTAGGAAATGGGGTTCGTTTGGCTCTTTTATCGATTAGGCTACACTGTCACTCTGACGCTTTGAGATTGAAAACTCGAACTCTTAGACAAGTGCTTATGGCTCAAATTTTGTGGAAATACAAATAGTTTTCAAGTAGGCCCTGAGCTGCAATTGCGTTCGACCGATATAAAATAATATCATTTCATCAGATGAAGAAGGGGCACTTTGGCCAACGAGAGAAAAGGGGAAGTTGACCAAAGACACCACAGCACCCCATTCCGCAGTCCCTGGGTTGTAACAATGCACAACATAGAGACATTTTGTTCCCTGCCGTTGCAGTAATGAGACCTCACGTTGCCAGCGTTGCCGCCGGGGCAACAGCCAGCCCCCTTTCTTCCTCGCTGTATCCGGTTGGCCTGGGTCAGGTGCACGCGGCAGTTGCGAGTTGCGCATGACACCCACACAAGATGGTCGTCCCGTCAATCAAATCCTCCTCTTCTCTCCCGTGCGGAGGGGGGGGGGTCGGGGGGTCGGGGAGGGGGGGGGGGGGGGGATCTCGTAGGTGTCGGGGTAAACATAAGCCTGAGAGGCGTTCATCTCGGCAGCGGCCCCACGTGGATTTTGGGCGCGCGAGGCGTGATCCGATTCGGGGTGGTTGACTGGGGGGGGATAGAGAGAGGCCGCGCGCTCGCTTATCCGCGGCTAGCAGAGCCAGAGCAGCGGTGCGGCAGCATGACCGGCTCAAAAATAAGTGCAGATTAAGAGATGAAGCGTGTTTAATGTAATTACACATCCACTTCTTGTGATGTACAAGCATGTGAAGCATTACTAATCCCTAAACAGATACCTGCGGGGAGGACTATCAAGAACAGCTGTTTGGACAACAAGAAATGAACCATGTGAACTCGCTATACTACAGCCATTTAACGAACTGCACTAAAGTGAGGGACCGCTTGGTTCCGAGCGCAGTACAGGGGGAGACACAAAGGCATGCATTAATAAAAAAGTCATTAAAATTTATATTTCCCTCGCTCACCGTACGCCTTGCGATTCTGATTTCACACGGACGACTGATGGGTTCTTAAAACTTGACTGCCCCCCTTCCCTCACACAATGCAAGACTTATGCTGTGTCAACTTCAAAATGGTTTCCAAGGATTTCACATTGGGAAGGTAAGGATTGATTTGCAAAGATGTGCAATAAAGCGGTTTATTTCACATGAAACGAGATCAATCCCAGAGACGTGATAAGATACCTGCATTAGTTGCTTTAAGGCGCTTGTTTCTATAGATGAAAAGGATAAAGCCCAGGCACACTGATGTCCTGTGAATTCCTCATACAAATTCAAGAAATGACACAAAAAATTTGACACCTAAGTGTTAGCCACCCAATGGTGAAAAGTATGGTTTACAAGGCTATCCCATGTGACGTCTGCAGAATTAAAATTGTAATTTTCGTAAAGGATATAATTCTGACCCATTTTAAATTATGAGTCTGTCCATATACTGTTATCCAAAAAGTGCTGTTTTTCAAAGTAAAAATATTTGCTTTAGCAGCAATTTATTTGCAGAATCACATGGGAAAGTGAAAAAGTGCCCAGTGTGTGAAAAGGGAGCAGCGAACGTTTCAGCGTATAGCTTTCCTCAGTGCTCTCTCTGTTACAAATGTTTTTTTTTTTTAAAAGGAACATGCAAGTTCACAAATTAGCTAACAAACAGAGACTAGTTGGCACAGGCTCATTAACGAGGCAAATTGACACTTGCTGGCCCCGCAATTATAGAAAGCTGCAGGAGAACATACCCTCACACACCTGAAAGAAAATGTAATTGAAGTTTTCTTTACCACAACTTAAGATGAAACACTAGTAACATTTATGACACCACACAGATAGAGAAAAGGCAGTGCATGACAGGGGTTACTCTAAAGAAAACATGAAAAGCCCAATTCATCATTCATTCCGTAGGAAAAAAGCATGCTAAGTTCATAAATCAGAAGGCTCCTCTTCGTAATAATAACATCACGATCAAAACCCTTTCCAAACAAACCGACCCATTTCGCGACGACAATAGCGGTCTGTCTTCGTTTCTCTCCCTTGACGCACACTGCTAAGGATCATTCTGTGTGAGACTGGAATGTAATGCCCCGTGGCTTGACTCCAATGCTCTGTTGTGTCACAATAAAATACCTGCATAAAAACATGAACTCATGAACATGATTTATGAATATCGGGATGCCTAAAAGTGACCAATAGAAAGGTCTCTTTTTGAAAGACTTAGTGGAAAATAACGGTAACGCTCTTATAAATGCGTAGATTCACAAATATAAAGACTTCAAGTGTCATGTCTAATCCTGTGATATATTTTGTCAGGAAAGGTTGCAAGCATCCTTAGATTAATAATCCAAATTTTATTACATCATTATATTTTTCTGGCTATGTACTAATATTGGCTGATGCAGTTTCGTAAAGTTAGACAGTTTTCATCCAGTATTTGTTTTTATTGCTTCTTCATTTTGCTTCATTCATTTTTTTTTCTGAAATATTTCTGCATTTGCATTGCATTTGTGTCGGGGTGTGCCTGCGACATGGCAGACATGAAGAGTGGTGGATAATTTATGCACGTTCTGAGAAAAGGCTTCCGCAAAGGCTACACTTGTGTTTCCTCACTAAAGCGCACGCCTGGAGCCTCCTCGTTCCCCACTCCTCGCTCCTCCGAGGAGCATTTAGCGGTTTGGAATGTCCTTAAAGATGGCGAACCTCGATCGATTTCTGGGTCAGGCGAGGACCGAGGAAAAGAGGACGGATAAAATAAGCGATTGGAATCCACCTCTTGAGTTTTCCTCACTTAAGATGGGACAGCTTCATCTCGTCTTCCAACAAAAAACACTTAGGGCTTGATTTATTAAGACCGCTAGCATGTACAAAACCTTTTAGCACACACAAAACCAATAACTTGATCAATGATTGGTCATGGTATTTGTTTTGCACCAATCATTGGTTGTGTTATTAGTTTTGCACACACTAAATATCTTAGTAAATCAGGCCTTTAGCCTCTATTCTTGTTAAGACAATGCTAGTGAGACTGTCTGGCACACTGGTTCCTCAGGAAGAAGGCGGCCAGCACCGGAGACATACAGGAGGAGGTTAGAGGCAGAACCCCCCCCCCCCACCACGCCCCGTGTCTGTGACTGCTGACAGATGGAAATCACAATAGTGCAATCTGACAACCTGCGAATCCAAAAAAACTCACTCAGTCTCACAGGCCCTTCCTCATCAGCTAATCAAAGGGCTCCTCTCCCCAACAAGGAGCCTTGCCGTGGTCCGTGTGGAATTCTCAAAATGTCTATCCTTCCCTTATGAAAAAGTAATATACGTTAATACATTATGAGACGGAAATATAACAAGCATCATGAGGAGTTTTTGCTCAATTTTCCTTCTGTTTCCCTGTGCAGCGTCTTTGTGACAGTTCTCTGTAAAAAGCGCAATACAAATAAAATTGAATTGAATTGAATTGAATAACTGACACAAGTCGAAAAGTGTGTGATATATTACAAATGTTTCAATTATCGCCGCGCTCATAACTTCATTTCATACCCATTATAACATTGACAGATATGTACATTTTTGCAAGGCCATGTATATGAATACATATGCATTTATGCAATTCTGTACATGTGTTGTACATGGATTTCATATGCACATCTGAGGAAGTAATTGAGAAATTTCATTGTCATAAAATCAGAGAGGTCCACTGGCCAGTGATCATTTGGGGACACCGCCTTCTCTGTCCTTAACCTTGAGACGGCTCTGCGGTTTGTTTTTCAGCAGTCGGTATTGGGACCATATAACACTCTTACATAACAGTCATTTGCTTACAGGGGGGGTCACATGACCCAGCACTGCAGCTGAGGAAACAAAAGTGAAATCGGCGTAAAAATAAGAAGCGGGTCACCGTGGTGATAAATTGCACCTCCCCCAGCGGTAAACCGGGATGTCCTGTCAGATCCCTGGAAGCACACGGCTCTGAGTGATATGCTCTCTGTTGGTACCCACTGAGGCCATTTCTATAACACACCCAAGGCCGTTCCTCAAGCTTTGACTCTCTATCGTTACACAGTGTTAATAACATGACTAATGATTGCTCATTTATTTTGCACCAATCATAGGTTGTGTTACTAGCTTTGCGTTTTGCACAAGCTGAAGGTCTTAGTAAATCAGGCCCAAGGAGTATTATTTACATTATCAGCCCACCGTCCATTTTATGATTCATTCGGATCATCACAACGGCACTAATGGTTTGAAAGAATTCAAAGTTTTAACGGTTAACATTAACGAAGATGTCCAAACGTACATACGGTACGTAAGCTATTTATTTATTATTTTCCCCCTTATCTCCCCAAATTGGAATAGCAATCATGCTCACGCTACACCGCTCATCACGACCTCCATTCGCGAGAGCACAGACAAGCATGTACTGTCTTCTGAAGCACATAATGCTAACCATTACTTCTTACAGCCCCGCAGTTCACAAGTAGCGCCTGCACAGACATGAGTCAGAGGAAGACACTTCATGTGCTGCTCAACAGACAGCCTTGTTGATCCTGTCATTTCAGCTAACTGAAACCCTCCAATTCCTGGGTGACGCAGCCGCTAAAGCTAATATTTAATATGACTAACATATTTAATATATTACATACATACATTATTTTATTAGGTAAATGCTTCATACATTTAGCATGAGTGAGCAAACAGTAGCCGCTCCTATCTCAGCATACTCTAGAGCAGTGGTCCCCAACCCTGTTCCTGGAGATCTCTCGTCCTGTAGGTTTTCATTTCAACCTTCATTTGGCACACCTGATTCTGCTAATTAGCAGCTCAATGAGATCTCTAGCTGTTGAATGAGGTGAGCTTTATTAGGGTTGGAGAGAAAACCTACAGGATGGTAGATGTCCAGGAACAGGGCTGGGGAGCACTGCTCTAGAGGGGAACCAAGCGGTCCCTCACTTTAAAATAACACTAAAATGAATAATGTCCTGAGCACTGTGACATCGGCCATGATGGAGGGCTGTTTCCCAGGCAGGGCCGCTGTGAGTCACAGCCACGCCAACCTGAAAGAACGCCTCCAACATTAACGCATACGGACAAATCTGTTATTCCACCTATCCCAATGATTCAGAAACAACTTTGCATATAATTAGCATTTTTCTACCTTTACTGGAGCGATACAAAGCAGCAGCCCACTTTGAATACAAAACCACAGACGCACAGGTCACGAGCCCAAGGCCCTAACCACTATTGGCATACTAAATGAGTGTAAGCGGGCCCCGTATTGCATTGTGCATTACAGAAAACACCGCAGAAACTTCAAAGGAAATTCTGCACACATTAATAAATGTGGGTGGATGGCAATAATTCAGCTTTATCTTTTTTTACCGGCAGCGACATACAGACAAATGCAGTTTTGTTACTTGCCTTGTAAATACCCCCAAAATGGTTATGTGGGTGGCTTATGATTTTGTCATTATGCTTCCAGTTATTTTCATAATGTTATTAGCTCAGTTTTGGTAGACTTTTTCAACGTTAAAATTAAGTCATAAAAGGAAATGCCCTCACCGCGCCTGCATGCCTAGCCAAAGAGTTGCACGAAATGCGCTGTCACCGGAGATATACCCACACTGTACTTGGAGATAGCAAAAGAGAAACGCCGTGTCAGAATGTACCTTTCACAGAAGATAGATTCAGTCAGATTCAGAAAGGCAGATCCAAGAACACATTTAAACGCTAACGTAAAGGCGGGCCTCTGTCCTATTGTTCCGGGGGGGGCTGCGTTCCCTATGGGGGGGGCTGCGTTCCCTATTGAATGCCGTGCCAATTTCCGGAGTAATGAAAACGTTTAGCTTTTTTTGCTTTTTTTGTTTTGTTTATGTGGTTTTAAATATTTGGAAGCCTTTAGGGAAGATGCATTATTCATCCCAAATTACATTTCATTTGCACAAAAAGAGAACCCTTAAAAGCAGTGGGGGAATGTCTTAAAAATCAATTAGATTCATGCCCTCAAACAAGATACTACAGCAGGTTGCCTGTGCAGGAACTCAGGCAAATTATTAGAACTCCCGCTTTCATTCATTTCCTCTGTAGCTAAAAAAAGGTACTAAATGATTAGAAAAATCCCAGTTAAAAGGCTTTGACTTTTTTTAAGGTAGCCAATAATAGTTTGCATGAAACTGTGCGGCCCATGTGCATTTTGAGGATTTAGAGTGTTGTTGCGCTCAACACAATGACACCCAATTTTTTCCATAATTTCGTATCCATAACTCCAATCTGATTATTACAAAACTATTTTAAAAATAATGACGTCAAGAAGAAGGAGTGAGCAGCAAACAAGAAAAAGGACGGTATTTGGGCCCAAAACACTGTCATTCAGGGTATAAATTAACAGCAGCCACCAGCCAAAAGCTGGTAAAATTCTGATTGTGGCTAGTTTACATTATCGGCTAGTATTTTTAATCTAGCAGCCACTTTGACCAGTAACCAACCAGGTTGTGTTATATTGTAAAAGGTAATGTGGCTGGTAAAATGTTGAAAATGGCCAGTGATTTTTAGAATCCAGAAGCCACTCTGGGTGAAAAAGTAAATTTTGTACCCTGGTGTCATTCACATTATACACGGTGGTGTAAAGATACATTGATACATCGTGCATCGCAATGCAAACGTCACGATACAATTGTATTGATGTGACATGGCTGAATCGCGATGAATCGTGATGAATCGTTAATTTACATGGCAAACTTTTATTTAATTATCATTATTCACATGGAAATTGAAAATGAAGCAATATATTTTATACTTTGAAAGTCACATTGTTTGTTATTTGAATGTCCTCCGAGTGTCTGTGGGAAGGGCGATCCGTCAAATCTAACGGTTACATTAGTCACACGGTCACATCGCGGCTAATTGTGTTGTATCGTGATTAATCGTGATTAATCGCATCGTATTGTTATAAATTAAGATAAATCGCATCGCACCGTTGTTCAGAGTATCGTTATTGTATTGTATAGTCATCAAGTCAAAGGTTTCCACCCCTAATTATACAGGCATAATGCATACATAAAATTATTTTATACATAATCATTGCCTGAAGTGAGCAAGATGTCTGCCACAGACATCAGTTGAAATCTGCTGCTACATATCATGCTGAGTGAAAGTAGCTATTGCGATATATTCTACATTGCTGTCCCATGTTCTCTGCCACGACTAAAGTTGTGTACAGGTTCTCACCGCCTTTTTATGGTTTGAAGCGGACTTGACAATGACGTATGAAATAAGGTATTGACTTCTTTGATGTAGCAGCCAAAGTAACCGAACAGAACTGGCCACAATTACCCATAATTTGTTATTAATACCGGACTCCCATGTTAAGCCTTTTCACAGGAAAGCAAAATTAATAGGTGTGGTTGGCCTGTTTTTATTTTATTTTATTTTTTTAATCATATCTCCAGTCTGTGAAGTTTAAGCATTAACACAGATAAAGTAACCAAGAATCCTGTTTTCAGTCTGAGTTCCAGCATATCACACTATTCTGACTAGGGGCTGCTTTCAGTTACAACATTTATTTTTTAATTTGCGGGCGTAGAGCTGAAAATATATATATTTTTTAAATCACAGGTTTGAAATATAGCAATAATGTTACTGTTTGTTACGTGAAAGATTTATAAGTATTCTATAAATCATTCACAAAGGAAATGATTGCCGTAAACATGAAGTGCCACCCCACATTGTGCATTGAAAAATTAATGGTTTTTAAGTCATAAATTATGACACTGAGTTCTCTCTGCCAAGGGGCCCATCTCACGACTGCCACTTCCTTCCTTAGCTGACGAGACGAACTGTAGAACTGGTGCTCGCCTTTCGGAAGGTGAGAGGCCTTTTTTTTTCGGAGGGAAAAAAAAAAAAACGGCAAGCGACGGTTTTCCAGGGCAGGCCTGTTTACTAGGACCTCTTAAAATTTTCAAAACGCAGATGTTTTCTTGCTTATCTGACCCAAATAGATACCCAGAAAACAAATAAATAAAACACAGATTTAGCCATGAAGGCAAAACATTTATTAACGTGCATAGTAGTGGTCACAGAGCAGTGAGCTAAGATTCTATTGAAAATTTACATTTGGTATCAGCTTATCAGAATCCCTTTCATTTGAATCTTCACAACATTATTTATGTCCCCTTGAGTATCTCTTTTATTTTTGACTGTCTTTTTGCTTAAATGGAAATGTCTGCATCTGATTTGGTATCGCTCGCTCATTTGGTATTTAAACGAGCTTGGCTTTCCAGTACAGACACCGTTGTCGAGTTGCATGTTTTTTTTTTTCTTTTTTTTTTTCTTTTACCATCAAAGGTAGGAGACTGACCAGTCCCTGGAAAAAGAGAACCAGTATATAACCTTTAATGTCTACCCCACAGGACATATATTCCTTCCTCTATTACAGACACTTGCCAAATAAATTCCTGGAATATCTAAACAGACTATGTACCGATACGGACGTATGTAAATATCTAATAAGTGGTGTTTTACCCCTCACAAAGAATAAAAAGCCTTTGCTCTAGGCTCGCACATGTCCAAATATATTTTAAAAGCAGATGTGTTTACAGGGACAAAACCCTAAATATAATTCAGCTCAAGTGTTTTAGACATTTTAAAGAGACCCTCGCCCCTATAGTAAATCACAATGCTGCACTGACTGATAGCCTTTTCAAAGGGATGATGCTAATGCTCTCTCAATTAGCACACAGGTGTGCGTGATTACCAGCACACAAGTGAAAATATTATGTTGTTGGAACTAAATGGCAATTTAACCAAAGGCAACCAAGCAATACTACAAGCTGGTAAGCAAATTAGCTACCAGTTTGTTCTGAATTTTTGTCTCTTTTTTCCAAGGTCTACAGAGAGCTCTGTTTAAGTGATGAGATCAAATGGTTTAGCTTTCTTCTTATCTGTCACTTTCAGCGACCCTCGAAAAACAGATGGAGGTCCTCGGCGCATTTAGCAGATGTCTGAGGTTTGTTTTCTTCCTCCTGTTTTTTAATGGACATCGAATCCAGTTTAGATATAGCATGCTGTAGTGGGGTCACCTGCAAGGTGTCATCACTCTTGTCAGTGTAGCTAAGCAGGAATCTGTGAACTTGACTATTTCTATAACATTAGTCCCATTATTATCACCATACCAGTTTCCTTGAAATCGATAGCCGTGTCCATGACAGGAACAGGAAGATGAACAGACAGCAGACTGAAAACAACAACAACTACTAGTACTACTACTACTACTGCCAATAATAATAATAAAAACAAACTGTATGTTGGCAAACCATCACAGAGAATTGGAAGGAATTCTGATAAGGTATAGGTACGTTTTCAAAGTGATTAAAAACTTGACACTGACAAGGGCCAACCAAGAGACATCCCAGAGTCTTGGAGCCAACACAGTAAAAGCTACACCAGCCTTCATCTTTATACACAGACAGAAAACCCTCTTCTGATTACCTCAGATAGAGCTGTGGGTTATATAGGGTGAGCAGTTCTTCGAGGCACTCAGGGTCTGAGCCACAAAATGTCTTAAAAACTCGGCTGAGGAATTTTCAATTCAACTCGATCCGAATCCAGTCACTAGTCTAAGGGAGTCAGAATAAAGCTGATGCATTTTGTGCTGGTTAGAAACTGGCTCCATAATATTAAAATGATTGCATCCAGGACAGAACCTTGCCCATAGATATAGAACAATAGAAGTGACATATGTCATAGTTTAGTGGCACAATTTTTGAGACCATACCCAGGTAAAATGGTGACCAATAACCATGGTTTTATATCTATGAGCCAATCATCAGCTACCTGGCTTCTGAGACCTGATTATGACATCACAGTGGGTTAGAAAGTGCATGACACTTTTGCCATAAGTTCCTATTATAGCTGTACCCAGGTAAGATGGCTGCCAAATAGTTCCATTTCAGAATTCCAAATGACTATTATATTACATGATGTGTCACATCTATTGTTCTATATCTATGCCAGTGGTCTAGAGGAAATGAACACATGCATTACTGTCCCAGCATCATTGAAAGATAAAAATGAAATGACTTTGAAAATATTTGATAGTTGCAGGTGTGGGTTTTTCAAACGCTTTTCAGATCCTAGGCCTGCATTAAATATAACAGCACTAAACAGTTGCTACATTACTGAACTTTCCCCCTTTCAAAGCTCCATCTTTCTAGAGGCTACTGCTTTTGAAAGAAACGGTTTCACCTTTGCCTCTGCAACTGCTTTTGAAATGATAACCAATTCAATTCTATGGCGATCACAAATTCTTCTGAAATTTCCACAATTTGTAAGTGATTTGATCATTTACTTTGTCTCCTCATTGGCTGCTATGGAATATAAATGAAAATAAAAGGGTGCACATGCATAATGAAGTGCCTTCCTCACTGGATGGCAGTTGTGCGACAGTGGGATACACTTCGAGCACGGACCGAGGTTCCTGGAATGAACGAAGCTCCCATCAAAAATAGGTTGATGATTGTCAAAGATACGTTTCAGCGCTGCAGCAAAACGGCCTGGCTTTTACCTTGTCAATGTGGCATGGTGAATCCTGTCCTTATCTGAAAGTAGCAGTTGTGCTACCGCTATTATCAGCAATTAAGAGGCAGAGGGGGACAGCGGAGGGGGAGCTCACTGGTGGATCTGTTTGTTGTCAGGGCTCGAGTGGGGAGGCCGAGGGGCATAAATGGTAAACAGGAAGTCACCTGAAGTACGGAATTCATTTTTACACTGTTTATAGAGCCGGGTGGGGTAGGGCTGGCACACTGTCTTTTATATGGAGAATTACTTCTGTGTAAGTTTTCCTTGAGAAGTTCTGGGGGGGGGGGGGGGGGGGTGGTGGCGGGGATAAACATCGCTTGACAGCGTCTGTGTGTCTTTTTAGGTAAACCCTCAACTTGAAAGCAGCTTGCAATTGTGTTTAATTTGTCAATACTGAGGAGAATGGGTCAGCTCTTTCCTTCCGTCGACTTTTTTTAATCGTCAAAAAGTAAACTGTGACCTTACACATCCCATGTAAACACTATACAAGTGTATGGTTTAGGGTCAGGGTTAATTATGAAATTAACTGAGAAATACTGATACTATTTACTGGTTTCTAGTAAAATAGCATCCCCCCCCCCCCCCCCCCCCCCCCCCCACACACACACACACACACACACACACACACACACTTTTTTAGGCGGGAGACCAGATGCCCTGTCAGGGTGGCAGCAGTTTGCTTATAAATGCTAATTAATACCAAAATAATAAACTATTACAAACCAAAATGACTAAAACAAGTGGAGGGCATTAGTGGCTCTCAAATTTGTTGCACACTCTGCCGCCATATGGGGGTACAACTTGTCCTTTCTTTATGCTTGGCCAGGGACTTGAGTAAAACTCCAGCTAGCTGCTGCTGTAGGCCTATCTCTCCTAACAGACTGTCTGTGTTGCTCACATATACGGCAGAACCTGACAGTAACAATGAAAACAGAGTGCAGATCTGGGAAATGTAGAGTTAGGCCTAGACTTCAACAGCTACAGAGTAGCCTATTAAAGTAGCTGCTATTCGCACTGCAACTCCGCTAATTAGTTATATATCATCACATTTTGAATGTTTATTGAATTTAATAAATTTAAATGTGTGTTCGTGTTCCTTAATGACAACAACAGTACAGATTTTGAGTACTTCCCATTGCTGATAAGACTTCATCACGTTCATCAGGGTTCAGCACTAGGACTACTCGACCCATCTCTGTCAATAACCCCTCCTCTTTGGAACTGCCACTGCTAACACACTCTTCAACTGAATAAATGTTAAACGTTAACGCTAAAGAAATACGATATATTCCCCTGTGGTAATATACCACTTTTTCGAGAAGCAATGTTTGTTTTGAGCGGTTTGTTATCTTCCAAACGTTAGTTTTCATAAGCGCTGTGACAGTAGCTTGTTTTAAAGTGTCGTAATAAAAACGTGGTTAGCCAGCTCCCACTTAGCTTTAGCAGTCAGACCAATGACTGACAGATCAATAAAATTGAACTCAATATATCAGAGAATACTACTGTATATTACAACAACAGTGAACAAATATGAAAGATTTATATAAAATGCATTTTTTTTCCCCCAACCCTCAAATCGAAACCACAACTTTCAGTTATCGGCCTATTTTAGAATAGACCCAGATAGCATAGGCCTACTTTTTCTCCTAACTGGGTGAACATTTTATCTCAGTGGCAATGGCAGGGACAGAATGTTGAATGAAAAATATAAGGTCGGACATCTTTCTACCACATAAACGTTTCTTGTGTAGTAGGCTATTCAGTCCTTGCCCTGTTGGTTTAATATAATACGTGGTTTCTGTGATTATTTAATCAAAATATCAATGTACTGGGTTTCATATTATTTACAAAAAAAAAATCCCATTGTGATGTGTAGGCCTACAAATGAATTTCATATAGCCTATTGCATGTGCATAATGTTTGAAGTTACCGAACACTGATGCACATTAGCAATGACGTGATTTCCATCCTTCTGTTTGAAAATAGTCCGGCCTATAGGCCTAGCTATCATCAGTTCGTGCGTACAGTTTTTCAAAAAGCCATTTTAATTTTCCCAAACACTGAATAGTAATAGGATTCCAAATTATATTGCAGTGGAGGCAGGCTGCAGAATAGGAAAGCAGCTGCTGTCAGGGCTAAGCTCTGTATGAGGGAGATCGAAGGACTGAGAATTGAATTGTTGATCCTGGATTTAAGAGAGCGTGCTCACGCTAATATTGCTTGCCTGTGCTTTTGGAAAGAGGGAGCCAGTGTTTTTTTATTCACCTCGTTATGCTATCCTCTTAATGTAATGCGTTTCCTAAGATGAGCCTCATATCAGTGAGTTCACAGGGTCATTATGCCCTTCTGTTTATAGGTTCGTGAAAACGGGATCTAGCCGAATGATAATGAACAGTAAATATGTACACAGGATGGTTATTAAATTAAACGGTAAGCTATGTAAGCTGTGCCCCAAATGTATGGCGTGGCTTTGACTGTCGTCTTTCATGATGAATGTTTATCTCAGTTGCAAGCAGGAGGCTGAGAATTAATACGTTGCTTCTAAAAATTTTAAAAAAGCATACTAGTAAAATATCTCACATGTGCCACCAGCAGAATGCACTAGTCATAAAATGAAGCTGTTATTTATGAAGTCTGACAATAATAATGGAGAAAACCCCTACACTTGACACAGGAAAGCTGAGACACTTGACATTTGAGAATAATGTAATTTGAACGTTTCCCTCAGATGTGAAAAGTGCACAGCAAAGAGCTCTAGACAGCTTTACATGGTCGATTTGTGAAACCAATTGATTTGCTAATGGCAACTGAGTAACTACAATAACTTTCTGCATTCGCACATCGTGAGTTGTGTGATTAATGGCTTAAAGCAGGTTCCCCTACAGTAACAGGCTTCTGTGTGACTGTTGCTCTGTAATCTGGTCAACCTGCCACAACTTGTCATTTCCCGAAGACACACCTTTGTAAATAGTGGCAGGTGTGTGAGAAGGCGGAGTGCTCACGCTTTCAACTAATAATTGTCCTGACCCTCTTTTTGATTTTAGTTTTTCATTGACAACCTCTCCGGTTTAGC
This sequence comes from Synaphobranchus kaupii, assembly GCA_029718625.1. Classification (NCBI taxonomy): domain Eukaryota; kingdom Metazoa; phylum Chordata; class Actinopteri; order Anguilliformes; family Synaphobranchidae; genus Synaphobranchus; species Synaphobranchus kaupii. The sequence continues at coordinate 6,917,527 of CM056392.1, forward strand.
CCCGTATTCCTATTTACTTGCTTCAGTTTAAGATGCAAGCATTACACTTGTGTATTTGACATTGAATCCTTGCAATTATGGCAAATCAGCAACAGCCGAGTTCCAGGAAATAAACAAAGGAAAGGTTGTGTGTTTTCTTTTATGTGTTGTGACTGTTTTATTAATCTGTTTCATTCTATATGACATTGTATCTCATTGCATTATAGGCAACATACCTTCCTTAATGACAATTGTAGTGGTAATATTTCTCATAAGAGTCTCCTTTTACTATTAATAAATGTAGCCTGTTGGTTCTGATGCCCTGAACTTGTCACATCTGGCCTGCACATCTCAGTGTGAGATCTACTTAGTATCTCTCTCTCTCTCTGTCTGTCTGTCTGTCTGAAACACAAACAGACACACGCGCACACACACACTGTAGCTCCATCTCTGCCTCTCTCACTCTGTCTCAAATTAATGATGCCTGACTTGTGCATTGTGGCACAGATTCTCCTCTGTTGCTTCCCTGTCAGACGTGTCCAACCTCCATCCCGACAGCAAGGCTGAAGATCACACTGAGACTAATTACTGGAGAAGTTCTTTCTGAGGAGAGCCGCTCTCTTCCTGACAGGAGCAGCAGCCTGTTGACCTACTTGCAGGCCATGGTTGGTCTGAACGTGACTCCGTCCAACACTCGTGTGAACAGAGTCATATATCTCCTCCGAACTGCATTCTTACAGTTTATGACCAGAGAGGTTTTGTGCTCATTCGAGCTTCAGGCTCACCAACCAAATTATTATTTTATTTTTTTTTGCTATCATAACAAAAAATCAGATAACCTTGTGTTGGACAGCTTTACCCTCTCCACTTGAAAGGAAGAACACACTTTCCTTTGTGTAAAACCCAACCTGAAAAAGGTTGTGCCAGACCCCTTTATTGAGGTGGTACAGAACGGTCTAAAACCTTGCACAGCAACAGATCACAGGTGCCAGCTTCCGTGCAAATGCAAAACATAGAAAATAGCCTGTTATAGAGATAATGAACAAACAAAAAATGGAAACACCTGCATAAACGAGGGGTAGCAAGTGCGTGCAAAGCGGAGGCTTCCACACAGGTGTGGCTCATCCATTAATTAAGCAAATAACATCCCAGCATGCATAGGGTCAATGCTGGACAGGCCTGATTGCCTATAATTATGGCCAGCATGGCTTCAAGTAGAGACCTCAGTGACGGATTGCATTTTACAGGAGCTTCATTGACCAATACAGCTCAACTTGCTGATGTTTCAGAAGAAATGGTGATATCAGCAAGGAATTCAGAGGATACGTGAGCTTTTGAACGTGAGCAAACGTGTCAGTGATATTACAAATGAATATGTAACTATTTTTAGTTATCAATAAAAGTGACCTTGTTGGGTAGTTTGTACCATCAAAATTTATCATGCTATATCAATAGAAAAGGTGCATTGAGACACTGAAAAAATGTAATGAAGATGTAATTTTTGTTAAAATACCATAACATTAAGCAATGTTGGGGACTAACAAGTACAGGACATTTTAGAAGGGACTTGCTAGCTAGAAATGAAATCATAATGAAAAACATGAAGGGGCTAGAACCTAAAACTCCAACAAACTCTTCCAGTGATTTTATTCAAATCAACAATTAGATTTTATCTTTTTTTGTTATTCATCTTTTTATGCATCACAGCAGAATACTTTGAAAGGGAATTCATCAAACCTAAATCTATAGTCTGGCACCAACACCAGTTGTTTATCATGATAGTTTTTAGGAGGAAAAATGTTTTATACCTTCTAACAGAGAAGAAAAATTACGATTTTTATAGGGGTTCACAATGCATGGGTGGAAGTTTAGTTTTGAATTCAGCCACAAGCTCTGTAGAATTCAGCCACACGCTCTGTAGAATCCAGCCACAAGCTCTGTAGAATCCAGCCACAAGCTCTGTAGAATTCAGCCAAAAGCTCTGTAGAATCCAGCCACAAGCTCTGTAGAATTCAGCCAAAAGCTCTATAGAATTCAGCCACAAGCTCTGTAGAATCCAGCCACAAGCTCTCTAGAATTAATCCACAAGCTCTGTAGAATTTAAGATTTCACAGGTGGAAAATGACAAATGTTTTTGTCAAAAATGCAAATGAAAATGTACATCCAAATGAGAAAAATACAGATCAAAATAGAAGTGAGAACAGTTTGCGCCCAATCAATGCTCAAAGCTGGCTTTCCTTACAAATCCCCAGCCAGACTGCTGGTGTAACTGTGACATGAGTCAGTCATCGGCATGTCCATATGGCTCTCGTCCACCAACTGTCTGCACCCAAGACATGGCCCTACACCACGTGCCAAGGCTACAGCACATCACACCAGTAAAGTTAGCTGCTGAGATCAACTGCAGGTCCACCATTTTCAAGCCCCCTGACAGGCACTTGGGAAATAGCGCTCGGGTGGGCGGGTCCAGCAGAGCGATGGACGTGGTTGGACGGATGGGCCTGGAACAGCATCGGACGTGGGCTTCCCAGCCACGAGCGAGAGCCATTTGCCCGTGCCTCGTGTGCCATGCCACATCCTGTTTCAACCTGGACCGTGGAGTGGGCCAGAACGGAGTGGAGGAGACAGCTTGGAAGCGTGTCGGGGAGAAGGCGGAGAGAAGCAAGCTGTGGAGACAGCTCATATATAAGCAACCAGGACCCAACAGCATCCATCTCCATGCAATTAATTACCCACTCTGCTAGGGAACCCATTTCAGACCTGCGACATTTTGAGAGGTGATATGGACGTTTCAGCACAACGTGTGAACACACAGGAAGAGGGTGACTGTTGAAACAAGGGGGACATTTCTATGTCCCAGAAACCCTGATCTGACCTGAGGTAATCACACAGGACCGTCCCTGCTTAGTCACTCTGTTACTGGGCCATGAATGTGCTCATAAGTCCAAAAGTTTGAGGCTACTTTTGAGGAGTCAGGGAGGTTCTTGTACTGCAGTAGTCCCCAAACCTGTTCCTGGAGATCTACTGTCCTGTAGGTTTTCACTCCTACCCTAACAAAGCACACCTCATTCAACAGCTAGAGATCTCGTTGAGCTGGTAATTAGTAATCAGGTGTGTCGAATTAGGGTTGAATTGAAAACCTGTACTCTAGGGGTGCATCCCAATACTCGAAAAATGCACCCTCCCTTCCTCCGCTGCCACCTCCTCTACTCCGTGCCCTGGAAACAGATCTTTGTGTTTTAATCTAATGTCGCTGATTACATCTTAATTACGTATCGATGTCTACATATTAATTAATGTCTCGACGCAAACCGCAATGTCAGGTACATTGTATACTGTACATGCAAATACTTGTACTCCAAACGTTCAGACAGTTTTGCATGCTTCCGGGTAGGAGAGGAGTGGTAGTGGGGGAGTGGAGGAAGGGAGGAGAGGAGTGGTAGTGGGGGAGTGGAGGAAAGGAGGTGGGGGGGAGTGAAGAATATTGATCTCCAGGAACAGGGTTGCGGACCTCTGTTGTAGCGAGTACATGTCTGGGTCAGCTGGTACCTGTTTGGGTAAGCTACCAAGCAGGACCAATGCCACGCGAGGATTTCCTCCGTGTCCAAGGCAGATGATATAAAAGGAAGCTTACAAGGGGAGGGGATATTTCCCATACACCAGTTCCATACAAAACACAAGGGGGAGAAGCGTGCCATGCAGGGGGCCGATACTGCCAAAGGTTTCCATTTATTTATGAGGGGGAAATGGAACAAGGTGCAAATGTGACTCTCTTAAACGGGAGGTCTTAGAGATCCTTAAAATGTGGCTTCACTTGCCGTTCCCCTGTCTCTCATGAACGTTTAATCCCAAGCAGATTTAAAAGTCCTTCCCCAATGTTGGCTCTTCGTCCGACAGTCGAGGACGCCTTGTCGGACAGCCGCTGTCTGTCAGGCGCTCCGATCCAACGGTCTGTTTTGGTCATGGAGCTCCGGAGCACGCACGCGGCTCCCTTGGACATTTCGAAATGGACTGTTACCTGCTGGAGTTACTGCACGTGTTATCGATTACTTGCTAATGGTCTTACTCCTGAGATATTCAGGCTGCCTCCATCAGTAAGTATTTGAAAATAAAAAAGATTAGTTTAATAAATTTACATTGGTTAACCCCTTGACTGGCACCGACCCGTATTCTGGCCGGAAGTCATTTAGTTTATTTGCACGGTGAAATATTTAAATAAACTGGTCACACAATATACTGTTTGTAAGTGTTAAAACTCACAATTCCATCACTATAAACAATTTTACGATCCCCATGATATAGCGACAATGGTTCCTTAGTTTGTAACATGACACAAAACAGGCTCAATCAAAATGACTACCCCATACATTCTGTGTTCCACGGAAATCCACAGACGACACAAATAACGATAAAGTCAGTATCCTTAACCCAGAAATAAAAAATGTAAAAATATTTTAGGCAAGAAAAAAACTTCAACCGTGTTTGAGCTTCTGTTACTTTCAGTAATACAGTAATTCTGACTCTTGGAAAACAAACTCCCAAGGGTTACCTTACGGAAGAGATCAAGATTATCCCTGTAGTCAAAGGGGTTCAAGAGCAGCCATTTTATTTTCGAGCTTGTGTTCAAAAAAGCCAGAAACTAAATGTTTTTACTGGAACAAGGATATTGTTAACTTTGTTAAAACACACTTTGTCTTAGTGCAAGGTTTCAGGCCATGGAATGTTTTTACATATTGTTATTACACCATAAATGTGAGATGTCATTCATTCAGTATAAATAATCAGTATCAATAAAGAGCCAATTTGAAATTTAGCACATGGTAAACTAAAACAAAATCAGATTTAAGTACAAACTTCAATTCCAAAAAAAATTGGGACTATGTAAAATGGTAGTGATGCTGATGAAGACTGTGTAGCCGAAACGTGTCCGTGACTGCTGCCATTAAATAAATTAAACTTACATTGGAGAGTGCTGGCCATTTTCTTTTCTTATACTATGTAAAATGCACATAAAAGCAGAAATCAGTGACTTGTAAATTCTCTTTTGCAGGGATGTTATAGTATCGCTTGTAAGAGTACCTGAAAATAAGATATCAAGAGTCTTTTGATACCCTTTTATACCCAGTCATGAGAGCATCACCTGTTTACCTGTGGAATGTTCCAAACAGGTGATTTTTGACCTTCCCAGTCTTTTTTTTTTGCCCCTGTCCCCACATTTTTGGAACGTGTTGCAAGCATCAAATTCGGAATTAGTGCATATTTACAAAAAATCAATTAAGTTGATAAGATAAAACATTAAATAACTTTTTTCTTTGTACTGTTTTCAACTAAACATATGTAAAAGAGAATGTACAAATCACTGCTTTCTGCTTTTATGTGCATTTTACGTACTGTCCCAATTTTTTGGAATTGGGTTTGTATTTAATTGCTATGACAACCTATGAATCCTACATTGGACTCATTGCATACGCTTGCTATAAAGCAGTATTCAAGCACCTCTAGTTGAGAGCTCTTAATGCAACATAGGTTAAACAGACAATGAAATGTCTTCCCAAACATCATGGTTTATAGCAGTCACTAACAAACATATTGTTCTTTAATAACTAAAGGTTAGAAATGCTCTGGGTTTTATAAAAGCAAGATTCTACATTTTAGATAAAATAACCTGACCATGGGACCAACACATTATAGCTTTTTATTATGCACAATAGGAAAGGACTAAGGGGTGTCACAAAAAAGGAGATCTTAATTAAATATTATCTGTCATATGGACATTTCAGCTATAAGTGGAAAACACACATAGATGATCTCTAGGCTTCAACAATAATATTTGCCCCAACATGGGGACCCTCAGAGAAAATCGCAGAGAAGTCAGTCACACAGCACAATACGTCAGTAAAAACAGACAACAATCAAAATAATCCATGCATTTATGTCCTGCAAGAATACTTTTATTTGGGAAAGAAAAACTTAATCCCTAGTATACTGCATGCAAAGAAATGACAGGACCATATTGTGACGTGTGTGTGCGCGCGTGTGTGCGTCAAGCAAAATACATGGTGAAAAAGGTCAAACCCAACAGCTTAACTCAGCCACTGAGCTCTTTTTGTCTCTGTAATCTTCTGCCTTGTCACTGTATTTAAATCTGTCAAACCAAGATAATTATCAACAGCCTCCAATGAGGGGAGATGAAAAATAGCATTTTATGCTGATGAATGACACGGCTATAATCTGCTTCTAATATTATGGATGGGGCTGGAGAAACGGGGATGAAAGGAGATCACGTCGCGTTGAGGAAAATATACAGTGCAAAGGTTAGAAGACCTCAGAGCCGCATGTTATAATTGTTCCCCTCCACAAGAAGGGCCCGGCTCCCAGCTCCTCTCAGTGTTAATGACACGCCATTACGTCCTCTTAATCGATTCCCCCCGAAGAACGCTGGCCGCTGCAGCCAGTGCGGGACCTTTTACAGCACGGGGTGCGCAATATTCGCAGTGTCATCAGTGGTAATGCTGGGTTTTTCTGAGGGGATAAAAAAAACAAACATTATGAACAAACTTCAGTCTCGTAGCGGCAAACATGGAGGGCCGGTCGCATTTTAAGGGGGAAAATGATTTGTGCTATGAGGGGAAAGATAATTTCTTACAGACTTAAACATAAAATGCATATTTGGGCAAAACAACCAAGAGCAGTAAATGGTTGATCATTTTGTGATCTAACTGATGCGACTGCCCCCTCCTCCTTCCACCCACACACAGATTGTACCCACTGTGTGTCATACATTGTTGTCCTGTTTTTCTTAATTGAGGCCAATGCAATACGTGTATATATATACAGTATATATATATATATATATATATATATATATATATATATATATATATATAATACATGTATTACATTGGCCTCAATTAAGAAATAATATATTACATATTATACAATATAGCAAAATATACATGAAAAATTATTTATATTAACGGAGAGCCTAAGCAGGGCAAAAGGCAGATTTTACTTTTCTTCTTACCATCCCTAAAAAAATATTTTAAAAGAACAGAGAAAGAGATGGACAGAGAAAGAAGGGGAAATGGGGGGGGGGGGGGGGGGGGTGTTGAAAGTAAATTCAGTTCTTGTACCATCTCAGCCAAAGTCCTGCACAGCTTGAGTACAGCTCATAGCTTTGTGTGGGTCATCGTTACCCTATAACTCACAGAGTCAAAGAGCAAAAAACATCTCTTTTCGGCTTGGTTTGGGTGAGTTATGCTTGAGTGTCCATAAAAATGATCAAACGTGTCACCGCTCTGACTGATGCGTAATAACGGCAGGATCAAAAAGACATGAAAAGCCCCCGAATTATGCTGTTAAAATGACCAATATGTTTCATACGTATCTTGTGGACGCGTTTTGCCACATCACAGCGTTTCAACAAGGCGATCGTAAGTCAAAATGACCGGACCAAAACCCTCCCCAGCCCATGTTGAATTTTCGTCAGTTTGCCAGTCCTGTGGCTTGCATTTGATACTTGATTCAGATGCTCAGAGACCGGTAATATACATAGGCCTAGATTCATTCACTCCAAATTGAACTGGGGACCATGGTAAAGAGAGATTATAATAAGGGAAATTGGACTGCAGTATATTTTTAACATACCACAGTTTACAATTATAGTAAAAAAATAATAATAAAAAAAATAAAAACTATGACGTAAGTGTATTAATGCTCTATTTAAAAAGAGAAACTTGGAAAGGAACCGATACAGGGGAAACTACTTATGGCATTTTAGGTATTGTTAGCTGTATACGGTTTACAGTTCAGGTAACTTTAGGTATTTTTTTTTATTTTTTTTATATAGTATCCATTCATACGGCTGGATATATACTGAAGCAATTCAGGTTAAGTACCTTGCTCGAGGGTACAATATTCGTGTCCTACTTGGGAAACTTTGGGTTACAAGCCCAGTTCTTTACCCACACTATACCACCCCATAGCATTTCATAGCATGTGTTCTCTTTAAAAATGCAATCCTCAGTGCTTTTGAATGATGAAAATCCTATTCCTGTGATCACTGTAACTCATGTCTCATTCCTACATAACAATATTCACTAGCTTCTTTAAATCAATTTCTTTTATCTGTTTTACTAAATAGAGAGGGAATCCCATAACATCTTTAAATCATCTCCTGCTCTTGAAATCGAACGGTTGCCTCCTGCTGCCATTGTAAGACACAAACCATCTTGAACATATGCAATATAACAAACAATATCGTTTGAATAACTGATATTCTCATTGAAGGACAAATTGTTAGCCATTTTTCTCAGATGTCCAATAGTCCAGTTACCTTTTGTTTTTTCACTATCAACACTTAAATTCTGAATCTATAAAATATATGTTTTATTAATGTGTCAGTGACGTTTTAAAATGCTTCCAATAAAACATTTAATTAAAAAATACACAAATGAGACTAGTTCATCTGTCCGTAGTAATCCTTCTTGCCCAAGGTTAGGACTACAAGAAAGAAAAAAATCGATTGGTTTCATTTCGTAGGGCAGTACCCTAGCACAGGACAATTATGCACACCAGGTGGCCCACTTAGCCAGGATAAGATTATTTGTCGGCGGTTTGGTCGTGACAGGACCCACACATCAGCGACAGATAAAACACCGCCGACACAGGCTCAACCTCCAGTTCCACACATCTCCGACACAAGCGTTTGAAATCTGAACTCGTGCGTAGCCTACACCTAAGCGGAGAGTCGGCCATCATCCGATTCGTTTTTCATCAAAAAGTGCCTTTGTGTTTGTTTATTTGCTAAAGGAGGGTAGACAGAAAACAGAACGCAAGACTTACTCCCAAACGCTTGCCAGGGAATACTTCTCTGATGAGGCCATCCTCGTAGTGAAAAATAACCAGCGATATCCTGGTCTGCATCTCTCGGGATGCCGGCTGACCAGATGGGACATTTCTCTATGGCACTGCCAATTTTAAACAACTGACTGGAAAAGGTTGTAAATTTCCTCGATCGTTCATTCCTAATAGCAGTTAATGTTTAAGTTTGTGGTGGCAAATGATGCAATGCAAAAAAAAATGCAATGAAAACAGACATTCTGTTTTTAATATTTTCAAGCAAATTGAACCCAAAGAAATATTTGGTATATTTGTGGATTAAGAACAGGAGACAGGTAGCCTAGTAAAAGCACGTATGGCCTACTTTTTTTTCACAATATACAGAAAAAGAATAGCCTATAACACGCATCACGGTATACTTGAGAATGTTTAACAATCTATAAAATCTCAAAAAAATAACAAATGACAAGAGTGAAGAAATGTGTTTTCTATTCCATAGAAAAACATTCAATCAGATTTTCGCGCTGCATTAAAATAAGCGAAACTGCCATTTCGTTTCAAGTTGACTTCCTGATGGTTGACTACATGTGACATTCAATAGCTTACTCCTGAGAAAATGTTATACAAACACAGTTCTCTAGGTTTCTGTGGTCGACCGTCTATTTTTAACGGTCAGTTTTACATTTGTTTTACAGAGCACGAACGAAACAGATTTTTCCCCAAACACGTTCGCATGCAACAAATGGAGCACAAATGTAATAGACTAGTTCATAATCTTCATTTAAAACTTTTGATTGGCACTGTAAGAAAAGAAAATTAATTACAATTAATTAACTAGACGTATGCTATATAGGCTATACACTGTATTCGAAGAGGATTTTTATTATTCCTTTTTTTTTTGTTAATAAAATATTTTATATCAGTCTTTGGTTGCCAAATTAAGTTCTATGTTTATTTTGTGGCTCATTATTCTTTAAATAGCTAAATGTTTTCCCAATGCATTTTAAGTATATAGGCCTATTTGTTATTTTTTCACTTGAATACAATGTTGAAATGCTCAGCATGTACAAGAGAACAACGAATTAGACGGAATATGTAAAATCATAATCTTGTATTTTGGAACTCGTTAAAAAGAAAAAAAAAAAACCTTGAGTGCGTTGTCTGTCAACCCAAGTCCCAAATTCTCACTGTGAGAGATTACGTAAATCAAGAGATACAAAGTGCAATTAGTGACACCCTGTGGCCTTTTCATCAAATTGCACCCTCTCTAACATCATTGGACTGTAAAGTTCCATACATACTTCTGTTTTGGGATAACTTTAAGCAAAGGGAAGTGGTATGAAGAACATGTGCAACCACGGGACAACAGACCAGTCTGTTACAAGGCTCTCAGCACAATTTAGCTCTTTCAAACTGAGTGTGAAATAGAGAAGCAGAGGGTATAATTATTTTCATTTTGTTATAACATAAGTCTTTGTTGCACATCTGCGGAATGAACCTACAAGGGTCAAGGTGAACCCTCTAACCACAAGTGTTATTGCAAGTAATGGATTAACAATGCATAACATAATGCTTCTTGACACATGCTCAAGAAAATATTATTTAATAACTCCATGCTCCCAAAAGGTTAATATCATAATTTGGATAATAAATTATGGTCAGGCACATGTGGACTTCACATTGCATTTGGCATTCCAAGCACGTTTGATTCTGAACTGTAACACATGTAATAATCCGCTGATGAGACAGATTTGAAGATAAAACAGGATACACAATGTAGTATTATATATCTCTGTCAATATTCAATAAGGAAACGTATTATTATTATTAGCTAGGAAACCATGAAAAGTACAGGCCACTAGGCTGGAGAGTGTAACATCGGCTCATGTCTTACCGCTGCCTTGCTACACACTCTCATTCTGGCAGCACACCTACACCCACAGCACATAATGGTGCTTCCACAGAGAACAAGAACGCTAAACGTACATCACGTCACAGTGTTAATAATTAGCATTTATCATAATACAATTTCTTTCAGAGTCTCATGTATACAGCCACCAAAATTTCCTTCGGGACAACAAAGTATATTTAATCTTTAAATTCCTAATTTTTCAGATATTGCTAGCTTGCACTTCTGACGGAGTCCACAACGTGCCACCGTAGTCGCGTAAGTTGAATACATATAACAATGACTATGGCCACACATGATGATAATAATCCACAAAAGGAATTAATCAAATGACTGAGATGATTCAGGTGACGTGAAATGTGAAGATTTTACGGATTGCTTGACAGCCAGCTTGATCACGTTGCACTGACACCATGCTAATAAAGCCTAATAAAATTGGAGTTATTCTGGGGGCAATTGTAACAGGGGGCAATTGCAACAATCTGATACAAGCTAGAGCAGAGATTCTATCCATCAAGCGAGCTAGTTTCATGTGTTCAGGGTTGGGGGCAATTGTAACAAAAAATTGTGTTACAATTGACCCGTTACAATTGCCCCCAGAATACTCTACAGCCTTATTTACAGTATATTTGAAAGAGGTGAGCGCATTACTTCTGATGACGACTCACCTCATTCAGATATAAGCTGAAAATCACAGGCGTCGCGAAAACCCAACTTTGGCCGTTTGTTTTCCCTGCAAAGTAAAATGAACATTGACTAAGAACTTCTTTACTTCATTGTGCAGCGGTATTTCGGTTTTAACCAGTGACATTTTTCAACTGCGTCTGTCAACACTGCATTAGTTATGAAAATAGGTTTTCCTTTCAGAACTTAGCTCCGACTCGTCTTTTCAGCAAAATGATTTTCAAAAGCCGGTTTAATTCTGTAAATGTTGGTGTTTTGTGTTGCTGTTGAAAAAGGAAATATATTTTAGCCTATACATATGGACAGGGCCTCGATTGTCAGCAGTACTGATAATAGATTTCAATGTGCACCAAAACGTCGCAAAACACAAAAATTACACAATGTTGAAAAAATACAGCAGTAGCAGTTATAGCTTAGCATTCAGTTTCAGTCAAAATAGGCACAAACCAGGTATGTGTAACTGTGCAGAAGATAATCGTGTTCAGTTATATCTAAAATATTATTCAGTCAGCCTACAACTCCGTTCCAGCAATAGACACTTTGACTGGAAGAAATGTATTAAAAAAACATGCTTCCACCCACGAGTGAGAAAGTGATGTGTTTTTGATTCGTTTTTAATCAGAAATATAGAAAATTCCAAGGAATTCCGAGGAAGAGGCCTCAGAATAACGTTGCCCGCCAGGGAGACTGCCACCGCAGCAACGCACAACGCGTTTGTGAAATGACTCCCGTCGCCGTGGCGCCGAGCATTCGAAGCACTGGTGACACAAGGACAGACGCGTCAGCTTGCCTTTGAAAAAGGATCGGCTTTATTTACAGTTTCTTCTGGATTACAATAAAAATGGTTGGGTGAATTGCCTCGGCCAAAGCGACGATCGTGCTCTTGGGGCGGGGCGGGGTGGGGTGGGGGGGGGGGGGGGCACCTCTAGATGAGAGCCGTTTGTTGGTGTTACAGTGGAGCTAAACGGGTAGCTTTGGTAGAGGGAAGTCCTTCGAGGAACTGCAGCGGTATGTCCAGTTCTCCACTCCCTTTCAGTGACTCTCTCCTTTTTTGCCCATAACCTGAGTTCAGAAAACACACACAGGTTTATCTTTTTACCAGACACTCCATTTTCAGCAAAAGATATATACAGATTACACAAGTATAGACCCACAGCCTGAAACAAACTTTCCTTATAATATCCCATACAGGAAAAATAAGACAATGTAAAATAAATAAAAATAAAAAAATTTTTTTTTTTTTTTTTTAAATTGGTGTGTTTGAGTGTGGGATATCGAATAAAGGTTCTAACAGACAAGTGTTTGAACTATATTGTTCAGAAAGCAGAGGTGTAAAGTCCAGGGGTCAGAATGCAAAAGTCCTGCCATGTGTTTCTTCCACCCATTCACTCAGCCAGCTGATTTCACTAATTAGTTCTACCTCCTGGCTGAAGAATTGTGCTAATTACCCAATCCAGGCGATTGGAACAAAATACTGGGGAGGACTTTAACTTCCTGAATCTGGAGTTTCCACCTCTGCCAGTAAACAATGACATTTAGAATGTAGCATGTCAGTATTGATACATAATCTGCAACTCAATGAGGTATAACTACTCGTACGTTAACAAAAAAATGGAACACCTTTGAATGAAGTGGCTATCGCGTACACTGTTGTCCATGAATTACAAAATGCATTACAAGGAATCTAAAATGAAAAATGAACGGAGTGCCTTCTCTTACCCGTTTGAAGTCATTCATGTTTGTTACTTGTACAGGGGTCCCGATAAAAGTTAAATAATTAACTTTTGTTGTTTCCTCATCTCCTTGGTTGGACTTTATAAATAACTGCAAGAAAGAAATGTGCAAATTAGCAATAACCTAAGGTGTTCAGAAGCCTCAAAAAAGCACTAATAACCGCAAATTTATTGCATTCCAAATATGCAAGACAAGCATTTAGATACCATATTTTAATTATACTGAAATCCCAAGAGCTACAGAATTTATATTCCTGAATTGAACTTGTGATGATGTGAATATACTTCCTTGTCTTACGCCCCATTAGCCGTAACACAATAAGATTACCTGTAGATTTGCAGTACATTTCAACATGAGCTTTCCTTTACACCCATTCGTGTACAGGCTATGTACACTATGTTTAGAAAACAAACTCAGTTCAGAAACCGCCATAGGTGACACGTTATATCACTCATCACCACTAGATGGCAAACTTGTACTTACCATCAGATACAGACAAGTCTTCAGTATTCCATTGTATAAATAGTATTTCTTTTATGTATATCTACATACTAGTGTCATGCAAAATCCTTGTAGGTTATTTTATTTTATTTTATTTTTTTACTTTTTAAGCACATATTACAAGTTCTAATCCAGCGCTACTATAAATGTTGCATGGATAATCACCTCAAACAGCTAGATTAAAACACCATAAGACCACATTGTAATGTTGTTGGTAAAAATAATAAAATAAATAGGTTTTTGTCACTTCAGAGAATCCAATTTCTTTGAGACCCAAGGTTTTTACATAACACTGAGTGGATGTTATTTATTTATGTCTTTTTTTAAACCATCTAAGCTCCTGGTAAGGGGCAAACCGTTGAAACGGCACGCCAAAGGAAATTCAAACGGCACTTGGCGGATGTGAACTCACAGTAACGCTGTTGACGTTCTGGAACTTGACGTAGCGCAGCGGGATGAGGCTGTCCTCCTTGACGTCGTCCTCGGACAGCTCCAGTTTCTGCGTGGCTTCGCTCCTCTCCGCGTCGTCGAAGTCCATCGAGCGAGGCAGGTTGATGAAGATCTTGACGCACTTTGGCGCTTGAGCTGCGTGCGCGTCACAAAGGGGGAGGGGGATAAACAAAATGTTCCTCTTTTTCCCCCCTGAAACCCCCTTTGGTGCGAGCTAGAGAGGCTTTATTTATGCTTTTTAAATACATATTCCTTATGAAATACGATCAGCCTTCCACAAACAAAAACTAACTAGAAATAGGGAACGGCCGTTTTTCCTGCCCATGCCTGAGAAACAGAAATTTGCGATCAAGGAAGTCAGTGTCCACTAAGAGAAGACATTTGTTCATTTAGGCACATAGATTGTGTTTTATGTATTCTAAGAAAGAGGAAGGCCTCACCGAATTCAGAGGCATGGAGTTTCATTGAGAACAGCTTCACCGGCTGGTTGAAGGCCATTGTAATGAGAAGCTGGAAGACAAAACGGGAACAACATCATTGAGGCAAACAAGAAGCGCCCCCGTGTGGAGCACTGAGGAACGCGCCAAGATGACTCGCGCGGAACTGGATACGCCGTGTAATTTTCCCCCATCTGTCAAAAGAGGAAGAAACTCTAGAAGCAGTTCAGTAGAATTTCAGCGAAACTGCATCTTTTATTTTGACCGCCAACGTTCAGCAGTGTACATCCTAGACTGAACACAGTTCAATACAAGAAGCATTCGGTTCGTGCCAACTGCTTTCCGTTTCAAAATCGATGCAATACAGCAAAGCGGAAACGTCAAATGCTCAATTACTCGCCGACTATAAGATTACCTTCGATACAACAGAAACACTCTTCGCTCCGTATCTGCTATGACACGGAACTACTACAACGCACTTGTCCATCTGAGGATGCCAAAAACCGCTATGGCAAGGGTGCGGTCAAGGGTGCAGTATACTCCTCTACCTGTTAAACAGTCCATTGTTACCACTATTCAGGGTGGGAACCATTTCATATGATTAAATGTAAACTGTGCAACAGGCTGAATGACTGAGATAGAGAAGTTATCATGAGAAACTCAAACTTTAACCCCAGATTGCTAGTCCCCCAGAGCTCATAGACTATTTCTTGTTGGTTAGGCAACATCTTTAGGTACCCAACTCAGATCTAGTATGTATTCTGAACTTGTGTTCCCGCTTACAATTAGCCTAGGACTTGCTATGTCTTCCAGCACCTACAGTGTACTAAAACAGGACCGTTAGAAAGCCAGTGACATGATAAGCCTTGTATTTGAGGGGGGGACTGGCTACTTCAGACCCAAACAAAAGCACCCAAACTAAAGCATCCTTTACTAATAACTGCTATCAACAACATCCAATAAATCTAGCAGCTCACTATTTCGGTGGTAGACTAAACACGGTTACCCTGGACAAATCAAAAAGTTAGAATGACTTTGAGATCATTTCACTTTCCCTATGCACACAACATTAGTCTACCTCCTTCTGGAATCTCTATAATAACCATGAGAAACGATTCTGACACTTCCGTATCGTACACGGCTTCATACCTTTCAAAACACTTGAGCCTGAACCTGGCCACTGAAAAATAATAGCAAAATAATAAGTACAGTAACCGATACTCCAAATCGAATGAATTTCCTTGCACATTTTATTCCACTAACATTTGGCTTAAAATAATTGACATAATGAAGACTTGATTAACAGCGGTTCTTGCTACAGCCCCTGTTCTGCACACTCTTAACTCACCTGCTCATCGCAGTCGGACTCCAGGAAGGTGGAGTCCTTAATTAAGCAGCTGTCGAAGCCGTAGTCGTCGCTTTCGTTTAAGCACTCGCACCCGGTCTTGCTCACAAACGGCATGAGGTCCATCTGAAATGACACGCGACACGCTGCCTTTACCTTCAGGTTCCCGAAGTGCGTCCAGCCGCCCGGCCGCCCACGCACCCGCACCGCGGGCCGCCCTAACCCCGCCAAACGCGGCGGAGGAAGAACTAAGAACCGCACAAAGCCACTCCGAGCCGCTCCGAACCATTTCTACACTTTTGCATTTGTTTCTCCCCGGTTTGGAATAGTCACCACAAGGCCGCACAAGCAAGTAGAAATGACGTGGAAGCACACGCACACAGACACACTCCTTGAATGTGCGCCAGTGACTGTTTTACACACTGCATGTATATTGGTATGGTGCACCTTGTGATAATAACAGCCAATAGCCTATCACTAGGAGCAGCTAAGGCATACACTACAGCAGGGGTAGGGATACCTGGTCCTGCAGAGCCGCAGGGTCTGCTGGTTTTAGTTGTTACTCCCCACTTAATTTATCAATTAAAGCAGTTGATTACACAGTTAACTAACCTCTCCTGGTTTCTTTGGTCTAAGTAGTTGCTGTATTTAAGGTGAAAACAAAAACCAGCAGACCCTGCGGCTCTCCAGGACCAGGGTTCCCTACCCCTGCACTACAGGGTACATCGTGCACTCATGAGAACCTTTACTACCCGAAACACTGGGAACTTCCCTCTGACCACTTTCTGAACAGTGACAAACTAACCCCTGATCTGAAGCCTTTGGACTGTGCTTCTCTACATGGGCACAATATCAGAAACAACATCTAGAAAATGTGCAAAAATAATCGCTGCCATTATTTGAACTGTGCCGCTTTAAAATGTTGTGGGACAAAAATAAGCCGAGAGAAAAAAGTATCGGTTACACTCACATATCCTTTGGGGATGTCGGAGTCCTCACTGCTTCCAGGGTCATTTTCCACATGCTGCTTTATCTTCTCCTCGAGCCCCGATGAGTCTGCGCCCTGATACTGATCAATCCGTACTTTGTTCCGGAAGAACAAAAATGTCGGCGTCGCCGAAATATTGTTGGCAGCGGCGGTCGCCTGCACAGGAATGGACGTGCATGTAGATTACGATGTACCGCCTCAGACTACATTGTGAGAACCTGTCACCAAAGGCTAGTAACTCCAGGGTACATTTGAATGTACAATTTCAGTCGTGTTTGTGTGTACAAACACTGGTGCTATAACAACAAGTAAAGCAGACATAGTGGAAGAGACTGGCCCTTGTATGATATGATAATATAACAAAATAGTCCAAAGGTACATGATGCATCAAAAACAACATTAAACACACAAAGCACATCCGTATGCACAAAATAAATGGTGTGGATTTTTTTTTAAGCTAAATACATTTTTCAATTCTTTAGGAAAACCTTCAGTGCTCTATTATACGTTAAATACTTTTAAATCACTTCGCCTTTGATACATGGTTATGAAAAAAGATTAACTGTTACAAGGATTTCAAGTGATTTTGTTGTATGCCCAGTTGTCAGCTGTGTGTGTTACACACAGTATCTTACCTGACACACGTACAGTATCTTACCTGACCAACTTACAGTATCCTACCTGACACACGTACAGTATCCTACCTGACACACGTACAGTATCTTACCTGACACACGTACAGTATCTTACCTGACCAACGTACAGTATCCTACCTGACACACGTACAGTATCCTACCTGACACACGTACAGTATCTTACCTGACCAACGTACAGTATCTTACCTGACCAACGTACAGTATCTTACCTGACCAACTTACAGTATCCTACCTGACACACGTACAGTATCTTACCTGACACACGTACAGTATCCTACCTGACCAACGTACAGTATCTTACCTGACACACATGCACATCTACTTCAAGAAACACAACCTGTGGATACTTGTTACTCAGCATGTTGAAAGCAGGAGCTATTCTAACACAAGGTCGACATCTGAAAAAAAAGTGGAAAATGTTTCGGCATAGCGTTACTTTCACAAACGTCGATAATGTAAAAATCACGATACATAACGTTTGCTTGCTATAATGACGACATTTAGAGACTGAAAATGCACATTAAAAGGTAGCATTGACAGACAGTTAGCTAAACATGTCTAAGGGGATATAACTTCGAAGCCACAAACCAGTCACAAGCGATCAAAACACCAATGGTCTATACGTTAACGTTAATCATTATAAAGCAGCTACCCAACACGGTGGCGAGTTTACGTTATCAGTTATCTACGTTAGCCAGCTAGCTAGGTGGCTACGTTAAGAGAATCATGACGAAACGGAGCCTGGCCCTGGGACTAGATTTTGAGCCTTACCCGGCCATTGTGAACTTCACTACGGCGAGTCTTGAGCCGGCGCCTGTAAGCTCAGGTTGGAATTCTGAATCATTCCGATTACCTTCACACCGACCATTTTACTAAGTACTGCTACAAATGTTTTTCTCAAGCGAATATCCGGGTAGAAGAATGGCACAACAAACAAAATACTTGAAAATGAAACTACAGTAGCTATTACAAGTCACTTTTGGAATCAAACGCTTCCCACCCACAAGCGTCCTACTTGACGGCAAATGAGCCACCCACCAATCACAGGACGCTGATTTTAAACGAGGCGTGACCGTAAGAAAACGATATCATAAAGTGTTATCAAGCGTCGCAAATATGCCACAAAATTGCAGTATTGGTGAGGTATTTCCTCGTGTGTTTATCGGTCTGGTTTTTTTTTGCAGAGTCACTCTGAGAATAGAGTCAGTAGGTGTTTCGTTGCTGTCAAGAATTTTTTTGATCCCCATAAAAACAAACTTGAATACATTTAGAGAAATAGGTGGCAATTCAAAATGTATATTAAGCATTGCATAATTTGATAGCAAGTGGATGAAACCAAGGTTTAGCTCTTTCTATATAACCTAACACACACTGTATCCAGCTGTAACTTACTTATTTTTTTATATTTTCTTTATATTTCCCGACAGAAGGAAACAATATGGAACATATTCGCTAGAATTTAAGATCCCTCGGTTCCATGCAATAACTATTGTAGAATCGTCTTACATACACAATAGCTACTTCTGTAGATTATTGGCAAATACAAGCAGCGAGAGGGTGTTTTTTTTTGTATCCTTAACAATTAGGCTGGAGAGTGGGGTTTGTATTGTGGCAGGGAGGTAGCTTCACCCCCACCATGTGTTACCTGACTATCCTACTAAAGGCTCGGCAGGTGCAGTCTCCCCCCATTTTACTTTAAGGTCCAGCTCTAGGAGGCACCTGTCTCTCATGTCTAATAGCAGGAAGCTCTGTTGCTGTAGCAACTACATCTTCCACCCTCACAGGCCCCATAAAGCCAGTCACTGTCCTCAGCAGTACCAAAGTTGCATCCCAGCTCCCACTTAAAATGGCAGGCAGTGCTAAAGCAAACAAGATTATTCCCAGGGTAAACCCCACATCTCCTAAGCAGTCCCTCAATGTACATGACAAGCCATAGGGCCTAGCTTACTTAAGAGGAGAGATAGTTGCCAGGTGGCGGTGGCAGCAGAGGTGACAGGGCTCAGTGTGCTAGCTCAGCTTTGGCTTCGTTGCAAATGGTGTGCGATGTCACTGCTGCTACAGGCTCTAATTTCTCCTTGGTTTCTTCTGCATTTCTGTGAGCTTCTCCATTATTGTGTTAGTAGTTATTTCAGCGCTGAACCAGCTCCTCCCCCCAACCCCCCCCCCCCCCCCCCCCCCCCCCCCCCCCCTTCTTCCAATATCAACAACAAAATGTTGCACTCAGATATATTTATGAGATTAATATTGGTGTTTGACATTGAGAACCTCCATGAGTCAACCGCAAACAGGATGCTTAAAAATCAAAAAGACCAAACCTTTGGCCAGGGAGCTGAATGGATAATGTTACCGTATTTTCTGATTTGTCCTATACTGAACAGAAACCACATCATCTGATTTACAAAATCATTGGACTTAAGGACATTACATTACAAGGACATTGGACTATTTTCTAATCACTATAACATGTCATAACAAGTGCCCTTGTGGCCATCACTCACTCTAGTACCAAGTTAAAGGATACCAAAGGTAAGTAACATTCATATCATATGTCTCTCCTCTGTATATCAGGCTTGTTTTTATTGCACAACAAAATCAGACTCTTGAGGCTATAATGTTCACTCAGGAGTGTTTGATGGATTGGAAAAGCTTTGTCAATAAATTCTAAATTATGGAGATGCACAGGGTTGCTCTAGGTCTCATGGCCCTCATCACTTTAGCTCTCATAACAGATGCAAAAAGGTGAGCATTAAAAACATTAATAGCATGTTAAAAAAACCTCTTATATTAAGAGTTTATACCATTCTATTGAATGAATATAATTTAGTATTGCACACATAGCCAATCACACATACACAGTGATGCTATACAGTATATTATGTCTGTTTAGATGTATTGTCCGAATGGGGAGATCATCAGAAGCTGTTTTGACTGATAGTCTTATGTTGATTCCCTGCTATTTTAGGGCAGCTGTACATCTCTGAAAAAGAGGGAAATGACCAAGATGTTGAGGGGTCAAAACACATTAATAAAACATCTTAAAATGGTCCTTCAGGTAAACTCATCTTGCTATGTTTAGCACACATTCCTGCAGCCATCACATTTATTACATTTCAATATTTCAACTGCCATTTATTTTTAAACTGGCAGACAATTTATTCTTCATTGCAACAAATAAAATTTTAGTTTTACTATGATTTTGCATTTGTTGGAAAAGAACTTGCAAATGGATGCACGATAATTCGCAAGCAGAAAAACTAAGCTACCTGTTCAGCATCAACGTTTTAAAACTGTGCCCTTCAGCTAATAGCAAAGAATGTTGTTTCTCTGTGTTTTCCTTTTTCTGTTGGGTCTCAAAAACACAGCGGAAAGGTACAAAAAAAATATGTCTGTGTCCATACCTGCACGTCATTCTGCAGCCCACTACCTGCCTGCAGAACCTGCACATTAAATGTTCCCCTCTGACTCAATGTATGCGCAAGGAATATGTATGCGCAATGTATGATGTATGCGCACCGGGAATAATATGGAACCCATGATTGGTTAAATGGCTGTAAGTCATCAAGTGTCTGAGGTATCAAACAAGCCTTAAACCATCACTCTGCTGCCAGATATGCAGTAGATATGGATGGATCACTTGAAGGGTTGTTTCTCCTGATTTTCCTATTGAACAGCCATTTAGCCAACCATGGATTCTATACTATTCCCGTGTAATTTAGCTTAATCTAGTCCCACCCCCCAATTCCCATAGAGATCCATTCAAATGCATAGAGGTTATACACTGCCTGGCAAAAAAAAAAGTCGCACTCTAATATTTCGTTGGACCGCCTTTAGCTTTGATTATGGCACGCATTAGTTGTGGCATTGTTTCGACAACCTTATGCAACGTCCACAACATTTATTTCCGTCCAGAGTTGCATTAATTTTTGGCCGAGATCTTGTATTGATGATGGGAGAGTCTAACCACTCCGTAAAGTCTTCTCCAGCACATCCCAAAGACTTTCAATGGGGTTAAGATCAGGACTCTGGTGGCCAATTCATGTGTGAAAATGATTCCTCATGCTCCCTGAACCACTCTTTCACAATTTGAGCCCGATTAATATTGGCATTGTCGTCCTGGAATATGCCCATTGATGGGATAACCTGGTCATTCAGTACATTCAGGTACTCAGCTGACTTCATTTTATTGCTGCATAATGTTTCTGAGCCTAGACCTGACCAATCTTAACCCCAGATCATAACACTGCCTCCAGAGGCTTGTACAGTTGGGCACTATGCATGACGGGTGCAACAGCGACTTTTTTTTTGGCCAGGCAGTGTAGTATCGCTTGTAAGAGTACCTGAAAATAAGATATCAAGAGTATTTTGATATCCTTTTATTCCCAGTCATGATAGCATCACCAGTTTACCTGTGGAATGTTCCAAACAGGTGTTTTTTTTAACTTCCCAGTCTTTTTTTTTTTGCCCGTCCCAACTTTTTTGGAACGTGTTGCAGAAATCAAATTCAGAATTAGCGTATACATACAAAAAGTTCATAAGGTAAAACATTAAATATCTTTTCTTTGTACTGTTTTCAAATAAATATATGTAAAAGAGAATTTACAAATCACTGCTTTCTGCTTTTGTGCATTTTACATACTTTCCCAACTTTTTTTGGAATTGGGGCTTGTAGATGGCAAGAAACATAAGCAATACAAGTAGCAGGTGAATTATAAGTTGAATGCTGTTTTGAAAAAGTGAGTTTAAGCAGCTTTTTTGAAAGTGGGGGAGTGTTGGAGAATTTCTGATATTTTGAAGTAGACAGTTCCTAGAGGGATGGGGCTGCAATGATGACAGCCCTTTCCCCCCCAAATCCAATATGAAACATTGAGGTGCCTAAGCTTGTCTGAAGGAAAACGGGTAAAAGGTGACTATGAAAGATTTGCCAAATACCACAGCATGTAACAGTCCTCACAGAACTCAAGGTTTTGACTGCACTTTAAAGACTCACTGTTTGGGGTGTTGATAGCATGGTAGTATCGTGGGGTGATTCTGTTGCTTGAAGTAAAGCAAAAAAACGGACAATTTTTTAACATGTTTTTCTCAAAATATTTGAAGCGGGAAGTGGTGTGTTGAAGCCACCCACGCGCGATCAGATCATGTGATCAGACTGATAAGAGCTTTGTCCTTTTGGCCCCTCGGGGGGGGGGGAGGGGGGGAGGGAGGGGGGGGAGGGGGGGGAGGGGGGGGGCCATGAGCTGCAATGTGACTTCTGGGAACCGGGTGCACCCAGCACCAGCAGGGGGCGCTGACAACCCGCCGAACAAGCAGTTGGATGTAGATGTGCAGCTCAACAACCAGCAGGGACAGATCTAGAAAAATACTTGTGCAGGGAAAACAATATGAGAAAAGCCCCCCGGTGTCTCGCGCCCCCCCACCCCTCCCCCGCCCCCCAACATACACAATCACACCCCTAGGGGCCCCCCTGGACCTGTTTTGTGCCCGGGAAAGCTTTCCCTTGTTATCCCCCTTTAGCTCCGCCCCTGACAAACCAGTACAGGATGAACCAGGGGGATAAAATGTCCCCGGTCCTGAGGGTGTGTCACATTGCTGCAGAGGCCATTTCTTCGGCCCATGGATACCGCAAGGTAAGGGCCCTTACTGGTCTCAGAAGAGCAGTGCACAAACACAGAACCCTCTTTCAGCTCTGCAGCGGGTCTTCTTTTAGCCAGGACCTGAACTGTACTGCACAAGCATTTCAAGCATTGCACAAGCAGGTCAGCCAGTCACAGGACTTGTACCTGAGTGTAATATGGCAATTGCATAGGAAAGATGGGTGGTATTTCTTCTGTCCTGAAATAAGTGTTCATTATTTGTCTATTATTTGTGTTCTTAACTTATTACAATATTGTGCTCTTCCTGATTATCAATGTCAAGTCAAAATTTATTTGTATAGCACATTTAAAACAACCACAGTTGACCAAAGTGCTGAACAGGCTTAAAATACCAAAATAAACGAATAAAAGAAATGTGGGACTTCACTTGCTGAAGTGGTGACACACGGTTGCTGTAAGGACTTTCACCATTTTATTTGCTGAAGTGAACACTAGCTAAGATTGGATCCTTTTAAAAATGAACTTACTATGAGCACAATATTATGGCTGGATAAGCAGATGGTGATGGTGGATCAAAATATACTGTTCTCAATAATGTAATAATCCCAAGAAATTATATTTCTCACAAAAACACCTCTTTTTGTCCAACTTTTAACAACAGACTGTCAACCATTTGTTGAAATACACTTGAAGGCTGATAACATTCACTCGACTGGCTGTGCAGTTCCTGTGTGCTAACAACAGTTTCCCTATAAGGGTGAAGCAAATATGTAGATATAGGCTTTATTTTAGTTATGCCCGATAGAGAAGGTGGAAGAGCATATTAAAACCAAAATTCCACAAGTCTAGTGCATGGTTTGTAGTTCGAGTCTGGGAAATGGCCTTTTGTGTGACCTTTTGACCTCCATTTGAGCTACATCAATGGCATTAAGTGGCTGAAAGAGAATCACATCAAGAAGGACAATGGTAAGTAACAGGTGTGAATCATCCTTTGAGTAGTCACATTCCAGCTCCAAACACGATACATTTGGTATAGCATGTACATCTACAACCAAAAAAGCAGTGTCAACTGATAAATCACTAAATTAAGGCATAGCCCATTTTGTTCCCCTCATGATGAACAAAAAAAAAAAATATATATATGTGTGTCTGTGTGCCATTTGCAGAACATCCCAGAAGCACCAGAGAGAATTTTGACCAACACCATTAATGAGATCCTCTTCCCTGTGGAGATCAAAGCCGGTCTGCGTGCAATGCTGCCCAGAGCAGTTTCCCACTTTACAGAGAAAAACAGCTCTCGCATCTAAGTACACAAAATGATCCTCTAAATGAGATATTACATTAACATTTATGCATTTAGCAGTTATTAGCAGAAAACAATATATTTGAACAATAATTTGATTTTATTTCTAGATGAATCAGGGATACTTTATATGGTGCTTGCACTGCCAATTTAAGTCATTTAAGGTAACTGTCTTTTGTTTTGTTAAGTCAGGTTCACAAAACTTGGTAGATGGTTGCCAAATGTGAGGAAATCCCCCTTATTAGTGTTATACAATATTTCTACTTTGACAGCTCTCTACCCCAAATTATCATCTCCCCAAGGTCTCATTACCTTGTTTTATATTTTAAAAATGTAAAGCTTCCTTGTTGGGTCACTTAAATTAAGTAACCTAAAGAATCTGCATGACCAGTTGTTCCTCTGTAAAACTAGAAAATAAGCTGTTCTAAACATAGCTTAAAAAAGTACGTATTATTATTATAGTAGTAGCCTAGTTACAATTGTAGTAGTAAGCAGTTGTGGTGTAGTGATAGAAGTAGAAGTGGCGGTTTTGCTGCACACAGCAGCATTGTACCATTTAAATGAAATTGCAGAAATTGAATGAGACTATGGTGAATTGCAATACTAAGACAGGTTCAGTTTGGCCTGGGTGTAACATGCAAGTATAGTATTATTATTCCCCCATTAACTGTAATTCAACCATTCATGCGGGAATTCTACACAATCTGGCAGCTTTACTGAGACGCAATGTCACCCTCTGTGTGTAGAGTAGGAGGAGTCTGTCCGGTACAGTGGGGATTGGGGAAGGAATCCCATCCACGGACAGGCGCGATATTGGCAGTGCTAGCGCTCTGTTCATAAATTCTCCTGTCTAAAGCAAGATCACATAAAACGATAGTAGCATACAGGCAAACACTACGTGGAACTCAATTCAGCCAGTTTTTCAGTCGAGGAGGAGCATTTTGCCTAAGCACAAAACATCATGGCAGGCTTGGGGAGCGCAAGACGGATGTTCCAATGTAAGTTTTAATGATAACGTTAATGTTTTTGCAAGCCGGAAAGTTTTTTTTTTAAACTAATAGATGGGATTTTGCATTATATTGTATCTAAACAGCTGTGAATTACTAGCCTACAGTATTAGCTACGTTTCCAGTGGAAGTATTTTATCCCTTAAGTCAGACCAGCTATGGGCATTTTAAAACCTATTGCCCCAACCCGAAGGTTCGTCTTATTTCCCTGTTCTGGAATCACAGAATCCGACTAGCAAGTCTTTATCCAACAGTCAACCAAAGTAGCATTTCTGTTTTTTAGCTGCAGTAATTGTAAATGCATTTAGCTAGCTTACCAATGTTATTAATTTAGCTAGCAGACTAGCTATCTAATGCAAATCCCAACCAGGAGATGGATGAACGCCAACTAGCTACAGAAAAACCAACCAGTTGTAACACTTAGCTAGTTACAGTTACACTTAGCTACATTTCTAATACTATAGATAAGGTTAGTATTTAGTTTAACGCAGTCAGCTTTCACGGTAGCTAGCCAATGTTTACATTTCAAACTGTGTTAGCTACGAGCTAACGAATGTGGGATTTACGTAAGACAAAGCGTCTGCTTGTTATATAAATAAACAATGCGTATGTTCTATGAGTTTGACATTGCTATAAACAAACAGTACATTTTGTTAGTCTTAAAGTTAACATTGTGTTTTACAAAGTTACACAACGTATGGCGAGTAGCTTGCATAACTATGTGCGCCGCTGTGCCGCTCCGTGGCTGTACACTGCTAGTGCACCTCAAAGCCAAGGTCCAATGACTGTTCAGCTCCTGTCAATGTGTGACCGTAGCTAGCCATGAGGTCAAAGATGCTGAGTTAATCCACCACAACAGACAGCACGGCGACAGCCCATTAAAGGAAACAATTGGCCTTTTTCCTCCTTTACTTTTCTTTAAAAAAGCGGACAGCGGGGGATATTTTTAATCATGACGTTTGGCTGTAGGCTATTCCACTTTAATTCACTTAATTAGTTTGATTAATGCAATGATTCTATTGAATGTCTTTATTTGATATGTTTGTGTGTTGCGGGTCTGCCCCACTGTCTATGTCTTTTTTGTTGTTGCTGGTGGTTACAACTGAAGTTCCCTCACGGAAAATAAAAGTTGTTCTATTCTATTCTATTTAGTTGCCAGGACCAGTACTACCACCATTCCTGTGGTCAACCGCGTCATTCCGATGGCAGTCGACGGCTGCAGCTGCAGCCATTGCAAAACCAGAACCAGCCCCCGCATTTTCAGGAAAGCAGGTTGAGTTACATGAAGGCTCTCTGAGTCCATTGCATTATCCACACGCTGAGCAGATCAAGGGGTACTTGCATAGCTTGTGTTATCCATTTACTTTATATTTACTGAACCGATTTTTTGTAATTATGGAGTGCCGGTGATCTGTTCATATGGGGGCCTATGTAATGCAAGTCTTCAGAATTTGAACCAATACAGCCTGATCCTGTTTTGTCATTTAGCTGCAAACGTTTTTGGTTCCTCCTCTCATGAGAAGGAATAATCCTTCCACAAGGTGGATAGACACACTGAAATGGTCACTACATCAGTACTGAAGAGTATGCTTACAGTATAGTTTGTCCATAGTCAGGGACTCAGTTTTGTGGAATGGACTATGGAGCATCTAAGCTTTATTATACAATGTGCATTTATATCCTGAGTGAACTATGTGGATGATTTCTGCATAGATCCCATTGAGTTTCGGTGTGCACATGATCTGACAGTAGAAAACCAGAGTGAATTATGGGTATTCCATTGAAAGTAAGTCAAATACTTACCGGTGGAGAAGCCAGGTTTAAGCTGTACTCATCATTGATGCACTTTAAAGGGAGAGTTCACTTTCTGTTTTTTGTTGTTGTTGATATTTCGGTTTTAGTACTGGTTTCTGATTGGCCCAGACAGTTATTGTATGTGTCACCTTTACAGTGGCAGGTATAGGGCATTCAGGAGTTTGCAGTCTAAGGCAAGAAAATACATTTCAGGTAACTCCACGTAGCTTGTACAGCAATGTTGTGTTTGTAGAGGCTGTACATCATATGAAAATATTAATTTCTTTAGCATTTATTTACAATTATAAGTGTACATTTCTTTTTCTTTTTATTGTGCCTCTTTCAATTGCCACTGTAGGACTGGGAGAGTGGTCACATCTTTGTGTGTGTGTGTGTGTGTGTGCACGCTTATGCGCATGTGTGTGTGCGCGTGTGTCTGTGTGAGACGTATGACTAGGGTTGCAAAGGGGCAGAAAATTTCCGGAAACTTTCCGTAAATTTACCATGGGAAGTTAAGCTCGGGAATTTTGGAAATTTTGACCAAAAGTTAGCCTATAACATGGAACTTAAATTTTGTTGGAAAATACGCTTTAAAATGCAATTCTAGATCTTGCAGCATGCTTTGGTTAAAACAACCCAATTTAATTCGAATTCAGTTGAATTTCAACCCTGCACTGTGCATTCTTCCATTACATGTGCAGTGCATTCTTCCTCAACATGCAGAAATAATTCCCAGCATCCTGCACACTACAGCAAGGCTATTGACTACTCAATTGAGTACGTCAGACGTGGGCGGAGTTTGGTTTCAGAAGTAAATTCCCTATGACAGTTAGAACGGGGTTCGGAGTCTATCGACAATTTCTTGAAATCTGATTTATAGAATGAGCCAAAACGTTCCTGGATTAGCCTGTGTGGTATAAGTATAAGTATATAGAGCATACATCGCATGTTCCAACGCACGGGTTGTTCTCGACCAATCAGATATAATCATCTCTTCTGTACATTTTTGGCAGTGCATACCACCTTGCTAATTCGGCAATTTTACTTCATTGAACTGTCCGGAGGGAATTATGGGACGTCGAGTTTTTAAACATTGCCAGCGCTGGTATGTTCACAAAAAAATACTAAAACGTAAAATATACTTGAAGCTGGTCCAGAAAAATGACATATTTTGTGAACGGGCGTTATATTGAACAATCCGGGGAATTGATGTTGATGGTAAGACATAATCACTAGAAATAGTTTAAAAGTAAGTTTTAGTTAATGTCTATGGTCTAAATGAATGGGGAAGTCACTTCTGAAACCAGTGTGACGTAGTCACTTGAGTACTCTGTTGAGGCCACACTACTGCATTTGAGCCCAAGGACTACATCCATTTTGAATGGGACTTTTTTTTTTGGGGGGGGGGGGGGGTTAGGGAATGCATTTCTTTTATTCAACATTCATGTTTTTGGTTCAATGAAATAATCCATTAAAGTTCTACTCACAAATGTTTCCATGGATGTCTGCTTATGACAAAACAAAATGTTTATATTTATGTCTGCTTATGACGTGGTAAATACAGCTAGTACAAATAACGCCAACATTTCCAGTTTATTCCCGTTAATTCCCATGTATTCCAGTTAATTCCCATGGAAAGTTTCCACCTTTGAATATTCCCAGAATTTTGCAACCCTACGTATGACAATTAAAATGAGGAAAGTATTTCTGTAAGCACCACTTTTTTGGACATAGTCTTTAAGGGTCCTTAAGTGACCTCTTGGCACTGAATCGCTCTGCATGATAAAGTTTCTTGTGTCTGCCTTGAAATTGGAGAACTGTGTAATGTTCTCTACACAAGAGAAATGTTCACCCCCCCAGTGATAGACACACTTAAAAGCAAACACAACTGAATACAAGTGCAGCAAGTGACATAGAAGATTATGTTCACTGTCTCTGAGTTACATAGTTTAAAGAATTGATCGCGCACGCTGCCAGAAGGAAGTCGAGTAAATGTATCGTCCCACTTGCTGCTATTTGCCTTTAACACTGTCTGTTGTTAGGGTTTTACTCCAGTTAACGTAAAAGAAGAGTTTCAGACTTCCAGCATTGCTTTGGATACTGTGAGTTAACGATTTCAGTTGTATTACATGTGTGACATAGGCCATCGCAGTCTACTGCACCACAGGTATGGAATGCACAGAAGCTCTGATCCAAATTGACAGCAAACGTCAGACCCAGTGGTGTAGTAGTGCTTGGAGAAGTGGGGATACTCTAATTTAGCAAATTGATGAGTACTAATTGATATGTGCACCAGTGGGGATTAAGAAGCGAGTATACTCTATGCTCACTAAGAAAGAAGTGGGTATACTGCGTATACCCGTGTATACCCTCCACTACACTACTGGTCAGACCTGTATGGCATCTGCTCCCTTTTCTTACAGAAAACCCAAGACTGGAATTTTGATGCTGAACATGGGCGGACCTGAGAAGCTGGATGACGTCCACGACTTCCTGTGTCGCCTTTTCCTGGACAGGGATTTGATGACGCTTCCAGTGCAAAGGTAAGAAACGGTTTTAACGCGCGTTAACCAGGAAACATAGGAGGGACGTAAAGTTCACAATTTTCTTACGTTGTGCTCGATTGTAAAGAGTCCAGGAAATCGCACAACTTGATGAGATTTTTTTTTTCTTTTTCCATTTTTCCTCCGTCGACAGTAAACTGGGGCCTTTCATCGCCAAGCGGCGCACCGCGAAGATTCAGGAGCAGTACAGCAGGATCGGGGGCGGCTCCCCTATCAAAAAGTGGACCACCATGCAGGGGGAGGGCATGGTGAAGCTGCTGGACGAGATGTGCCCCGAAACAGGTGAGGGGCCCCCCCCCCTGCATGGTTTATTTCCCGTCCCGTTTGAGGATGCAGTCAGCGCAGATTCCCTGTACTGATTCAATCGGGCAGTTTCACAATCAGGCCTATGTTGTTATTTTAAGTTTGTTGTGGTAGTCACGTCGCCAAATATATCTTGACTCCTTTTTGTTAGTTCCAAGTCGTACTTTTCTAAATTGTCCAGCTTGTCTTCCCGTTTTGCCAGTGCGATACTGTTCGCATCATTCATTTCGTAGACTTCATCGGTAATGCCTTTGCGACTAACTGTGGGAGCATCAGGCGAGGGAAACAAAATAGCTTGATTGACGGGGGAAAAGTGGGGGAAAAAAAGAATCACAAGTAGCCAAGAGCCCTCGTGCAGATATACATATACTTTTGATATTAAACAGTGCTGGAGTTATTCACACTTATATAATTCAGGAGTAATTTGTCAGAATCTTAGGAGCACTAGATTTTCAAGCAGGGTAGTATTTTGCTCCGGGTAGTTATCTTGACGCCTGCAGAGTAAAAGTACATTTATGGGTGAATATTTTCCTGTAAGGTTAAAGAATTTATTATATTTATATATTATTATTATTGTGCCGTGTGCAAATGAGTGAAATAAAAACACTGAAATAGCAGATGGCTCTGCCTGCATTACACGGGGAGAGTCCTCATATTGCACATATTCCATATTTAACAGGCCCCAAGGGAACACTACAATATGTGGAGTACACCGCACTTTGGAGAAATTGCTACTTGATTTCTGTTATGACTTGACGGTGATTGTATTTTAGTTTGACAAAGGCCGAACCTTGACCTCTGCTCCTTTGCTTCTTCTGTGGGAAACCGCCACTGATGACTATAAAACAAAAAAACAAACAAACTGTTAAGCCTTCTTGAGAAATGACACTTTGGCACAGAGGATGAATGGATCACATGATATGGGGGGGTGCCCTGAGGTCGACCGCAAGCTTCTGATACGAGAGGGTAGGCTGGTCTGAACACAGACTATAGGACTTTACCTCACTCTGTGTTAGCTCATCAATGCTATCACACAGTTCTGACAGAGACCAACCTGTGCACATTTCAGAAGCTTCCGGAAACTATGGGAGAAGTGGGACATTAACACTTTCTTTTTTTAAGAAGAATTAGAACTCGCCCACTAGCCGTGGACAGATGTGGCACACCCCCATCGCCACGTTTGTTCTTTAGCTAAACACTGAGGAGATTAGCAAGTGAGCTTCCTGCAATCATCAGTCATTGTTTATCTTCAGCTTTCCCGCAAAACTCGTCAAACTGGTGCGGAAATGTTTAATGTGCCAACGAGCCTGCCGTCTTCCTCATTCTTCGGTTGGCGTTTCTTGGCTCTCCGCGATGCTGCCAGCGATGGCGCTCAAACGTCCGGATGAGTGTGTGCGCGATGTAAGGCCGGTAGTGCAGAGAAGGAGCGGCGTTTCTGGCCTGGTTCCAGCTCGAGGGCGGGAAAAGAGGCACTAAGAGCCTCTCCCTCAACCGGCTGCCTGTACGGCCGCAGGACCGGAGCATTCTGCTGTGGGCTGATACACACCCCTTAAAGGCGCAAAGCGCAGCGTGCCCCTTAGCGATTAGATAAAGGCAGCGTCTCCGCCCCTCCCACACACTCGGACACACCCTCCTTTCATTGATAAGCTGGGAGCGGGCTGCTACTTCGATTCCGCCTCAACTCTGCCTTTATGAACGTGTTGGCTAACTCGTATGCCACGTTTGTAATAGCTGACCTTTGTACCAGTAGTGTCACTGTTCGATTGTCCTTCACTCTGTTTAAAAAAAAAAAAAAAAAAAGACAGACAGGGAAGTGATTTTTCTTTTGTTTTGTTTTTTTTGCACCTGTATAGTCTGCATGGAAAAGCTAGCACAAGCACTTAATATAGAAGCTGAAGGATGTTGATTGTTAGATATTGCTGGCATACTTGAATATGAATTCATTGAAATTAAATTGCAGCAGCGTCATGTAGTTGGCTTCGGAGATAGTTTGTACGTAAAGTTCAAAATGATTTCATTTTGATGTTTTACGATTAAACAGTTTTATAAGAGACCTCAGTGCTTTAATGGATGGCACCTCCCTGGCCAATGGCCACGAATACACTGTGCCTCTGCTTGGGATCATACAGCACAATGTGTCTTTAGCTCCGTTCTCCATCTACAAACCAAATAGATTACATTAGAACCTAACTGCCACTAAATAAAAATAAATATTCTTTTAAAATGTTCGAGTACCCTTATCCACATTGGAAATGACCACCTGCTCTGGAACAGTAAAGGTTTTTGACTCTCTCGGTCACGTCGGGCTGTCAGTGCCCCAAAACCAACATTGGAAAGATCCACCTGCACAAACCCTTAATCGGTCTGGACTTTGGAGTCTCGGGGCTTTGCAAATGAGCAATTCAAATTATATACAGAGTTCTTGTAAAGGAGCAGCTATTGTGGGGAAACCTCCTGTCATCAACAGCAAATTTTGAGCGCACCTGTTTTCAGTTTTGTGGCGTCCAGGCCAGGGAATTGCCTGTACGGCCTCGGTTCTTTTTCTACCTGAAGCCAGACGACGCCTTTGCCAGCGACGGTAAACGATTTGATGTTCTCCCCCCCCCCCCCCCCCCGCCCCCCCCCCCCTCAACTTCCCTTAAAGCTCCACACAAGTTCTACATCGGGTTCCGGTACGTTCACCCGCTGACGGAGTCGGCCATCGAGACGATGGAGAAGGACGGGGTGGAGAGAGCCGTGGCGTTCACGCAGTACCCCCAGTACAGCTGCTCCACCACAGGTACAATCCGCTGATCGGCTGTGTATGGATCAGTTTATGGCTAACTCCCTCAGGGAACAGGGGCAATCCACGTGATATGAAGGGCTGTTTTTGAATGCACACGCGTTCAGCTAAACAGTCCCCTCGTGTTTGGTACTTTGCCCTGGTGAATTATGATACACGGTTTAGATTGAACGTGTAACATAATGTTTCAGATGAGCTCATTTTGGCCGGTAAGCTTTTGTTATGGGTAATATGCCGTTATGTCCTGCAGGTGATAACTATTTGTCATGTAAATTCTTGGCTCGGCTGAAACAGGATATTCCACCATGCTGTGGTCAAAGGGCCGTTTTCATCAAGGGGTTTTGTAAAGGCAACAGTCTCCTTTCCATTAACCGTATGGTTCAACGTGTGCTCCTACTAGCAACTACAAACTCTAAAAAAGTGGAGAGAAGACAAATGCTCGTACAAATGAAATGTGAAATAATCATGCATGTACAGTGAGCACCATAATTCATTGGACAGTGACACATTTTTTGTCATTTTGGTTCTGTACTCTAGCACCTTGAGTTTGAAAGGATACAATGACAATGAGGTTGAAGTGCAGACTGTCAGCTTTAATTTGAGGGTATTTTCATATCCATATCGGATGTGTCACTGTCCAATGTATTATGGTGGTCACTGTAGCTGGATAGTTTATCTGTTTAGTTTTTGAAGCTTCTTCAGTCACTCTCAGGATAGTTAAAACCGTTATAACGGTAAAGTGTGTCCCACACCCTGGGCCCTCCCTCTGCACTGATAATGGAGCTGATAATTACTCACACCTCTCCTCCCAGTACTTGTTCATGCTTCATGTGTATTTCCTCATGCTGCTCCCCTCCTGTCTGTATCAGGATTACAGGAAGAATTCTCATTTAAAGGAAGTGACATCATCATCAACAACAACAACGAGCCAAAGTCAGAAAATGGTGTTTCCCAATGACAAAATAAAAGCCAGACTATCAACACGGTTTTATTTACTCACCCCTCCCCACCCCCAAAATAGAAAAAGTGGCCATCTGGAGGATAAAAAAAAAAAAAAAACCCAACGTGATTATAACTGAACCAAAAAGCAGCGTTTGTGGCCTTTTGGTTCAAAAGACAATGCTCAAAGGATTTTGAACAGATTAGGATTTTCTCACATTTTAAATGAGATCTGCAGTGAACCTTTATACTATACTTTATTCTATCAAATAAAAAAGGGAGGAGACATGGACTGGAGTAGAGGTTTTGGGATGGGGTCCAGGGAGCAGGTATTAGCACAATGGGATAGTAGAAGTTGAGAGCGGTCAGCATCTGTAAGGAGAGAAGGCAGGTAGAGAGGGTAGGGGTATTTAGTGGAGAGAAGGGAGAGTTTTCTGGGGAGAGGATTGAATAATATCTTTAAAGACTCCATCTTGAAAGAACTGCAGATGTTAGCAACCTTCCTGTCAAGAAAATGCAGTGTGGTCCTGTTGGCGGGGACGGTATCATTTAGCCATGCGCTAGGAGAGGATAGCCTTAGTCTAAATGACTAATTACCACCAGCATAGTAGGCGGTTAGCTAATTAGCAATTCAATACACCTAGCCACATCACTAATCACTCTGTGAAACCAGTCTAAATAAACGGCACTACGATTAACGGCTGCTACCGAAAAAAACTAACAAAAGTCACGAACACAGATTCTTTATATATAGGTCAGACCCTTCAGCCATGATCAACAAGCCCACGCACACCTGAAGATAATACTCATGTGAAATGGAAAAGGAAAACGAGCTTGAACGTGACAAGCAACAGAACGGCAACATGGGTAGTTCTCAGCTGCAGCACCTGTGTAGAAACGCATCTAAAAACAGAGCTGAATTACCTGACGGCAGCGGCCATTTTATTAGTTGTGATCAATGGCAGTTTTAAAAAAAACAAAAACAGAAGCACTTTACACCAATACTTCAGTCGGTTATGTACGTTTATTTTTCTTGGTCAATAATAAAGAATAATAATAGAGTAAAAAATAAAAAATAAAAAAAGACCACAGACAGATTTGTAACCATCTTATTTTATTTCATTTTTAGCTGCCACCCGACGTTTGGGCTCTTGCCTTTCTCAAGCTTGTGAACAGTACTCAATTCTTCAGGCTTATTTGTACAATTAACACACCTGCCATCACTTATTTTAAGTTCATAGAAAGCTTGCACAATGCCACAGTATCTACAGTACTGTGCACACTGTGGCATTCAGTAGCCTCTGGTGAGCTTTTCTTTGTGTACTGTAGTCATTGCCATCTGGGTTATTAATATGACCTGAATTTAATCCTGGATTCTGCAACACTAGCTAATAGTACAATGTGTTCTCAGTAAACTGGGTTGTTTCATTTTTTTTATTTTATTGTTTTGGCAAATTTTCTTGATGATGCTTTTGTTTAACAGGGAGCAGTCTGAACGCCATCTACCGGTACTACAGCAGCAGAGGGGAGAGGCCCAAAATGCGCTGGAGCGTGATTGACAGATGGCCCACACACCCACTGCTCATTGAGGTGAGTGACAGAGGCCGAGTGTCACGGTCAAAGCCTCGTTTAGCGACGCGGACGCTAGAGCGCTAGCTTCGCCCGCCTGTGAAAGACCGAAGGTGGAACCCGCAGAAAGCCGGAGAGAGCCGTTCTAATTATCCACTCGGCGCTGAATCCCGCCCTTATCTTCTCCCAGTGCCTTTCCATTCATCGATGCGATTGGTGTTCGTTTTAACGTTTTCCGTTTGAGTGGAAGCCTGTCAGACGCAGCAAGCGCAGCTCCGACTGCATAGTTGCCATAGAGACCTTGACGGCCCTTAATCGCCAGCTGCTCCTTGAGGGTTATTTTTGGCCAAAAACAACGTGTGGCAATCTGCAGTCTTCTCCAGATTCTTCTGAGATGAACAACGGGCGAATGCAACATTGGCACACCCTGCATTCTTAATCTTTATACTTTGACTTGAAGATGAACGTGACATCACTATCTTGTATTGGTTCGCATATTTGTTGGAGTGATTTTGTTCTTTGTTTTTGTTAATATACAGATTGGTAATGGGGCCCAATTCAACATAAAAACAGCCGGAGAGAGTGACAGGATTTTTTTGTTAAGATAAATTCATTACATCAGATTTTGATGAATCTGGCTACCTTATTGATCATATTGAAGATGTGTGTATTGCACATCCTCGTAATATATTAATGTCACCATGAAAAATACCTACAAAATAAGCTATTGTATATTCAAAATTTTACGTGTTGAAAAAAAAAAATAATGACATTTTTGAAGAGTTGTGTTTAATTCCAGTCAAGCCTTTTTGGGTAGAACAAATGGTACCATTGCAAATGCATGAAATCCAAATTATTTAGGATTTTCTGCATGTTTATATATTGTTTATATATACGTGTTTGTAGTAATTCATTACCTGTTCTAGCAGAGGGCAGCCTTTTGACCAGCAGACTACAGTACACTGGTGGGAGCGGCCTCAGACGGCTATTTTAATTTATGAAAGCTCTGCAGGTGATGGATAATATTACTCTTGCCTTGGAACTAAAATCCTGATCATAGCCGTCTGTAATGATAGCAAAAGGAGTCTTTGCGAATCCCAAAATGGCTGGTTTTGAACTGGAGCAGCCAAAAGACTTTTCACAGGAAAATTCTAGCTTTCAATCGAGTGTCTGGGGTCATTAGGAGGCCGTTTATTTGTCAGGAAGCGATTCTCACCCCCCCTGCAATGCCCTTTCCTTCCCAGTGCTTCTCCCAACACATCCTTAACGAGCTGGAGAAGTTTCCGGCGGGCAAGAGGGACGACGTCGTCATCCTGTTTTCCGCGCATTCGCTCCCCATGTCCGTGAGTATAGCCGTCTGATTGGTTGGAGGACTCACGTCTCTTCATTCCCTGGGATATGTGTTCCGTACTGTACCAGTGTAATTTACAGCTAAATCTAGTCCCACCCCCAAATTCCCATAGAGATCCATTCAAATGCAGAGAAGTTATAGTATCGCTTGTAAGAGTACCTGAAAGTTATAGTATCGCTTGTAAGAGTACCTGAAAGTTATAGTATCGCTTGTAAGAGTACCTGAAAATAAGATATCGAGAGTCAAAAGCAAAGGGTTTGAATACTTATGCACATGAGATTTCAGTTTTTGATTTTTAATACATTTGCAAAAAGTTCAAAAAACATATTTTCACTTTGTCATTATGGGTTATTGAGTGTAGATTGATGGGCAAAAATGGCAACTGTACGTAATGATGTTGTGATGAGGAACAGCATGGAGGGAGTGTTCTTCACCAGAGCCTTGCGAAGTGTGTGCCATGCAGTAAACACTCCACAATAAGGACAGTTTCGCTCTTTGCTAAAGCTAATGAAAGTGCTTTTGTCTTTGGGCGAACACATGCGCAGAATGCAGTGGGCCATAAGAGGCCTTAAAAAGGCTCTTTTATGCGGAAAATAAATCCAGGGAAATGCTTTGGTTATATGCACCCAGCATTTAAAAATCAACCTTGTCACCAGATATGTGCTCAATCAATACTGCCAGCAAAATAGTTTACTTTAGGAACATTTTGAAATGTATACATATAAAGTAATTTATTATACAGTATTATTCTTATTATAATATCATTTAACATTTTCCAAAAAAATTTTTAAAATTTTTTTATCTTAAAATGAATTTCCTGCTTCAGCTAAACATACAATACCCGTTAAAGTTTGTGCCACACAGCTAATTACTGGTATTTTCACAGAAAGGCATTTGGTGCTGTAAAAGAAAAAGAGTGCGCTAAGCTCAGAGTCACAAATAGTCTTGGCCTGTTTGTGTTTGTCACTGCTGTGAGTTCTGCGGGTGTCGGGGTGCCACTCAGACCTCTGGGGGGTGTTGGGGTGCCACTCAGTCCTCTCTGTTCCTGCAGGTGGTGAATCGGGGCGACCCCTATCCCCAAGAGGTCGGAGCCACGGTACAGAGGGTGATGGAGAGCCTACAGCACTGTAATCCCTACCGGCTCGTCTGGCAGTCCAAGGTAACGTCTCCAGCGTGCAGCGTGAGAACTCAGTGATTGAGAGTATCACAATGGGGGAAGCAGCAACCCTGGTCCACCATGAGGAGATTCTCTCAATGGTTCTGCTGGATATGGAACAACAGTGCCATCTGGTGGTTACAAAGCATTGCTGCGTCAGAAAATTAAGTTTTTTTGCTAGCCTTTGCTAGCATGCGTAACAGAATTAGTTTAGTTCGACACACCTGTTAGTCAGTATGTTGTACGTGTTAAGACCGCTGAGACATTTGGGGTTGGTCATTTGAAACAATTATACGAGACACAGGCTCGAGACACAGACATGAAAGTTCCCATGTCTATTTTTTGTTTCCAGTCACAGAAATGGTCATATTACAGAATATTTGCCTTCCATTTTTTCTCATCTTACTATGAATTCAAGAAAAGAATCCAGATAGAAATGAGTTGCATTTCAGAATAATGAGATGTCAATGAAAACTGGGCTTTAAAACCCCTGCGGAGAGCTAGTGTGACCGGCCGCTCTCTCCCCTCCCTGCAGGTGGGCCCCATGCCCTGGCTCGGCCCGCAGACGGACGAAGTCATCAAGGGCCTGTGCCAG
Source organism: Synaphobranchus kaupii (assembly GCA_029718625.1). NCBI lineage: Eukaryota > Metazoa > Chordata > Actinopteri > Anguilliformes > Synaphobranchidae > Synaphobranchus > Synaphobranchus kaupii. The sequence goes on from CM056392.1 coordinate 6,956,005, forward strand.
CGGGGCAAGAGGAACCTGCTGCTGGTGCCCATCGCCTTCACCAGCGACCACATCGAGACGCTGCACGAGCTGGACATCGAGTACTCTCAGATCCTGGGGGAGGAGGTCAGTGCAGTGCCCCCGATAGGGGTACGCCCTCGCCGTTTGGGGCGTGTTGCAGCCCCGCGCCGAGCGCTCCCGGCGCGTCTCCCGCTTGCTTAAAAATGCCATTTGCCCAGGGTGTCAAATGAACGCCCACCACCAGCCAAATGCTGGTGAAATTTTGATTGTGGCTGGTAACATTTTTTTACTCTAGCAGCCACTCTGGCTGGTTACCGGGCAGGTTGTGTTATATTGTAAGGGTAATGTGGCTTGTAAAACGTTGAAAATGGCTGCTGATTTTTAGACGACACAAGGTGTGCATGGAATAAGAAACATGAACGAAAAGGGAACAAATTCCAGCTGCACTTGAAGTGGGCTGGAAGATAAAAGCCTTTTTATTATCGTCAAAAACTAAAGCGTCTTGGCGATAGCCTTCCTTAGGGTTTCAACAAAACAGAAAAGACGAGGCCGAACGACACGTGCCCGAGTCCTGCCGCGCGATGCTTTGTTAACACAGCCCTGCTCAAGGCCGAGCGACGCGTGCCTGAGTCCTGCCGCGCGATGCTTTGTTAACACAGCCCTGCTCAAGGCCGAGCGACGCGTACCCGCTCAACACGTACCCGCTCAACACGTACCCGCTCAACACGTACCCGCTCAACACGTACCCGCTCAACACGTCAGTCATCTTCTGCTCTCTAATCTTTGTTTGAGGCAACTTTAAGAAAATGAGACTTATTTGTTACAATTTCTTTATCGGCATACGGGATCCAGGAAGCCTTAGATTAGCACATTCTTCACCTGGGCACATCTCATTACGAGGGATCAGTTTGGCGCCAACTGGCCCCGCTTTAATCTCCTTAATTAAAAGTCATGTGATTAAAATGTTGTCATCCATTGAGCCGCGGTCTCGGGCGGAGACGGATGCGGAACTTAGGGTGGAGGGGCAGGTGCACCGGCGGGGTTGGTCGTGGATGATGGTTACCCTGGTACGTGCTAACGCAGACTGGAGCAAGGTCAAAGTTTATGAGACGGGCTTGGATCCGCATACATCATGTAAGCGCATTTCTCTTGAATCTGATGTGGCTAATGAAGTTGATTGAGAGATGATTTTCCGCCGTGCTGTAACCAAAGGTGAATGAATGGCAGCAATGGCACGGCTCTGGGTTTAAATCAGCCGGGTGCTTTATCTTCTCAAAAGGCAACGAGACTGCTACAGAGGAGTGTTGTGTGTAAATGTTAGTAAAATGGCATTTCTAAACACTCTTTACTGGCAGATTCATGCCAGACACATATGACCCACTGGTACATTGCAAATTCTGTGTCCAGAATTGTGTGTGTGTTTCTGTCCAAGTCATATCTTGTCAGCAGGATGACAAGTTTGTGTGTGTTTCCTTGTTGAGTGTGATGTGTGTGTGTTTGCATTTGTTGTATGTATGTATGTGTGTTTGTGTGTACTTTTATCTATTGTCGGTATGTTCGCGTGTGTGTTCCTTGTTTGTGTGTCTGCGTGTGCGTGTGCGTGTATATACAGGAGTGCCATAATTCATTGGACAGTGACACATTCTTTGTTAATTTGGTTCTGTACTCCAGCACTTTGAGTTTGAAAGGATACAATGACAACGAGGTTCAAGTGCAGACTGTCAGCTTTAATTTGAGGGTAATTTCATCCATATCGGATGAACCGTTTAGAAATTATAGAACCTTTTGTACATAGTCCCTCACATAGTCAATGCCCATTGATGGGCATCAAAAAATATTGGACAGTTTAACAATGTAGAATAAAGTAATCATTTTTAATATTTGGTCGCAGATCCTTTGCATGCCACGACTTCCTGATGTTTGTGACCCAACAATATCAAAAGACTCTTTATAAATAATTACACTGGAACAGTGTGGAACACATGGTTGGCTAAATGGCTCTAAGTCATCAAGGGTCTGACATATCAAACAAGCCATAAACCATCACTCTGCTGCCAGATATGCAGTAGATATGGATGGATAACTTGAAGGGTTTCTTCTCCTGACTTATTTTTCCACTGAGTTCAACAGGAAAATTTGTCAGAAGAAACAACCCTTAAAGTGATCCATCCATATCTACTGCATATCTGGCAGCAGAGTGATGGTTTGAGGCTCGTTTGATACCTCAGACCCTTGATGACTTACAGCCATTTCGCCAACCATGTATTCAATACTGTTCCAGCATAATTTACAGCTAAATCTAGTCCCACCCCCCAATTCCCATAGAGATCCATTCAAATGCAGAGAAGTTACAGTATTGCTTGTAAGAGTACCAGAAAATAAGATATCAGGAGTATTTTGATATTGTTGGCTCACAGACATCGGGAAGTCATGGCATGCAAAGGATATGCTACGAAATATTAAAAATGATTACTTTATTCTACATTATGTTAAACTGTCCAATGTTTTTTTTTTGATGCCCGAAAATGGGGGGGGCTATAATTTCTAAACGGTTCATACGATATGGTTGAAAATACCCTCAAATTAAACCTGACAGTCTGCACTTCAACCTCATTGTCATTGTATCTTTTCAAACTCAAAGTGCTAGAGTAGAGAAGCAAAATAACAAAAAATGTGTCACTGTCCAATGCATTATTGTGCTCAATATATATATGCCTGCGTGTGTGTGTGTGTATATGTGTGTGTGTGTGTGTATATATATATATGTGTGTGTATGTGTGTGTGTGTACTAGGGTTGCAAATTCTAAGGAATTTCCTTGATCGATAGTCGTCAACGTTAATGAACAATCAATCGATCAATCGATAACAAAACAGCTAAAAATAGCTTATGACGTAGAAAATACAAAATGCATGTTTTTTTCCTCAATCAAAACTTTATTGAAACATTTGAGAAATACGCCTGTTTCATAGCATAACACAAATATAATTATGAACGCTGTTTTGTTTAAGTATGATATTTTAATAAGGCACGGGAAATTGCGCTCACTCTTCCGAGGCCAAACTCACGTGCCGCCCGGCTTGGACAAGAGTGAAAATAAATAATTTTAATTTAAAAATTTTTTTTTATATTATTCTTTTTTTATATATAATATTTTTTTTTTTTTTTAAATGTAGCTGCAATATTTCCCTTACCGCAGAATGCTGGAATGATCAAAATAGCATCTGGAAAAACCCTTGCCAAAACAGCTTCGGTTTCCGTTAGGCCTAATTGAAATTTTCGATGGCAGCGCTGATATTATGAGGGTGTAATTATAGTTTCCGCCTCTACGCAAAATGGCGCACTTTCGTCCGTTTCGCTATCTGACCAGAACTCTTAAGTGTAGAGTAAAAGCTAATACTGCACAGTCGCGGATCTATGGGTGGGCAAGCTGTCAATCTGGCCCCCTTATGTTTAACTTAATGATTGCATTTCACCAACAGCTCCCATTGACACAATTAAGATGAGACCGCAAATAGTTCAATTTGATCGTTAAATTTGAAATGGTCGATCGATCAAATTATTAACGGCAATTAATCGATCAACGATTAATCGTTAACACCCCTAGTGTGTACACTTGTGTGTTGTGCGCCGGTGCCAAACCCACTGCAGCCTGCAGCCCCACCCCTTCCCATTGATCCCTGCCGTGACTGGAGGAGGAGGAGGAGGAGGTCTCACCTTGGTTATGTTTCCACGGTTACTGGAAGTGGCCCTGGAGGGGTGGGCGGAGCAACCCGATACCCTTTATGTGGGGAAATGATGAAGGCCCCTGTCTCCTGCTCCCATTAAACACCTCATCCATATCGGTGTTGGTGTCAGTGCTGTGGAGGATTGGTGTGCTGGGTGGATGGGTGGGTGGTGTCAGTGCTGTGGAGGATTAGTGTGCTGGGTGGGTGGGTGGGTGGGTGGTGTCAGTGCTGTGGAGGATTAGTGTGCTGGGTGGGTGGTGTCAGTGCTGTGGAGGATTAGTGTGCTGGGTGGGTGGGTGGGTGGGTGGTGTCAGTGCTGTGGAGGATTAGTGTGCTGGGTGGGTGGGTGGTGTCAGTGCTGTGGAGGATTAGTGTGCTGGGTGGGTGGGTGGGTGGTGTCAGTGCTGTGGAGGATTAGTGTGCTAGGTGGATGGGTGGGTGGGTGGTTAAGGGCATCAAGTTGCTGTGAGTTGACACTTCGGTCTTTGATGGTCGTGCTTCAAGACTTGATGCGATTGTCACTTCCGCTCAGGATGTTGTTCACGCAGACCTAGAACCAATTGTGCAGCCCCATTGAAACCGGTGATACGTCATATATTTCCTTTAATTCTGAGCCGGGTCCAAAGGAATCTACTCTCAGGACAGTATATGTATCACTTTAACAGTTTGAGTGAAAATGAGGACTTTAAATAAAATAAATTAAACTTATTTTTTTCCGTTGACAGTGCGGTGTGGAAAATATCCGAAGAGCAGAATCCCTGAATGGTAATCCTCTGTTCTTCAAGGTAAGAGTCACGGCACCTGGGAAAATAGACATAAGTGAACTGCACTGGGTTGCAAATGTGAACACCTGAGTTATTTGTGTAAACATGATCGTGTGTAAACACAAGCTTTGTGAGTTTCCCTAAGCGAGGCTTTGCGTTTAACGTAATAATCCTGTCGCTCTTCACAGGCGCTGGCTGACCTGGTGCGGTCGCACCTGAAATCTGACGAGCCGTGCTCCAGGCAGCTGACCCTGCGCTGCCCCCTGTGTGTGAACCCCACCTGCGGGCAGGCCAAGGCCTTCTTCAAGAGCCAGAAACTCTGACCCTTCCCTCTAACATTTACACCCCAAAGACCCCCACACCCTCCCAACACCCCAGCGATGCAAAGCTAACGGGATGCAAAAAGGACACGCAACAAAAAAAAAAGAAAAGCAACACGAACAAGAAGGTCATTGGAAAGGTCAAGTTGAACACCCCCCTCCCCCCTCCCCCTCCCCCCCTCCCCCTCCCCCCCTCCCCCTCCCCCCCCAAAGTCAAAGACATGAATAAATAACTAAATAATGTGAAGGCTCATCTCAGCTTTAACGCCGCTAACATTCCAGCGCATTCCTCTTTGTTGAACAGGATTTTATAAAGCGTCCCCTTTCCTGCCAGCAAAAATTCTCGAACGGCAAGCGTACGAATGTTCCCCTCGTCCCAGAGATATGACTGCGGCCCCCAGCAGAGTGGAGAGTCCTCCAGGCCCGGGGTCTCTGTGGTACCCCCCTCTGCTGTTTCCCTGGGGGGCTCATACACACGCGCACTGTCAGATGCAGAGAGGATAATCACACACGACTAGCCACGGCTAGCCTCTCCTCGCGGACGGACTGAGCAGCGGCTGTCCGAAGGGGACTGCGTTTACCCGCAGGGATGCCTGTCTGCTGGGAGCGGGGTTCGGGTGCCAAGCTCAACGGCGTCGCACAATGAAGAGCGCACAGCAGCTCCGAAGGACGGAAGGACGGACGGACCCTTACCTGCGTCGCTCAAAACGGACGGCCCGCCCCGCGCCACGCGCCGTTCTTTCGTTCCTGGCGCTGAGCTCAAAAAGAACACCGCTAATAACGTGCCTTCACACTCGCCTCGCACCAGACTGTCCATTTAGCACATGTAGGCTTTTCCTTATGGTAGCACCACGTGCGCATCCTGCTGTGGAATCTGGGGGAAAGAGAGAGTGCGGAAACTCGCACTTCTTCTCCAACGTAATACTGCTGTGCATATTTGTTTAAAAAAAAAAAAAAAAGGCTGTCGGACATTCACCAACAGTCGGGCTTAACTTAATTTATTTATATTTTAAAATGAGCCATTTATATATATGTCTGTCAGTTGTATTTTTTTTTTACTCTAAAGAACCTTAACGAGCGTTTCACAAAGTCTTCCTTCTTTGCATAAAAACAGACATCGGCGGCCATTTTATGTTATTTAATTGAGTGAAGTGCACTCTTACTGTCGCTGTAATTCATTTTTCATCCCACCTCCCCCCCCCCAAGCGGCCCGTAGAGGTTGTCGATTAAGGTTGGTGAAATTGGGTGCCGCAGGTCCGGAAGCTCTGATCTAGGGCTGTCGGGAGCTGATCTTGTCCAATAGGGAGGCCGGGGAGGCGAAAGATCCCGCCCCCCGGAGCCAGCGGGGGAACTCTGGGTAATTGAAAAGATTTGGACGCTCGCTCTGCAGCAACGTGCGATCTCTAATGGAGAGCGCTCCGATTGATTACTGCAGCGTGAGAGTGTGTGCTGGTTGGGGACACGTTTGGTGGACGTGGGGGGGGGGGGGGGGGCGATTGATTGACTGCAGCGTGAGAGTGTGTGCTGGTTGGGGACACGTTTGGTGGACGTGGGGGGGGGGGGGGGGGGCGATGTATGAATGGGGGCAGATATGTAACGCCGAAAAAGGGAGGAACACTAAAAGAAATTCATGAACCTTGTTTGGTCGCCTTTTAATCGACACCTGGAGGTTATTCTCTGTAAAATGGTCGGTACTCAAACTTACCATTATTGTGCTAATGAGAAGCTAATGCTGAACAAGATTTTAGTACCATGGTTTGCCTTGTGATGCATTTTACCTAAGATGGCGGAGTGGGTAATGTTGGAAAACCAGAGAGCGTGAGTGAATTAGATGCATCTACCTGTGTTCAGTTTTTAAAAAATCTTTGCAATGTACTTCACGCAGTCAAGATAGATCGATGCTTAATACAACTGCTATTTGCGATGGGTGAAGCTTAGATTTCTTCAGTTAAGCTCTATATCGCAGACTTTTAGCTAATGTAAGCACAAAACTTTGACACTATTGCCAAACAAAGCTTTGTGTGCGCTATGGTAACATAGCACCTGTATAGTTGTGGTGGTAATAGGTGAACTGTTGCCTTTTCTCTGAAGCATTTGAAAAATATTAGAGCCCGACCGATACATATTGGACGACCGATATATCAGGCCGATATTTGCATTTCTGGACCATATCCGTATCGGTAGTCAAGGATGACATGTGGCTGATATGCAGGACCTATATATATATATATATATATACATTTTTTTATTTTTAACACTGACACATGGGCACATGTTTCTCGCTACCCACAACATCACGGTTCATGTGACATGAGATCACTCATGGAGAGAGCTCAACATGGAGTACTGATGTTTATTTAGCTATTTATTCTTTATTGAAATGGTCAGTAATAGACTGATACTCAACATACAGTAGTGATGTTTATTCAGCTATTTATTTGCAGTCACATTGGTGCTAAACCGGCACACAATCCACATAGAAAAGGTCTATTTTCATTCCGGCTCATATTGGCTGCCCTATCGGTAATCTGTGAATTCTCCCCAGCTAAAATCGGTATCGCTCTCAAAAATCCCATATCGGTCGGGCGCTATAAAATATCCGTTGCACCATTTAAAGTCAACGTATCAAGAGTCTTCACGTTTGGTGAAGCGCAGTTAAAATAACCACCACATAGAGGAGACAAACTATTTGTGGTAATCCTGTGTGGGCTTAACCCGTTTTAAACATTCTCAAACACTTTGACAGCGCGTAGAGCAGGCTCCGTTTCAGAACCCCAGAATCCCTCGCTTCTGTGACATCACTAGAGCTTTGCTATCAAGAAATGTATGCTGCTCTGTTTGTTATTTCCAAGTGTCGAACCATAACTTCAGTTTTACATTATGGAAATGACGCTACATTCTCTGAGAAGTTTTTTTAATTTTCTTCTTTGTTTTAGTGTTTACCTTCTTGAGGAAATATTAAATTGCACTAAAGGGTTTTTCATAAGGGATGTGTGTAGAGCTCTTGATCATGCACACTCGTAGCTTGCTACCGAGGACTATGCAGATTTTGTGTCTCGCTGATCGCATCACTGCCATGTTGCACTTTGGCGTTTACAGAGTTAATTGTTTAAGGTGTATTGCATTATACAAGTGCTTAAATTACATTTGAAAAAAAATAAATGCGAAAGAATGCGTTTTCACGGGGCAGTAAACTCTGATGCATGGTTCATCAGGTGAGACTTTACATTGGGTTCTACTTTGCCAAACAGAAAAATGATTTGGGGAGCAGTGAAGTCTAAAGAGGACTCTCAGAACATAGAGCTTAATGTATTTGTTTGCAAGAGACCGTTTGATTTGTTTCAGTGAGGGCAGGGTACCCAAGGTAAGCGCACATGTTACCAACACATTTTGAAAACCTACGGAAGAGAAACAGGCTTCCAAACAAAACTTGGTGCGTCTTAACCCTTTGGGTGTTTCCCCCCCCCCCCCCCCCCCCCCACAATTCTAAGTCGGTGTTCTAGAACTCCATTGCTTTCAATTACCTGTAGTGATTGTTACATCAGCATTTAGAATGTTCAGTTAAGAACATTCTCATCACATATTTGTGATCTTACACTTTAAAGGGTTAAACCAAGACTTCCATGTGTTCAGCCACTTGCTTATAAAGAAAGAGTTGTATCCTTGTGTGTGCGTGCGTGCGTGCATGCGTGTGTGACATAGAGCGCTCTGCTTTTGAAATATATATTTGGCTTTGTCTGTGTACGAATGTTCTTTTCAATAAACGGGGGTGGAACGCTATGGTACAAAAAAAGAAACGCACAGATTTCTCACGAAAAGGTGATGTGTTCTGTACATATGTAGGCCTCAACTGAGATGTTAATTTAAGAATAAATATTTGATTGCACTTCTCGCGTTTGTACGCCTCCGTGCTTGCGTCGGATTCGCGCGCGGCCTGGGGAAATCCAGAATGCGCTCGCAGTGCCACACTGATCCCCCCCACATCTGGCAACCGTTTGCAGTGTCGCAGTCTGACGGCACTTAATTTAGCAGGTTCCCCAAACAAGAGGCGCATTTTTACTTAAAGTGAATACGTCTTCTCAGCTTGCGCATAGTGTAAATTGGTCATTAACACCCAAAGCACATGTTGTTTGCATAGCCGCGTTGCCATGGGCACCTGAAGCGAAGAGAGAGGCAGCTGTGTTGCTGGCAGTATGGACGGCCCCTTTAGTGTGATTGTAATCAATACTACAATCCAATATGAAAACATCATAATCCAATACCCCTTATTACCTGCTTCATACATTTTTATCTAAGGGTGTAAAGGGCTAATGCCTTATATCCTTCGACAGTAGTAAAAATAGGTATAATCGCCCATGTAATTTGCGCAGCGCTCAAATGTCAGTGAATTTATGTCTGGGCTATCGGGGTATAGCGCCTCCTCAACTCTAACCTAAATGGAGACCCGGGGCCTGTATCACAAAGCAGGATTGCTGAGTTAGCTGGATAACTGCACTGAGTAAAACCCGGAACAACTCTTTTTACTTCATGTCCATGTTACAGATTTGGCAGGGTTCCGGGTTTTACTCAGTGCAGTTATCCGGCTAACTCAGTAATCCTGCTTTGTGGTACAGGCCCCTGGGGGGTATTCCACAAAGCAGGATAAGCAAGTTAGCCAAAAGATTATACCCTGAAATAACCTCAGAAACTTTCTTCGGTATGAGCAGCTAACTATATGTACGACTAAATCTCACTCCTGAACCAGATTCTAGTGCATTTTCATCAACTGAAATCTCACTAATGTAACGATTCAGCCGTATCGTTCTCGTAGTTATCTGGATAAGTTGATAATTCTGTTTTGTGGAATACCCCCCTGGGCCCAGTAGTTCCAAACTTTTAATCCCTATCCGATCGGATCAGATTTAGAAATCCCAGGATCCAGGATCAGACAACTGAGCCAAATTTTGTCCCGGTATTTCAAAGCAATTCAGGATAGGATCGCCCTGATCCAGATTCAGACTTTTCAAGATTACCAGAGCCTGAATATCAGTGCTTTAATCCTACCTATCTCCACCTATTGTATATGAAGAACAATGTACGGAAGACAGACAGTATAGCAATTTAGAGCCATTTATTAACGATATGACAAATTATATTTATATGTCATTTTATGATCACAAACTCATTTGATTGAATACACTGTTCTGAGAGGTAGGCAAGAGGCCACTGCAAATGTGACAAAAAAGTAATGAATATTTATCAACCATAAAGGTTACAAATGATGTATTATTTCAATTTACAAACTTTACCATCTTATTTATATTTAAACATATGTTTTAATTAATTGTATAGTACAATTTGCACTGGTAATCCACTCTAAATCCACCCCTCCAGTTAGATCAAGGTAATCCTGACGTTTTGGGTCAAAACTGATCCCAATCCTATGTTTTTGTTTTGAACTACCTGTTTTGAAGATTTGATCCAGATTAAAGCTTGGATTTGATTTCCTGATCGGATATCAAATTGATCCCAAATCCGGAACATGGACTGAAGTGAAAAGAGCTGTTCCGTGTTTTACTCTGTGTAGTTATCCAGCTAACTCAGTAATCCTGCTTTGTGAAATACCCCATGGCAGAGCTCTTCAGCAATACTAATGCAATGCAATATTTAAGGCCTGCCTTCCTTAGACAGTTTCCATAGGCTGAGGCATGGATCTGTGATCTCTTACTAGTTCCCTTTTCAGATTAATGATACATGGCTAATCACTCAGAAAATCACTGTATATTATGCATTTCATATGCAGTTGAAGTCGGAAGTTTACATACACTTAGGTTGAAGTCATTAAAACTCATTTTTAACCACTCCACAGATTTCATGTTAGCAAACTATAGTGTTGGCAAGTCAGTTAGGACATCTACTTTGTGCATGACACAAGTCATTTTTCCAACAATTGTTTACAGACAGATTATTTGACAGACAGTGGGTCAGAAGTTTACATACACTAAGTTGACTGTCACATATCCTTTGCATGCCGATATCTATATATATTAACATTGATTATGAAATAAAAACACTAACTTCAATTGCACTTCAATTCAGTTGTGTCCTGTAGCATATGTAGGCTATGTATGACAACAATAGCTCAGTGCATATATACACTACTCACAAAAAGTTAGGGATATTTGGCTTTCGGGTGAAATTTATGGAAAATGTAAGTTCACGCTACAGTGATATTATACGTATCATGAAAGTAGGGCATTTAAGTAGAAGCATGCAATGGTGATTTCCTCATCTCAAACAATTTATTGAAACAAAAGCCAACAACAGTGGTGGGTATACCACAACAAAAATGTCAATGTCTCAATAACTTGTCATGTGCCCTTGAGCATCAATTACAGCTTGACAACGACGTCTCATGCTGTTCACAAGTCGACTTATTGTCTGCTGAGGCATGGCATCCCACTCTTCTTGAAGGGCGGCCCTCAGGTCATTGAGGTTCTGGGGTACAGAGTTACGAGCCTCTACACGGTGAGTCAGCTGATCCCATAGGTTTTCTATGGGATTCAGGTCTGGAGAAAGTGCAGGCCACTCCATTTGAGGTACCCCAGTCTCCAGCAGCCTTTCCCTAATGATGCGACCTCGATGAGCTGGAGCATTGTCGTCCATGAAGATGAAATTAGGCCTGTGTTGTTCATGCAGGGGCACAATGACTGGATTAATGATGTTATTCAGGTAGTATGGGCTTGTCACTGTACCATTCACAAAGTGTAGGGCAGTTCTGTATTGACTAGACACACCTGCCCACACTGTAACACCGCCACCACCAAAGGGTCGTCTGGTGACAACAGTGGCTGATGCATAGCGCTCTCCTTGACGTCTCCAACATCGTTGGCGGCCATCATTTCTGCTCAACATGAATCGACTTTCATCAGAGAACAGCACTGAGGCCCACTGGTCCCTCGTCCAGCGTAAATACTCCCTGGCCCATGCAAGACGATGACGCCTGTGCCTGGTGGTGTGGTCAGGTACCCTTGCAGGTCGTCTAGCACGCAGACCACGCTGATGTAAACGGTTTCGAATGGTCTGACGTGACACTTGGGTGCCTCTCACCTCCCTTAAATGTGCCTGGAGTTGAGTGGCATTCATCATCCGGTTCCGCAGGGCACGGTTCACAATGAAGCGGTCATCAGTGTGGGATGTGGCCAAAGGACGTCCACTTCTATGCCTTTCTGTGACTCTTCCAGTCTCTCTGTATCTCTGTTGCAACCTGCTGATGACACTCTGTGACACTCTAAGCTCAGTGGCCACTTCCCTCTGAGAACATCCTGTTTGAAGCCTCGCAATGGCGAGGTACTGTTGATCAATTGTTAGGTGTCGTCTTGGTCTCATGATGTCAAAATGTGAACAGCATGATGAAGAGGACTGTTTAAATACCAATTCTAATTGAACCAGGAAATTTATTGGTCGATTCATGGATCAAACACCTGTTGTGAATTTTGCCGTTCAGCTCCTTGTTAGAGAACAGCAAGTTGTGCAAAAAGTACTGAAACATTGAATAGTTGGACATGTGCATTCAAAAGTTTAGAGAAGGTCAAATTAATTTCACCTGTAAAGGTTATAGTGCATTTTAGGTTCATCCTGAAATAACACCCGAAAGCCGAATATCCCTAACTTTTTGTGAGTAGTGTATATATATATATATATATATATATATATATATATATATATATATATATATATATATATATATATATATATATTTACAGCAAAAGCCCAATGTCAATCTGTATCTAACTGTGGGTGCTCCAGGCCTACAGTCTCCCACTATAGCTTTGACTAGCCTTGCCAGGCAGCTACCTATGACATTCTAGCCTAGCATCACCAGCCTGATCACGTAGGTCTATCCAATTCCGTGCAGAATCATTTTGGTCTGCAATCGTTGATAAGGCCCCTTGGAAATCCAAAATGAATCGAGTATCCAGTCAAACCCCATTAACGTTTTTCGAATTGGGTTTGGCGAAGCCAGGCTAATGTCATTATATCAAAATTTGTACATCTAATGTTCTTTTAACGATGTGAACAGAGTTCAATTGGCCATATTTAGCTAGCTAACTAACTAGCGTTTTTTACCTTTCTGTTGTGTGCGCAGGTAGTTCCCTGTAGCACCAACAGACATAAATAAAATGGAGCCACATTAGCTACGTTAACCATGAGAGTTCTGATTCACTTTCACAATACATTTTCAAGTTATTTAATACTGGTTAGGCGTAACAAGCCTACAAGGTGTGTGGCTAGCTAGCCTAGAAGCTAACGCCGTTGTAATAACGTTACTATTTTGGTCACCTTCCTAAGCCAGTACACCCAAGTTCGCTACTTCTAGCTAGCGTGGTTGCCTGAGCTAGCTAGCCTATTTAAGCTTATCAGTTAATTGATGATGGCTTGAATAGGCAGATAGAATGCTGGTTAGATAGGTGAAAGAACTTCTATAGCCTATCCGTTAACCGGAACTCCGCTGGTCAATCACATCAGAGGTTATGTCAGAAAACGGGTTTACTGGAATCTCTGAGTTTGCTAACCCTGAGATTGAATTGAATTAATCTCAGGGTTAGCAAACTCAAAATTTTCACTAAACCCGCTTTATGGAATACTCCCAGTAATAGACTGCGGTCAAGCTATCACGGGTTCGGAAAATGACGGTCAATCTATCACGGCTTAAAATTTATGTGCGCAAATATACAAGAGATTACGTCGGTAACGCCGTCACGTGCTGCGAGAAATTGCTCAGAGAGAAGCAGCGAGGATTGTAGGCTACAACAAAGAATTTTTTGCCTTTTTTTATTCATATTTTTCAAATATGCTTTCAATGACCATTTCAAGGAAACTGAATATACTACGATGTTTTGTAATACATGAGCGACAGGGTTGGTATTGAATTGCAGGTTACATATGAAAACTAATATTTGAAATCATTTAACTTCAACAAATCAAAGGATTTGTACAAATGAAAACATAAATCTAGTGTATGTCTAGTGCATATCAGTAGATTTTACAGTAGGGATTTTTAATAATTAAGCATCAATCATATAGTCTAGCCACAGTGAATTACAGAAAAAGTTGTTGTGGGAATTTTTAATAATTAAGCATCAAAGTTGGTACAGTTTGCGATTTTAAGGGGGAAAACCGCTATGGCTACCATATTGGAGGCCCTATAACTTGATCAAATCAAAAAGTTTGTTCAGAGAAACACTATTACCACATACTAGATGGGCTATAGTCTATGTACAGTGAATTACAGAAAAAGTTGTTGTGGGAATTTTTAATAATTAAGCATCAAAGTTGGTACAGTTTGCGATTTGAAGGGAAAACCGCTATGGGTGCCATATTGGAGGCCCTATAACTTGATCAAATCAAAAAGTTTGTTCAGAAAAACACTATTACCACATACTAGATGGGCTATAGTCTATGTACAGTGAATTACAGAAAAAGGTGTTGTGGGAATTTTTAATAATTAAGCATCAAAGTTGGTACAGTTTGCGATTTTAAGGGGGAAAACTGCTATGGGTACCATATTGGAGGCCCTATAACGTGATCAAATCAAAAAGTTTGTTCAGAAAAACACTATTACCATATACTAGATGTGCTATAGTCTATGCACAGTGAATTACAGAAAAAGTTGTTGTGGGAATTTTTAATAATTAAGCATCAAAGTTGGTACAGTTTGCGATTTTAAGGGGGAAAACCGCTATGGCTACCATATTGGAGGCCCTATAACTTGATCAAATCAAAAAGTTTGTTCAAAGAAACACTATTACCACATACTAGATGGGCTATAGTCTATGTACAGTGAATTACAGAAAAAGTTGTTGTGGGAATTTTTAATAATTAAGCATCAAAGTTGGTACAGTTTGCGATTTTAAGGGGGAAAACCGCTATGGCTACCATATTGGAGGCCCTATAACTTGATCAAATCAAAAAGTTTGTTCACAGAAACACTATTACCACATACTACATGGGCTATAGTCTATGTACAGTGAATTACAGAAAAAGTTGTTGTGGGAATTTTTAATAATTAAGCATCAAAGTTGGTACAGTTTGCGATTTGAAGGGAAAACCGCTATGGGTACCATATTGGAGGCCCTATAACTTCATCAAATCAAAAAGTTTGTTCAAAAAAACACTATTACCACATACTAGATGTGCTATAGTCTATCCACAGTGAATCACAGAAAAAAGTTGTTGTGGGGATTTTTAATAATTAAGAATCAAAGTTGGTACAGTTTGCTATGTGAAGGGAAAACCGCTATGGGTACCATATTGGAGGCCCTATAACTTGATCAAATCAAAAAGTTTGTTCAAAAAATCACTATTTCCATATACTAGATGTGCTATAGTCTATGTACAGTGAATCACAGAAAAAGTTGTTGTGGGAATTTTTAATAATTAAGCATCAAAGTTGGTACAGTTTGCGATTTTAAGGGGGAAAACCGCTATGGGTACCATATTGGAGGCCCTATAACTTGATCAAATCAAAAAGTTTGTTCAGAGAAACACTATTACCACATACTAGATGGGCGATAGTCTATGTACAGTGAATTACAGAAAAAGTTGTTGTGGGAATTTTTAATAATTAAGCATCAAAGTTGGTACAGTTTGCGATTTGAAGGGGGGAAACCGCTATGGCTACCATATTGGAGGCCCTATAACTTGATCAAATCAAAAAGTTTGTTCAAAGAAACAGTATTACCACATACTAGATGGGCTATAGTCTATGTACAGTGAATCACAGAAAAAGTTGTTGTGGGAATTTTTAATAATTAAGCATCAAAGTTGGTACAGTTTGCGATTTTAAGGGGGAAAACCGCTATGGGTACCATATTGGAGGCCATATAACGTGATCAAATCAAAAAGTTTGTTCAGAAAAACACTATTACCATATACTAGATGTGCTATAGTCTATGCACAGTGAATTACAGAAAAAGTTGTTGTGGGAATTTTTAATAATTAAGCATCAAAGTTGGTACAGTTTGCGATTTTAAGGGGGAAAACCGCTATGGCTACCATATTGGAGGCCCTATAACTTGATCAAATCAAAAAGTTTGTTCAAAGAAACACTATTACCACATACTAGATGGGCTATAGTCTATGTACAGTGAATTACAGAAAAAGTTGTTGTGGGAATTTTTAATAATTAAGCATCAAATTTGGTACAGTTTGCGATTTTAAGGGGGAAAACCGCTATGGCTACCATATTGGAGGCCCTATAACTTGATCAAATCAAAAAGTTTGTTCAAAGAAACACTATTACCACATACTAGATGGGCTATAGTCTATGTACAGTGAATTACAGAAAAAGTTGTTGTGGGAATTTTTAATAATTAAGCATCAAAGTTGGTACAGTTTGCGATTTGAAGGGGGAAAACCGCTATGGGTACCATATTGGAGGCCCTATAACTTGATCAAATCAAAAAGTTTGTTCAAAGAAACACTATTACCACATACTAGATGGGCTATAGTCTATGTACAGTGAATTACAGAAAAAGTTGTTGTGGGAATTTTTAATAATTAAGCATCAAATTTGGTACAGTTTGCGATTTTAAGGGGGAAAACCGCTATGGCTACCATATTGGAGGCCCTATAACTTGATCAAATCAAAAGGTTTGTTCAAAGAAACACTATTACCACATACTAGATGGGCTATAGTCTATGTACAGTGAATTACAGAAAAAAGTTGTTGTGGGAATTTTTAATAATTAAGCATCAAATTTGGTACAGTTTGCGATTTTAAGGGGGAAAACCGCTATGGCTACCATATTGGAGGCCCTATAACTTGATCAAATCAAAAAGTTTGTTCAAAGAAACACTATTACCACATACTAGATGGGCTATAGTCTATGTACAGTGAATTACAGAAAAAGTTGTTGTGGGAATTTTTAATAATTAAGCATCAAAGTTGGTACAGTTTTCGATTTGAAGGGGGAAAACCGCTATGGGTACCATATTGGAGGCCCTATAACTTCATCAAATCAAAAAGTTTGTTCAAAAAAACACTATTACCACATACTAGATGTGCTATAGTCTATCCACAGTGAATCACAGAAAAAGTTGTTGTGGGGATTTTTAATAATTAAGAATCAAAGTTGGTACAATTTGCTATGTGAAGGGAAAACCGCTATGGGTACCATATTGGAGGCCCTATAACTTGATCAAATCAAAAAGTTTGTTCAAAGAAACACTATTACCACATACTAGATGGGCTATAGTCTATGTACAGTGAATTACAGAAAAAGTTGTTGTGGGAATTTTTAATAATTAAGCATCAAAGTTGGTACAGTTTGCGATTTTAAGGGGGAAAACCGCTATGGCTACCATATTGGAGGCCCTATAACTTGATCAAATCAAAAAGTTTGTTCACAGAAACACTATTACCACATACTACATGGGCTATAGTCTATGTACAGTGAATTACAGAAAAAGTTGTTGTGGGAATTTTTAATAATTAAGCATCAAAGTTGGTACAGTTTGCGATTTGAAGGGAAAACCGCTATGGGTACCATATTGGAGGCCCTATAACTTCATCAAATCAAAAAGTTTGTTCACAGAAACACTATTACCACATACTACATGGGCTATAGTCTATGTACAGTGAATTACAGAAAAAGTTGTTGTGGGAATTTTTAATAATTAAGCATCAAAGTTGGTACAGTTTGCGATTTGAAGGGGGGAAACCGCTATGGCTACCATATTGGAGGCCCTATAACTTGATCAAATCAAAAAGTTTGTTCAAAGAAACAGTATTACCACATACTAGATGGGCTATAGTCTATGTACAGTGAATTACAGAAAAAGTTGTTGTGGGAATTTTTAATAATTAAGCATCAAATTTGGTACAGTTTGCGATTTTAAGGGGGAAAACCGCTATGGCTACCATATTGGAGGCCCTATAACTTGATCAAATCAAAAGGTTTGTTCAAAGAAACACTATTACCACATACTAGATGGGCTATAGTCTATGTACAGTGAATTACAGAAAAAGTTGTTGTGGGAATTTTTAATAATTAAGCATCAAATTTGGTACAGTTTGCGATTTTAAGGGGGAAAACCGCTATGGCTACCATATTGGAGGCCCTATAACTTGATCAAATCAAAAAGTTTGTTCAAAGAAACACTATTACCACATACTAGATGGGCTATAGTCTATGTACAGTGAATTACAGAAAAAGTTGTTGTGGGAATTTTTAATAATTAAGCATCAAAGTTGGTACAGTTTTCGATTTGAAGGGGGAAAACCGCTATGGGTACCATATTGGAGGCCCTATAACTTCATCAAATCAAAAAGTTTGTTCAAAAAAACACTATTACCACATACTAGATGTGCTATAGTCTATCCACAGTGAATCACAGAAAAAGTTGTTGTGGGGATTTTTAATAATTAAGAATCAAAGTTGGTACAATTTGCTATGTGAAGGGAAAACCGCTATGGGTACCATATTGGAGGCCCTATAACTTGATCAAATCAAAAAGTTTGTTCAAAGAAACACTATTACCACATACTAGATGGGCTATAGTCTATGTACAGTGAATTACAGAAAAAGTTGTTGTGGGAATTTTTAATAATTAAGCATCAAAGTTGGTACAGTTTGCGATTTTAAGGGGGAAAACCGCTATGGCTACCATATTGGAGGCCCTATAACTTGATCAAATCAAAAAGTTTGTTCACAGAAACACTATTACCACATACTACATGGGCTATAGTCTATGTACAGTGAATTACAGAAAAAGTTGTTGTGGGAATTTTTAATAATTAAGCATCAAAGTTGGTACAGTTTGCGATTTGAAGGTAAAACCGCTATGGGTACCATATTGGAGGCCCTATAACTTCATCAAATCAAAAAGTTTGTTCAAAAAAACACTATTACCATATACTAGATGTGATATAGTCTATCCACAGTGAATCACAGAAAAAGTTGTTGTGGGGAATTTTAATAATTAAGAATCAAAGTTGGTACAGTTTGCTATGTGAAGGGAAAACCGCTATGGGTACCATATTGGAGGCCCTATAACTTGATCAAATCAAAAAGTTTGTTCAAAAAATCAGTATTTCCATATACTAGATGTGCTATAGTCTATGTACAGTGAATCACAGAAAAAGTTGTTGTGGGAATTTTTAATAATTAAGCATCAAAGTTGGTACAGTTTGCGATTTGAAGGGAAAACCGCTATGGGTACCATATTGGAGGCCCTATAACTTCATCAAATCAAAAAGTTTGTTCAAAAAAACACTATTACCACATACTAGATGTGCTATAGTCTATCCACAGTGAATCACAGAAAAAGTTGTTGTGGGGATTTTTAATAATTAAGAATCAAAGTTGGTACAGTTTGCTATGTGAAGGGGAAAACCGCTATGGGTACCATATTGGAGGCCCTATAACTTGATCAAATCAAAAAGTTTGTTCAAAAAATCACTATTTCCATATACTAGATGGGCTATAGTCTATGTACAGTGAATTACAGAAAAAGTTGTTGTGGGAATTTTTAATAATTAAGCATCAAAGTTGGTACAGTTTGCGATTTTAAGGGGGAAAACTGCTATGGCTACCATATTGGAGGCCCTATAACTTGATCAAATCAAAAAGTTTGTTCAAAAAAACACTATTACCACATACTAGATGTGCTATAGTCTATCCACAGTGAATCACAGAAAAAGTTGTTGTGGGAATTTTTAATAATTAAGCATCAAAGTTGGTACAGTTTGCGATTTGAAGGGGGGAAACCGCTATGGCTACCATATTGGAGGCCCTATAACTTGATCAAATCAAAAAGTTTGTTCAAAGAAACAGTATTACCACATACTAGATGGGCTATAGTCTATGTACAGTGAATCACAGAAAAAGTTGTTGTGGGAATTTTTAATAATTAAGCATCAAAGTTGGTACAGTTTGCGATTTTAAGGGGGAAAACCGCTATGGGTACCATATTGGAGGCCATATAACGTGATCAAATCAAAAAGTTTGTTCAGAAAAACACTATTACCATATACTAGATGTGCTATAGTCTATGCACAGTGAATTACAGAAAAAGTTGTTGTGGGAATTTTTAATAATTAAGCATCAAAGTTGGTACAGTTTGCGATTTTAAGGGGGAAAACCGCTATGGCTACCATATTGGAGGCCCTATAACTTGATCAAATCAAAAAGTTTGTTCAAAGAAACACTATTACCACATACTAGATGGGCTATAGTCTATGTACAGTGAATTACAGAAAAAGTTGTTGTGGGAATTTTTAATAATTAAGCATCAAATTTGGTACAGTTTGCGATTTTAAGGGGGAAAACCGCTATGGCTACCATATTGGAGGCCCTATAACTTGATCAAATCAAAAAGTTTGTTCAAAGAAACACTATTACCACATACTAGATGGGCTATAGTCTATGTACAGTGAATTACAGAAAAAGTTGTTGTGGGAATTTTTAATAATTAAGCATCAAAGTTGGTACAGTTTGCGATTTGAAGGGGGAAAACCGCTATGGGTACCATATTGGAGGCCCTATAACTTGATCAAATCAAAAAGTTTGTTCAAAGAAACACTATTACCACATACTAGATGGGCTATAGTCTATGTACAGTGAATTACAGAAAAAGTTGTTGTGGGAATTTTTAATAATTAAGCATCAAATTTGGTACAGTTTGCGATTTTAAGGGGGAAAACCGCTATGGCTACCATATTGGAGGCCCTATAACTTGATCAAATCAAAAGGTTTGTTCAAAGAAACACTATTACCACATACTAGATGGGCTATAGTCTATGTACAGTGAATTACAGAAAAAGTTGTTGTGGGAATTTTTAATAATTAAGCATCAAATTTGGTACAGTTTGCGATTTTAAGGGGGAAAACCGCTATGGCTACCATATTGGAGGCCCTATAACTTGATCAAATCAAAAAGTTTGTTCAAAGAAACACTATTACCACATACTAGATGGGCTATAGTCTATGTACAGTGAATTACAGAAAAAGTTGTTGTGGGAATTTTTAATAATTAAGCATCAAAGTTGGTACAGTTTTCGATTTGAAGGGGGAAAACCGCTATGGGTACCATATTGGAGGCCCTATAACTTCATCAAATCAAAAAGTTTGTTCAAAAAAACACTATTACCACATACTAGATGTGCTATAGTCTATCCACAGTGAATCACAGAAAAAGTTGTTGTGGGGATTTTTAATAATTAAGAATCAAAGTTGGTACAATTTGCTATGTGAAGGGAAAACCGCTATGGGTACCATATTGGAGGCCCTATAACTTGATCAAATCAAAAAGTTTGTTCAAAGAAACACTATTACCACATACTAGATGGGCTATAGTCTATGTACAGTGAATTACAGAAAAAGTTGTTGTGGGAATTTTTAATAATTAAGCATCAAAGTTGGTACAGTTTGCGATTTTAAGGGGGAAAACCGCTATGGCTACCATATTGGAGGCCCTATAACTTGATCAAATCAAAAAGTTTGTTCACAGAAACACTATTACCACATACTACATGGGCTATAGTCTATGTACAGTGAATTACAGAAAAAGTTGTTGTGGGAATTTTTAATAATTAAGCATCAAAGTTGGTACAGTTTGCGATTTGAAGGGAAAACCGCTATGGGTACCATATTGGAGGCCCTATAACTTCATCAAATCAAAAAGTTTGTTCACAGAAACACTATTACCACATACTACATGGGCTATAGTCTATGTACAGTGAATTACAGAAAAAGTTGTTGTGGGAATTTTTAATAATTAAGCATCAAAGTTGGTACAGTTTGCGATTTGAAGGGGGGAAACCGCTATGGCTACCATATTGGAGGCCCTATAACTTGATCAAATCAAAAAGTTTGTTCAAAGAAACAGTATTACCACATACTAGATGGGCTATAGTCTATGTACAGTGAATTACAGAAAAAGTTGTTGTGGGAATTTTTAATAATTAAGCATCAAATTTGGTACAGTTTGCGATTTTAAGGGGGAAAACCGCTATGGCTACCATATTGGAGGCCCTATAACTTGATCAAATCAAAAGGTTTGTTCAAAGAAACACTATTACCACATACTAGATGGGCTATAGTCTATGTACAGTGAATTACAGAAAAAGTTGTTGTGGGAATTTTTAATAATTAAGCATCAAATTTGGTACAGTTTGCGATTTTAAGGGGGAAAACCGCTATGGCTACCATATTGGAGGCCCTATAACTTGATCAAATCAAAAAGTTTGTTCAAAGAAACACTATTACCACATACTAGATGGGCTATAGTCTATGTACAGTGAATTACAGAAAAAGTTGTTGTGGGAATTTTTAATAATTAAGCATCAAAGTTGGTACAGTTTTCGATTTGAAGGGGGAAAACCGCTATGGGTACCATATTGGAGGCCCTATAACTTCATCAAATCAAAAAGTTTGTTCAAAAAAACACTATTACCACATACTAGATGTGCTATAGTCTATCCACAGTGAATCACAGAAAAAGTTGTTGTGGGGATTTTTAATAATTAAGAATCAAAGTTGGTACAATTTGCTATGTGAAGGGAAAACCGCTATGGGTACCATATTGGAGGCCCTATAACTTGATCAAATCAAAAAGTTTGTTCAAAGAAACACTATTACCACATACTAGATGGGCTATAGTCTATGTACAGTGAATTACAGAAAAAGTTGTTGTGGGAATTTTTAATAATTAAGCATCAAATTTGGTACAGTTTGCGATTTTAAGGGGGAAAACCGCTATGGCTACCATATTGGAGGCCCTATAACTTGATCAAATCAAAAAGTTTGTTCAAAGAAACACTATTACCACATACTAGATGGGCTATAGTCTATGTACAGTGAATTACAGAAAAAGTTGTTGTGGGAATTTTTAATAATTAAGCATCAAAGTTGGTACAGTTTTCGATTTGAAGGGGGAAAACCGCTATGGGTACCATATTGGAGGCCCTATAACTTCATCAAATCAAAAAGTTTGTTCAAAAAAACACTATTACCACATACTAGATGTGCTATAGTCTATCCACAGTGAATCACAGAAAAAGTTGTTGTGGGGATTTTTAATAATTAAGAATCAAAGTTGGTACAATTTGCTATGTGAAGGGAAAACCGCTATGGGTACCATATTGGAGGCCCTATAACTTGATCAAATCAAAAAGTTTGTTCAAAGAAACACTATTACCACATACTAGATGGGCTATAGTCTATGTACAGTGAATTACAGAAAAAGTTGTTGTGGGAATTTTTAATAATTAAGCATCAAAGTTGGTACAGTTTGCGATTTTAAGGGGGAAAACCGCTATGGCTACCATATTGGAGGCCCTATAACTTGATCAAATCAAAAAGTTTGTTCACAGAAACACTATTACCACATACTACATGGGCTATAGTCTATGTACAGTGAATTACAGAAAAAGTTGTTGTGGGAATTTTTAATAATTAAGCATCAAAGTTGGTACAGTTTGCGATTTGAAGGTAAAACCGCTATGGGTACCATATTGGAGGCCCTATAACTTCATCAAATCAAAAAGTTTGTTCAAAAAAACACTATTACCATATACTAGATGTGCTATAGTCTATCCACAGTGAATCACAGAAAAAGTTGTTGTGGGGAATTTTAATAATTAAGAATCAAAGTTGGTACAGTTTGCTATGTGAAGGGAAAACCGCTATGGGTACCATATTGGAGGCCCTATAACTTGATCAAATCAAAAAGTTTGTTCAAAAAATCAGTATTTCCATATACTAGATGTGCTATAGTCTATGTACAGTGAATCACAGAAAAAGTTGTTGTGGGAATTTTTAATAATTAAGCATCAAAGTTGGTACAGTTTGCGATTTGAAGGGAAAACCGCTATGGGTACCATATTGGAGGCCCTATAACTTCATCAAATCAAAAAGTTTGTTCAAAAAAACACTATTACCACATACTAGATGTGCTATAGTCTATCCACAGTGAATCACAGAAAAAGTTGTTGTGGGGATTTTTAATAATTAAGAATCAAAGTTGGTACAGTTTGCTATGTGAAGGGAAAACCGCTATGGGTACCATATTGGAGGCCCTATAACTTGATCAAATCAAAAAGTTTGTTCAAAAAATCACTATTTCCATATACTAGATGGGCTATAGTCTATGTACAGTGAATTACAGAAAAAGTTGTTGTGGGAATTTTTAATAATTAAGCATCAAAGTTGGTACAGTTTGCGATTTTAAGGGGGAAAACTGCTATGGCTACCATATTGGAGGCCCTATAACTTGATCAAATCAAAAAGTTTGTTCAAAAAAACACTATTACCACATACTAGATGTGCTATAGTCTATCCACAGTGAATCACAGAAAAAGTTGTTGTGGGGATTTTTAATAATTAAGAATCAAAGTTGGTACAGTTTGCTATGTGAAGGGAAAACCGCTATGGCTACCATATTGGAGGCCCTATAACTTGATCAAATCAAAAAGTTTGTTCAGAGAAACACTATTACCACATACTAGATGGGCTATAGTCTATGTACAGTGAATTACAGAAAAAGTTGTTGTGGGAATTTTTAATAATTAAGCATCAAAGTTGGTACAGTTTGCGATTTTAAGGGGGAAAACTGCTATGGCTACCATATTGGAGGCCCTATAACTTGATCAAATCAAAAAGTTTGTTCAAAAAAACACTATTACCACATACTAGATGTGCTATAGTCTATCCACAGTGAATCACAGAAAAAGTTGTTGTGGGGATTTTTAATAATTAAGAATCAAAGTTGGTACAGTTTGCTATGTGAAGGGAAAACCGCTATGGCTACCATATTGGAGGCCCTATAACTTGATCAAATCAAAAAGTTTGTTCAAAGAAACAGTATTACCACATACTAGATGGGCTATAGTCTATGTACAGTGAATTACAGAAAAAGTTGTTGTGGGAATTTTTAATAATTAAGCATCAAAGTTGGTACAGTTTGCGATTTGAAGGTAAAACCGCTATGGGTACCATATTGGAGGCCCTATAACTTCATCAAATCAAAAAGTTTGTTCAAAAAAACACTATTACCATATACTAGATGTGCTATAGTCTATCCACAGTGAATCACAGAAAAAGTTGTTGTGGGGAATTTTAATAATTAAGAATCAAAGTTGGTACAGTTTGCTATGTGAAGGGAAAACCGCTATGGGTACCATATTGGAGGCCCTATAACTTGATCAAATCAAAAAGTTTGTTCAAAAAATCAGTATTTCCATATACTAGATGTGCTATAGTCTATGTACAGTGAATTACAGAAAAAGTTGTTGTGGGAATTTTTAATAATTAAGCATCAAAGTTGGTACAGTTTGCGATTTGAAGGGGGGAAACCGCTATGGCTACCATATTGGAGGCCCTATAACTTGATCAAATCAAAAAGTTTGTTCAAAGAAACAGTATTACCACATACTAGATGGGCTATAGTCTATCCACAGTGAATCACAGAAAAAGTTGTTGTGGGAATTTTTAATAATTAAGCATCAAAGTTGGTACAGTTTGCGATTTGAAGGGGGAAACCCGCTATGCTTACTCCGCTGGCCTCCAACCCAGAATACTGCAGCTGAACACCGAAGGACTCACCTCCAACAAGATCAGCGTCATCGAGCAGCTGGCCTATACCACCAAGGCCCTCGTCATCCTCCTCCAGGAGACCCATTGCGTTTCAGCAGACAAGCTAGTATTACCAAATTTCACACTAGCTGGGTCTATCCTAAGCAGGAAACACGGCCTTGCCACGTTTGTCCATGAAAGGCTGAGCTGGACTCTCGCCGACCAATCTCCGGCTGACTCGGAGATTGAGTGGTTGTGCGTGGACGTTGCCGGTTTTAAAATCGTAAACGTCTACAAGCCTCCCCCCTCGCGATTCACGCCGGTGTCTGTCCCGGTGTTCCCCCACCCTTGTCTCTATGCTGGCGACTTTAACTGTCAGCATGAAGACTGGGGGTATAATACCAACACACTCAACGGAGAGAACCTGGCTGCCTGGGCAGCTAACAACTGCCTGGCCCTGTTATACGATCCAAAGGGTGCAGCCAGTTTTCTCTCCGGTCGCTGGAACACTGGGACGAATCCTGACGTGGCATTTGCGAGTGTCGGTGCAGACAACCGGCTCCCGGACAGACGAGTGCTCGGAAAGTTCCTGCGGTCCCAACATCGACCATCGCTGATAACCGTGCCTAAACTCGTGGACTCTATCCCGAGTGAGCCGGTGAAGCGATGGAATTTCCGTAAGGCCAATTGGAAACGCTTCCGCCCCCTCACTAACAAATCCACGTGGCGTCTCCCATCGCCTAATACCAACAACGTGGATGAGGCATACCGGGACTTCTGCGGCATGTTAGTGAAAGCGGCCAAGAAATCCATCCCACGCGGACGTCGCAATAGCTACAAACCGTGCTGGGATGCGGAGTGCGAGAACCTCTACCACGTTTTCCTTCGAGCTCCTGCCGGAACCGAGTCAAACAGGGCTGCTACAGCCCTGTTGTCAAGACTCGGCCGGAGGAGACAAGAGCGCTGGGAGGAGGCTGTCAATTCCATCGACTTCTCGCACTCCAGCCGCAAGGCATGGAGTATCCTGAACAACCTCACTGGCAGGTCAAGACACTCCCCTCGTCACTGCCCCATTTCTGCAAATAAAATCGCATCACAATTTGTGAAAAATGGGGTATACGAGAGTAAAGACCGCGAGTCATCACGACTCGTGGCAAAAGAAGTGTCTGACCTCTGGAGGGCCCCAACATCTAGCAGCGATAACATCTCCGGTGAATTTACACCGGAGGAGTTCGCTGCCGCCGTCCAGCACCTAAAGCCAGGAAAAGCTCCGGGCCCTGATTCCATCTGTCCGGAGCTTATACTGCATGCCGCACCTGCCCTGAAGTCCTGGTTAAGAGCTTTCCTCTCTTCCTGCTTGCGCCAACTCAAGATCCCCAAAATCTGGAGAAGAGCCCTAGTTGTCGCGATCCCTAAACCGAATAAGCCTGAAGGGGATACTAAGAGCTACCGTCCCATCTCCTTGCTCTGCATCCCCTTCAAGATCCTCGAGCGTCTTATCTACGTCCGCGTCGAACCGATCGTCGACCCGCTGCTCCCTCGGGAGCAGGCCGGGTTCCGACGCGGGAGATCGACCGTAGACCAAGTCACTTTGATGACTCAAGACATCGAGGACAGCTTTTCGTTCAAGAAGAAGGCCGGAGCCGTTTTTGTCGATCTGACGGCTGCCTATGATACCGTATGGCACCGCGGCCTCACCTGCAAGCTGCTCCGCTTGCTGCCGGACAGGCACATGGTCAGTATGATCCTGGAGCTTGTCCGAAATCGCAGCTTTAACCTCACCACTGGTAGCGGACAGCAAAGCAGGTTACGACGCCTCAAGAACGGCGTCCCCCAGGGATCTGTCCTGGCCCCCCTCCTCTATAATATCTACACCTATGACTTGCCTGATACAGTCTCGCGGAAGTATGCCTATGCGGATGACCTCGCGTTGGTGTACTCCGCTGGAGACTGGCAGTCATTGGAGGGGACTTTGAGCCAGGACATGCAGACACTAGTGGCATACCTCCGGAAATGGAGGTTGAAGCTCAGCGAGGCAAAGACGGTGTCGGCGGCCTTCCATCTTAACAACAGGGAGGCTAAACGTGAGCTCCGAATATATATTGGCGGAACACCCCTGCCATGCTGCGCTGAGCCAATTTACCTCGGCGTGACATTGGACAGGTCGCTCACGTTTTGCCGACACCTTGAGTCACTGCGCAAGAAGTTAACATCTCGTGTGGCATTGATGAGGCGACTTGTCGGGTCAGGCTGGGGCGCCGACGCAAGAACATTGCGTACGGCAGCCCTGGCCCTTGTTTACTCGACTAGTGAGTACTGCGCACCGGTATGGTGTCGCAGTGCCCACACCCGCCTCATCGATACGCCCATTAACGAAGCCTTGCGCATCGTGACAGGATGCCTGCGTCCCACTCCCGTGGACAATCTTTCCATTCTTGCAGGCATCCTTCGCCGCGCGGGAGCCACAGCACGTCTCGCGTGCCGGGCCGTGGAGCCAAACCATCTGCTCCACGAAAGGCTCGCTGTAATTGCTGAGCCTCCCCGGCGCCTTAAGTCGAGACACCCATTTGTGCCTGCCGCACAGGAATTCCTGCAGCAATGCAGTGATCTTAACATCAGTGCGGCACGGTGGGCGGATTACATCTGGAGCACGGAGTGGGAGGAGAACACCTCTAGACTCCGTGACTTCATCCCAGACGTCGGTTTTCCCCCTATTGGGGTGGACCTGCCTAGACTGGCATGGGTGAGGCTTAACCGCCTCCGGACCGGCGTTGGGCGCTTCCGCTCATCGATGCACAGATGGGGCTTGGCTTCTTGCGCAGCCTGCGAGTGTGGCGCGGAGGAACAAACCGCAGACCATGTCATCCTGGACTGCCCGATTTATCGGGCACCCAATGGGATGCATGGTCTGTCGGTTCTGGATGATGACACGGTGACGTGGCTACTGGAGGTGTGCCCCGAAATATAGTCCGGGTGAACCCCCCCGGGCTCGGGGTGGTAAAAGGATAGCCCCTCGGCCCCGAGCCTGGGGATGTGGAACAATGAAGATCCTACCCAAACGCAGAAGCACACAATAACGAAGTTATGGTTCAATGCGCCTCATGTGCAATCTGGTACCATCCAAACTGTACCCCAGTACCAGATTCTGCCCTAGAAGAAACCCTGGAGGAGTGGAACTGCAGCAGCTGCACAAGGTTTTGATAAAAAAATTACGTAACTGAACAGAAAACCCATCATGTGGGCCATTTTTATTTTTATTTTGGTTGAGGTACAGTGTGTAATAAAGGGAAAAGAGTGTATTAAGCAATGGTTGTGTGGTGAACACTAGGGGTAACAAATTCACTCCGGAACTGTGGGTGGGGTTAGGGGGATATATAAGTGCGTTGCACAGGAAGTATTGTCGTTGATGCTACATTCAAGTTGTACCTGTCGGTTTTAGTGTGTGTTGTTTTTAGCTAATAAAGTGAAGTATCCGTGAAGTTGCCTCTGTCCTCCGTCCTCTGGCACTACACTGGTGACCTCGACGTCGGTTTTTGTTAAAGTTAAGTGTACGAAGACCGCGCCTACGCTAAGCTAGCCGCGCTAACGTGAAGCTAACAGCGCTGATGCTAAGCTAACTATGGCTACGAATGCCATTGCGCTTAAACTGCCGGAGTTCTGGGAATCGTCAGCTGCAGCATGGTTCTCGACGGTAGAGGCACAGTTTGAGATCCGGAAGATCACCGATGACAACACACGGTACTACTACGTTCTAGCAGCACTGGGAAGTTCCGTGGCCTCCAGACTAGTAGGCCTCCTCACAGACCCCCCTGACGCAGATAAATATGTGACTCTCAAGGCTCTGCTGCTTAAGACTTTTGAACTGTCTACTGCCGAGAGAGCTCATCGGTTGTTTGCTATCGAAGGCCTGGGGGATAGTAAACTGTCTGTGCTTATGGAGAAAATGTTGAACCTACTGGGTAAGGAGAAACCCTGTTTCCTGTTTATGGAACTATTCCTGCGCAACATGCCAGCCCGGGTCCAGGTAACGCTGGCCAACACCACCATCACAGAGCCCCGCGCCCTTGCCGAAGAGGCGGACCGGTTCTTCCTGGCTACTCAGCGCTCGTCCCCAGACCTGCTAGCTCCCACCGTCAGCGTCCCACCGCCAGCCTATCGCACAGGGACCAGGGACAAGGCCACGCCTCCTGACCAGCGTGGAGCTACAGCGGGCCTCTGCTTCTACCACGCCAAATTCGGCGCCAGAGCTAAGCAGTGCCGTTCCCCCTGCGACTTCAAACCGGCGGGAAACGGGAAGGCCAGCGCTCAGTAGTGGCCCTGAGCGCTGGCGACACCAGCAGGCTGCTTTTCATCCGCGATACCATCTCCAACCGCAGGTTCCTCTGTGACACAGGTGCGCAGAGGAGCGTTATCCCCGCTTCAGAGATGGACACCATGAGTGGGGAGCAAGGGCCGCAGTTGGCGACCACTGACGGCAGCCCCATCCACTCCTACGGCATGCGGTCAGTGGAGTTATGTTTCGGGGGTCAACGGTTTGTTTGGGACTTTGTCATTGCGTCCATCGCTTTCCCCCTGCTCGGTGCAGACTTTCTGTGCGCCCATGGACTATTAGTGGACATAATGAACAACCGCCTGGTCGACGCACAGACTTTCACCTCCTTCGCATGCACCCGCGGGGAGGCCGTCTATAGCGGGCTGTCTAGCTCACTCTCGGAGGAGAACCAGTACCTTCGTCTATTGGCCGAATTCCCTGACCTCACCCAGCCCACCTTCTCTGCGCCCACCTCGAAACACGGGGTGGAGCACCACATCGACACTAAGGGGCCCCCGGTCTACGCCAGGGCCAGGCGCCTCGACCCCGTCAAGCTGGCCGTCGCCGAGGCGGAGTTCGCGCATATGGAGCAGGTGGGCATCGTCCGCCGCTTGGACAGCCCTTGGGCTTCACCCCTCCACATCGTCGCCAAGCCTGGTGGCGGGTGGCGGCCATGCGGGGACTACCGCCGCCTCAACGATGCGACCACGCCCGACCGCTACCCAGTCCCACACATTCAGGACTTTTCAGTACACCTGTCGGGTAAGCGGGTTTTCTCTAAAGTGGACCTGGTGCGCGGGTACCGTCAGGTGCCTGTGCATCCCCCGGACATCCCCAAGACGGCGGTCATTACACCCTTTGGACTTTTCGAGTTTCTGAGGATGCCGTTTGGACTGAGAAACTCTGCTCAGTCTTTTCAGCGGCTGATGGACTCTGTGCTTCGGGACCTCCCCTTCATCTTTGTCTACCTGGATGACATTCTCATCGCTAGCGCCACCGAGGGGGAGCACCTGTCTCATCTCCGGGCCCTCTTCGCGCGGCTCAGCCCGCACAGCCTGATCTTCAACTGGGCGAAGTGTCTGTTCAGGCTGGACACCATCGACTTCCTCGGACACCGCGTCATGTGTGAGGGGGCTGCCCCCCTCCCCTCGAAGGTGGAAGTGGTCGCTGCCTTCCCACGCCCCCTCACAGTCCGGTCGCTGAGGGAGTTCATTGGGATGGTGACCTTCTACCATCGCTTCATCCCTCGGGCCGCTCACGTCCTGCAACCACTGTACGGGGCTCTAAAGGGCAAGACCCCCAACCAGACTATCGAGTGGACCGCGGAGCGGGAGGGGGCCTTTAAAGACACCAAAGCTGCGCTGGCCCAGGCAGCCATGTTGGCCCACCCCTCGCACACAGCGCCCATAGCCATCACCACTGACGCTTCCGACTACGCCGTTGGTGCGGTGTATGAACAATGGGTGGGAGGTGCCTGGCAGCCCCTCGCCTTCTTCAGCCGCCAGCTGTCACCCGGCGAGCGCAAGTACAGCACCTTTGACAGGGAGCTCCTCGGTCTGTGGCTCGCCATCAGACACTTCCGGTTTTTACTGGAGGGCCGCAACTTTACTGCCTTTGTGGACCATAAGCCCCTCACATTCGCTATGTCCAAAGCAGCGGAACCGTGGTCCACCCGCCAGCAGCGGCAGCTCTCCTTCATCTCTGAATTCACCACGGACATCCAGCACGTGGCGGGTAAGGCCAACCTGGTTGCTGACTACCTCTCCAGAGCGGAGTGGTCCAGCTGGTCTTGGACTACTCTCGCATGGCCGCGGACCAGGCCACCGACCCCAGCATCCAGACCCTCAAATCGGCGGATACAGGGCTGCACCTGGAGGCGGTAGCTTTCGGCGACTCGGGGGCCACGCTCCTGTGTGACATTTCCTCAGGTCCACCTCGGCCGGTGGTTCCTGTCAGCTGGAGGCACCCCGTGTTCGAGGCGGTGCATGGTCTGTCTCACCCGGGCAGGAAGCCGTCGGTGCGGCTAGTGGCGGCGAAGTTTGTGTGGCACGGGCTCAAAAAGGATGTGAGAGCCTGGGTCGACGCGTGCACAGCCTGCCAGCGCACCAAGGTCCACCGCCATATCAAAGCACCCCTGGAGCGTTTCTCCGTGCCCGAGCGGAGGTTCGACCAAGTGCACGTCGACCTGGTGGGTCCCCTGCCTCCATCCCACAGCTACACCTACCTCTTCACCATGGTGGACAGGACAACCCGCTGGCTAGAGGCGGTCCCCCTCTCCTCGATGACGGCCGCTGACCTGGCCCGGGCGTTCATCGGGACGTGGGTTGTCCGGTTTGGCACTCCATCTGACCTCTCCTCTGACCGTGGCCCGCAGTTCACTTCGGAGCTGTGGAGCACCGTGGCGGAGGGCTTGGGGGTTAAACTCCACCGTACCACCGCCTACCACCCCCAGGCTAACGGCCTGTGCGAACGTTTCCATCGGTCCATGAAGGCCGCCCTCCGAGCCAACCTGACGGACGGCAACTGGCTCGACAAACTTCCGTGGGTCACGCTCGGACTCCGGACGGCCCCCAAGGAAGACCTCCAGTCCTCCTCGGCCGAGCTGGTCTACGGGCAGCCGCTGCGGGTCCCCGGGGAGTTCATACCCAACACGACGGACCCCTGGTTTGCTGTGGCACAACGTGCCTCCCTGCTGGACAGCACCAAGGTCTTCGCCCCTGTCCCCACGACTCAGCATGGCGTCCCTGCATCCCAGGTGCCCCCAGGCCTGCGGTCGGCGGGTTATGTATTCATCCGCCGTGACGCGCACCGCAGCCCACTGTACGACGGCCCGTTTCGGGTCCTGGAGCACGGGGCCAAGCACCTGGTAGTGGACATCGGCGGTAAGCCTGAGCATGTTTCGGTGGACCGCGTTGAACCCGCACACCTGGACTTGGATCAACCAGTGGACTTGGCCATGCCTCCTCGCCGGGGCCGCCCCCCGGGCCAGCCTCCTCCCTCCCCCCTCACTTCCCCCCCCCCCCGTCTCCGTTGCCCCCCGCCCCGTCCAACAGGAGGAGACCGTTTGCACTCCTGCTGTTTTCCCCGCCCCTCCTCCCGGAGTTGTTGCGGCCGGGCCATCCGCCCTCCATGCCACGTTGATTTTGTTTATTAGGGCGAATTCTGGGGGGGCTCATGTGGTGAACACTAGGGGTAACAAATTCACCCCGGAACTGTGGGTGGGGTTAGGGGGATATATAAGTGCGTTGCACAGGAAGTATTGTCATTGCTGCTACATTCAAGTTGTACCTGTCGGTTTTAGTGTGTGTTGTTTTTAGCTAATAAAGTGAAGTATCCGTGAAGTTGCCTCTGTCCTCCGTCCTCCAGCACTACAGTTGCATGTTTTGTTTTTGTAATTTTTTGAATGCTTTTTGGTGGTACACTTACCAGTTTTCTTTTGTACAAAGTAAAGGTACCAATTTTGATTACACTAGGACACACCTATCACATGCTAGTAGTGCTGTTTTGAAAACACCTCTGTTGGTGTAACATTGTGGTAACATTAACTGAAAAGTGGTACCCAGTTTCTACCTGTAAACAGCAATAGGTACCAATATTGATGCTCATTTATTATGGGATTACCTTTTGATTTGGTGTTATAGTATCTCCAATATGGTACCCATAGCGGTTTTCCCCCTTAAAATCGCAAACTGTACCAACTTTGATTCTTAATTATTAAAAATCCCCACAACAACTTTTTCTGTGATTCACTGTACATAGACTATAGCACATCTAGTATATGGTAATAGTGTTTTTCTGAACAAACTTTTTGATTTGATCAAGTTATAGGGCCTCCAATATGGTACCCATAGCGGTTTTCCCTTCACATAGCAAACTGTACCAACTTTGATTCTTAATTATTAAAAATCCCCACAACAACTTTTTCTGTGATTCACTGTACATAGACTATAGCACATCTAGTATGTGGTAATAGTGTTTTTCTGAACAAACTTTTTGATTTGATCAAGTTATAGGGCCTCCAATATGGTACCCATAGCGGTTTTCCCTTCAAATCGCAAACTGTACCAACTTTGATGCTTAATTATTAAAAATCCCCACAACAACTTTTTCTGTAATTCACTGTACATAGACTATAGCACATCTAGTATATGGTGATACTGTTTTGTTGAACAAACTTTTTGATTTGATCAAGTTATAGGGCCTCCAATATGGTACCCATAGCGGTTTTCCCTTCACATAGCAAACTGTTCCAACTTTGATGCTTAATTATTAAAAATCCCCACAACAACTTTTTCTGTGATTCACTGTACATAGACTATAGCACATCTAGTATATGGTAATAGTGTTTTTCTGAACAAACATTTTGATTTGATCAAGTTATAGGGCCTCCAATATGGTACCCATAGCGGTTATCCCTTCACATAGCAAACTGTACCAACTTTGATTCTTAATTATTACAAATCCCCACAACAACTTTTTCTGTGATTCACTGTACATAGACTATAGCACATCTAGTATATGGTAATAGTGTTTTTCTGAACAAACTTTTTGATTTGATCAAGTTATAGGGCCTCCAATATGGTACCCATAGCGGTTTTCCCTTCACATCGCAAACTGTACCAACTTTGATGCTTAATTATTAAAAATCCCCACAACAACTTTTTCTGTGATTCACTGTGGAGAGACTATAGCACATCTAGTATATGGTAATAGTGTTTTTCTGAACAAACTTTTTGATTTGATCAAGTTATAGGGCCTCCAATATGGTACCCATAGCGGTTTTCCCTTCAAATCGCAAACTGTACCAACTTTGATGCTTAATTATTAAAAATCCCCACAACAACTTTTTCTGTAATTCACTGTACATAGACTATAGCACATCTAGTATATGGTGATACTGTTTTGTTGAACAAACTTTTTGATTTGATCAAGTTATAGGGCCTCCAATATGGTACCCATAGCGGTTTTCCCTTCACATAGCAAACTGTTCCAACTTTGATGCTTAATTATTAAAAATCCCCACAACAACTTTTTCTGTGATTCACTGTACATAGACTATAGCACATCTAGTATATGGTAATAGTGTTTTTCTGAACAAACATTTTGATTTGATCAAGTTATAGGGCCTCCAATATGGTACCCATAGCGGTTTTCCCTTCACATAGCAAACTGTACCAACTTTGATGCTTAATTATTAAAAATCCCCACCATAAAATTTTCTGATATTCACTAGACATAAACTAGATTTATGTGTTGATTTGTACAATCCCTTTGATTTGTTGGAGTTAAATGCTTTAAAATATTAGTTTTCATATGTATCCTGCAATTCATACCAACACTGTTGCTCATGTATTACAAAACATCGTAGTAGCCTATATAGTTTCCTCGAAATTGTAATTGAAAGCATAATTGTGATAATTGTGTAAACGTTTAAAATTCTGCGAAATAAAGAAAAAAAGGCAAAAATTCTGCGTTGTACAATCCTCGCTGCTTCTCTCTGAGCAATTTCATTTACAGCTAACGCAGGGCACGTGACCGCGTTTCCGACGTAATCTCTAGTATATTTGCGAACGTATATTTTAAGCCGTGATAGCTTGACCGTCTTTTTCCGAACCCGTGATAGCTTGACCGCAGTCCCGAACTGTCAGTTACATCAACTACCCAAATCGGCTAGGCTACCAATAACACAGAGAAAGGGACCACTTCACATGAGCAGAAACATGTAGCGTAATACTACGATTTTCAGAAATAATATGGTTATTACCTTATATTTTCCAAGTACAACGTAGAGCTGTTCCTGTTGTATCCAGCAGACTAGATGTAGTTTTTCTGAAAGAGCAAATATTTATGCTCCGGGGCATAATCTAGTGGTCAAAATCACTAAACATGGCGGCGCCCCCATTGCAAAACATTGTAAACGCGTATATATTTATTATTTCGAAAACCACTGATCAAATCCGCTCCAAAATTTAATGGGTTCGTCCTTGGCCCATACTACACATACATACTATACTACACACAAATTGGTCTGGTAGTTTTTACGTAATCCTGCCCACAAACAAACAAACAAACTCACCCACAACACCGAAAACATACCCTTCCGGGCGGAGGGAATAATGGCTAATGAAGCTATTCTCGTGTATAACCCGTTGAGGGTAGCAGATGTGGATTGGTCACCTCTTAGCAGTCATTGTTTTCTGCTATATGTGAAAATAAATACTCGTCAGCTGCCGCAAACGCTCTGAAATTGAGATAAGATCAATCTTGAAGTTAACCTGTGAATTCCTTTTCACGGCCAAATCGTTCTCAAACATGCCCATTGTCATGGCAAAAAAATTATCTTCCCTCGAAGGAAAGCTTCCCTACAACAAAAGGCCCACAAACAGAGTTTAATGTGAATGAATCAAAGCAGTTTATTTGATATTAATTGCAGAATATACAGCACTATCATTTGATGATAGTGGGAATAAAAAAACAAATGAATTAACAGAAAAAACTTCAGCATGATGCAGACGAAACACTAATGCGTGCGCAATGTAGAGCATTATGTTTAAACGGCAAATATAAACAGTAGCTACACACACAACTGAATGTTCTGAGATTGGACTGGGATGTTCTGCAAAGGATTTAAAGTGCCCAATACATCAGCAACTTCAACAATATTAAAAGCTCCAATGTATGCAGTAGTTGAAACATGTAACACTGATACAGCAAGTTGTAACTCCATAATCTTAGTTAATGTTTTTTTTTGTTCTTCTTCTTTTATTTTGTACACAGCTAATAATATTGCACAGATGAGAGGCGCAAATACTAATCGGAAGTCCTACTTGGCTGTAGGGTTCATACAAAGAGCTTTTGAAATAATGCAGACCCAATGTGCACTCTGTTGCTCAAATTCAAAGGAAAATGTTGTACTAAAAGACATGCAAATGCATGTGCAATCATAAAGAATCATCTCAGTTGTGTAGATATATGAATGCATGAATGCATTTAAAAAAAAAAATTATTTGAAACATGAATTTCAGCTGCATGTGCAGGCCTTCCTTTCTGTTTGGTTATGGAATTAGCACAGGATGCTGTACAGCTCATATTGGAAAGAAAACATATTTCCAGGACAATGCAATGACCACAGGACTGAAACAGTGTCACCTGTGCCGTGTACGCCTTGAAGTCTCACATTGCATTTGTGAGCTTACGCTTTATCCATGGCGAATTAACCGGCACAAAATTTCATATTTAAACATAGTAACAAAGGAAACAAGCTCCACAGAAAACAGAGAACCTTCAATTTGACTTTGAACCAACTGAATACAAATCTTCTGGAGAACCCACTGATGTCTTGAGGGTCCTTTAAATACCAGCTGTTTTTACATTGAACAACATAATAACACAAAATATTCACCACATTTTTGTCTGTTTTGTCTATACCGGCAAACCCCTCTGTTTTGACAGGATTTTTGAGGCCCCCAAACAATGATAGACAGTCAGAGGAAGGATTATCGATCAACGTTGAGAGACAATCTATGGCCTGAAAAACACTGGCAACGGACAATACTTTCAAATGTGTCATTTTGGAATTTCTTTTAAAGACTTTGTTTCATTATAGGTTTCACAGTAACACCTGAACGAAACCAGCAGCTTTCTTGAATACGCATTGAAATGTACTTGTGGAAGCATATTTGTCATTTATTTGTGCTGCAAAAACGAAACAGAGAAATCACATGATGTTGACCTCTATTCCACCTAAGCGTGGTGTACTTTGTCCTTAATGGGCAACACAACACAAAAACATTGTGTGTGATTGATTTTATTTTACCCAGTGTAAGCACTATATCAGTTGTTGGCCAAATTGAAGGATGAGACTGATGAATCTTCTTTACGTGTCAGGTAGAAGAGCTATTGTTTGTAAGATTTTTTCTGTCGCCTTATTTAATTCAGGTGCATAACCAGGGCCGATCCGTTTCAGGATTTTGTGCCAACTTCTGCTCTTAATTATTTAATTAGTTCAATCAAGTACAAGTACAGGAGTGAACCAGCGTAGTTTATAGAGCTGTCAGGTAAGTTAAAGCTGTCAGGTAATTGGTTGGCACATAAACCAGTAAGCATATCAGCCCTCCAGGACCACCCTTGATGTAATTATATTCAAATTGGTCAAATGAGTCCACGCTACCTGTCCGTCACTTTTGCTACATTCCCGCCAAAGCCAAATATTCCAGCTTTGGGTGAAATAATATAAAATAAACAAAAATAATTTTCAATATAGGCAGTTTAGGGCAAAATTGTACATTTTGGTAAAAAGCTTTTTCATCTTTGGAATATAGCTCAGACCAGAGTGAAATCACAGTCACTAATAACTTGTTTCATTGGTGAATAGGGTTTCATTTCTTTACGTATTGTAGGTAATCGTATTATTAGTTCTGTGAAACTGAAACCATTGCTAGTGTTAAGATACAAATTTGTGTTCCTTAAGCCTTGCTGTATAGATGCATACACCCTTATTTGTAAAAACAAACACCCCTAAGAAAAACTAACGGTAGTTGGGAGGGAAGTTATCTAAACACTGCTGTATGTACACTGTGGTCAATAAGTCACCTGCCTGTTTAAACTTGGACATGGTGACCTAATTTAGTTTATGGGCGGACAAGGAAATGAAGCAGGTCTCTCTCTGTATTAGACTCTGTGTATTAGATATCTATAATCTGTGCAGACCATGTAAATCATCAAAGGGAGACCTAGTCCCTTTTTATCCTAATTATAGTTGAAAGTTGTACAGTAAAAAAAAAGAAACATGTATAGTATGGCTTCTGAAATATCAGCAACGTTATTTCCTTGTCACAAATATAAATGAAATCCTTTTTTTTTTCTTTTTTTTTTAAATACTACAGATCTGATTACACAGTAGGCTATGTGTGACATATAGGTATGTTCGGGAGCATGTTTCCATAATAACTGCAGAAATGATTTGCCCATTTGCAAATTTAGGTCAAGATATACTGCTATTTCAGTTCTGTTCTGTTTGAAATTCACGTTTCAAGCACGAAAGTAAATGGTCGATTGCTTCATGCTCTCCACCCTCTACTCAAATGTCCTTGTCCCCCATATTCACAAGCAGGTCTGTTTCAACTGTGGAATATATACACAACTGAGCCACGCTCTTTAAAATAATATCAGGCTGACATGCAAAAGCAAAATCCATAAACAAAGAAACAGAATCTACTTGGAAATGAAACTTTGAATAATCACAATGCATCACTGCTAGCTAATTGTAAATATCCTCATGCATAAAATTAGGGCTATAGCACTGTTTGGCAGTTGCTACTTATAATGCTACACCTTTAACACAGAACAAGTAAGACCAAGTACGACGCGTGGAAATGAACATGGTCTAAAAACACAAGAAACAGATCTTTTTTTCCTCCATCTATGAAAACTGTAAACTTTGGGCTCGTTCTGCAACTCGTTCCCAATCCAAATAAAATGGACAAATGGACCAAAAACAAATGGACCCCTTAAAAATATATCCACCCTACCCCCTCCCCCACCAAAAAAAAAAAACACAGAAGATGAAAATTAAAATTGACACTTAAACCAGAAAGAAAAAGACAAGCCATTGTTTTTTGTAAGCGCACCTCTTCAACTATTACAAAAAAAAAAACACAACTTAAAATATATAAAGCTTTTTTGTTTGTTTCATAAAGTCACAGTTACCAAAAAAACAAGTGAATAATTTATTACATACGCTATAGTAACATTACCCTAAACACTATTATCTATGAGGTATATCTGAGAAAATTTGGTAAAGAACGCACGGCCTGCGCTGTCACCCCGCAATTTTTTTATTTATTTTTATTTAAAGCTTTGCCACCATACCGAAAAGGGGACGGAAGGAAAAGGAAATGCATTTTTTTTTAAAGCCTTTGGTATCATTTTCTCTTTGTTCTTTGCGTGATTGCGTTGCAAAGCACCACAGTACCAGATCCCGCGGGCCCGCTCGTCGTAGCGGCCCGTTTGACGCTGAGGTATTCACAGGAATAAAAAGTACAGAGACGTCTAGACTTCGCTTTGGTTCAAGCAAGGCACTCATCCCATGGTTATCTCATACTTTGCAATGAAAGCGTTCTCTACATCAATCTGAAGCAGCCCCGTCAAAAAAGGCATATATGTTAAAATGAACGTAAGAAATATTGGGAACACATGTCACGTCAACATGTGTCATATATTACAAATTATGACTAATTCATCCCATTTTCACCAATGTAATTTATGCGTTTTGCTAAATGTACCATACTTGTACAATATATACCACACTTTACCATAAATGTACATAAATGAAAGTGGCTATGTTTTATTCTAATGTTGTAATACATGAAACAT
Source organism: Synaphobranchus kaupii (assembly GCA_029718625.1). Classification (NCBI taxonomy): domain Eukaryota; kingdom Metazoa; phylum Chordata; class Actinopteri; order Anguilliformes; family Synaphobranchidae; genus Synaphobranchus; species Synaphobranchus kaupii. The sequence goes on from CM056392.1 coordinate 6,996,059, forward strand.
GATTTTGACATATAGTAAAAATATATACTTTCCAGATATTTTTTATCTAATATTTTAACATACATTCTTTTTTGTAAGGGTGAATGATTATTATCATTATTATTATTATTATCATTATTATTATTATTATTATTAATAAAGCAATAATAGCAAAACAACTACACATTTATAATAACAATAGTAATAGTAATAATAAGTTGAAGAAGTAGAAGAAGTTTTTTCTCCCAGTGTTATCATTGCCACATCTCCACGTCCTTCACTACCCCTCACCAGTGGGTTTTTGTGTGCGGTGGTCTCTAACCCTAACCCTAACCCATTTCCACAGGAGACCGCTCAGCATGGGGGCTTCTCTAACTCCTTCAGAGAACTGAGGTTTGGGAATACCGTGTCAATTTTGTCGTATATTGTTTTGTTTTGGGTTTCTTGACTGATCAAGCAGCTCCTAGGAACGTTTGCAGATACACATCATTCTAGATCTTTTAGAGGTGACCGTGAAAGTGGCCGCCATTATGGCCCATAATGATTTTTCACGCTTTTAAATTTCAACGTTGACATATATTCTTCGAACCTCCCACCAGATAAGTCAAAGCTACGGTGCGGTTTAAAGGTGTGTGCTCATGCTCAGACCATATAACTGGCTTTAAACATTAATAGAGCTGTGAACTTGAAATAAGATGACCTATGTGGTGATGTCTGTTCAAACATTTCTGTAAAAGGCTTTTTGGTCTTTGCTTTTTTAAGCGTTTATATTCCCACTGGTGAGAAGAATTATGAAGCACGTGGACCAGATGCACATGACGACACACCCACCCCTTTCCCATTACACTTACTCTTTTGGGAGAAGGGAGAGCTTGTGTTTGAGAAAAATAGAGAGAGAGAGAGATTGAGAATGAGAAGTTTTTGGGGGTTTGAGAGAAAAGTTGAGGGAGAGAGAGAAGGGCTACAGTATCAAAATGAAAGTATAGGCCAAGCGCAGACCGTACGAGAGAGAAAAAAAAAATCTTTGGTATCTTTGGTTTCATCAACACGATTAAAATTACAAATGGAGAAGTCAGTGAGGTAGCCTCTTTGGTTCTCACTATAGAAATAGAAAGATTTTTGTACACACACAAGTCAGTCTTGGAAGCAGCTAGTTTTCAAGGGAATCCTCCGTTTTTTTTCCTTCCACGAGTGGAGCAGTGAGCAGCCACCCCGCTCCTGTGTTCTTGGTTATCTTTGGTGAGTCTGCAACGGTACCAGTCAACGTGTGTCCCCCGTTAAAAAAAATAAAATAAAAACGCAAAAACACCGGTCTGAAATTCATTGCTTGTCCGTCATGCTGAGCAGGACTCTCAATACAATACAAAGGTTTCTCAATACATTTTTTTTTGTTTTGTTTTTTTGTTTTTTTTTTATATCGATCACAGAAATGCAAATGTAGTGCTCGGTACGATTTTGTGTCCTCTCAATAGATTCTTCTCATCAGAAAAAAAAAAAATTTAACAAAATAAAATAAGGAAAATAAACTACTATTTAAATTATATTTTGGCAACATCATAAATACAACTAACCTGAAGCTAGATTTTTGATCATCGTTTCGTCATTAAGCCTCCAGTCACACTTCTAAATCATTTTCACCCATGCTCTGTTGCTTTTTAAAGTAAAGCTAACTAATAATAAATTAAGCGGAGACAAGAGAACTGCATCTTTGATGCACTAACATTCTTAAATATCCATAAATATTTATCCAAACAATTACATCTAATTAAATAGTATTAAATAATTAAGTAACAAAAACTATTTAAGTGTTCTATTACACCTCGGTCATAAATAAATAAGTTTGACAGTGTTGGACAATTAAAGACAAAGAAAGAAAATGAATGAAATAAAACAATGTAAACCTTGGCAAAGCTGATCGGGGAACAGAGTTTCAAAGGATTTTTTTTTTTTTGGCAATTTCAAATAAACTTCAATTTAAAAAATAGAAATTACATAAATAAAATTACATATTGCAAACCCTAGTAAAAGACAAAATAATGTACAGAAGCATTGACAACCATCAGTACCGAGACAAGCAATGAAAACCTCTTCTGATTAGTTTTCACATCCCTGGTTGGCACGTTTTCATCCAAACCAGAATGCAGTGAGACGATTGGCTGGAAAAGGGCTCCGCCCAGTTCACTCGAGGCCACGGCTGGCCAGAGGGCATGGTCAGTGGACGATCTTTGGATTAGAAGCTTTAAGAGAGAAAACTATAGGATAAAGCTATTTGACCGATACTTGAGCAGTTTCCTCTCAACAGATGAACTTTGGTATTTCGTTTATTTTTTTGTTACTGATGCTGTTGTGTTTGATTTTGTGAAAACTGAACTCCTCTTGGATGTGTCTAAGATTTCCCCCTCCCCCATTTTTCCCGTCAGGCCCCCCCCCCCCCCCTTTCAAAACATGGACATAAGGATTCAGCGCAGAACTCTGCTAATGGAATGTGTGAACAAATTAAATTATGAGATGCAATGATGGATAGAGAGATAATGCTTACAGGACACTTGTAAGCATATGATCTGATTCCTTGTGTGATACAACACACACACACACACACACACTATTTGAGGTTGCTACAGCTCTATATAAATGATAAAGCCTACGCATTGATCCACAACACAGTACAAACACACTAAATACTACAACAGACTTCTAATTTATACAAGATAATATAATTTCTATTATTGTCATTAGCACACAATAAACTGTCATGTCTCTCCGTTACTTTGATTTGTAATGATTGTAATATCAATCTGTGTGTCTAACGAATACGGATATATTATAAGCTGTTATTAATTTTAGATGCATTGATTATCTTGATAATATTAAAGCGTGCTTTAATTCCTTCCGCTTGCCTTGAAGAACTGTGGACAATATGCCTTTTGTTTTAATGACAGATGTTAATAAACCCATAATTATTCTTATATAATTTTTTCCCAGTGAGTAAATAAATTGTGTATTTTCTCAAACTAAAAAGAGTTACAATTTTGGCATTTTCATCAGTAAAATATTCTATAATATTTACTTTAGGGTCAAATTAAGCTCTGTACATCAATGTAACGCCTATGCAAATTCAGAGGCACATTCACTTTATGAAAAGGAAATGTTCTGTTCTGAATTTGTTTGAGGCTAAGACTGAACTCCTCAGCAGGTTATAAAATGAATTATGCTGTAGCTTTAGTGGTTCACTATGAATGCACTGTATTTTCTAATGGGCAGCAAAATATTTTTAAAGTGTATTGCCTAAAGATAGAATACTAAGGGGAGCGTGATTACATGTAATTCCCTGAATTAAAAATTGTTTAGAAAAAAATCACAAAAATAATAGTTTTGGAATGGAGATATACAACTAGTATTATTGTTTCCAAATCCCGGTCAGACCTACCATATGCATAGGTGGAATATGGAAAGGAAAAATACTATAGGACAGTCCATGTAAAGACATATTCTCACCATGTAATAAGAAAGTCACAATTGTGGTCGATCAATATTCAGTTGATAAACTAAATCTTTTCAAACGCGGCCTACAGAAATAGGCTCGGAATGCTATAATATGCTCTAAATGTTCATTCTTTGGTATGGAAGGTATAAGATTTAATTACACTTAGCATGTTATGAAATGGAAAAGCTTGGTCACTCCCTATTTTTCCACAACTTTCTTCATTCTAAATAGATAGTGAGCAATACAGAGGTAGTCAGTATTTGGTGATTGAAGCAGAAAAAGGAAGAGAATAAAATGAAGGAAGCCATCTTGTTTCCTAAGTGTAGTCTGAACAGATGAGTTCAAAATCCCTTTGGCATAAACCTTTTTTTTTTTTTTTTAAAGTAAACTAGGTAAAACTATGCAGTGTGTATAGTCTTCGAGTGAAAATCAAAGAGCCATATGCACTGAATCCCACAGTAACATGCTTGAGAAGAGAAGGAGCCCTTTGTAAAAATAATAATAATAATAATAAAATATTGTACACATTATACATACATTATGTGTCGTTTATACATAATGTATGTATGTATGCACCAGTATATGTGAATGTGAGTGCATGCATGCGTATATATCACTATACATGCTTGCAGGCTTTGACATTGATCCTTTTCAAGAGAAAGGATGTTTCGAATTAATTTACCTGTACACAGGTTAAACTATGTGTTGACAGCCAGAGTAAATGACAGGGGGGAACTGCAGTCGGGATATCCGTGGATCTTTGGTTTTGTAGCTGATGAGGTCTTCGTTGTTCTTTTCCATTTTCGTGAAAAACTGCATAGGCACACGTTAAAGACAATCTTCAACTTGAGAGACACATTACTCTGTCTTATGAAGCGGGCCGCCGTCTCGCTGCAGCTTCCACACGTGTTGTACCCTTTTAGTCATTATCTGCTTCCTCGTAAAAGTCCGACACGTCTGGGAGAACGGAGCTACGTCCCCGTTCGCCCCCCGGCGTCCACCTTCGTCTTTCATCCTCGTCTTAGTCGTCACTGTTATAATACTCTTTCTCTCTATAACAGTTTGTTGCAGAACAGTTAGGTGCAGAAAAAAGTTTCTTTGGTTTCGATTCGTCAATAAATAGAAAAAGTCTCAAGTGTCCATAAAGAGTCCATAAAGCCTTTGGCTCGCGTCTATATCGTGAAAATCCGTGTTTCTGGGAAGGGCTGTTTACTGGCAAGGATCTTTCTCCGGTTAGCTTTGTTTGTGTGGTGAGTTATAGCTCATTACGTTTGGGAATAACGTGGATCCAGAGGGGGGCACTGAACTGATGGGGCTAAAAACCTTATCGTCAGAATCCATTCAAGGGATGCAGTTTAATTTCTTTGGTTAAATCACGTCAACTACATATTATCTGCCTTCTGCTAAGTGAGAAAGAGAATAGATGCTTAGTATCTTGGTGCACTATAGTGTCTTCTATTCACCTGCCAGTCTAACCTTCAGCACAACAACACAGATCAGGAGGTTTTTATATAGATTGAACCGACAGGCATGGTCATTGAGATTGTCCTTTTTTTCTTTTCAAAATGCCCGTAAAGGTCATGGCAGGCAATTAAAGAATGGCTTAATGACATCAGTTGGGGGACCCCAGACATGCACTCTCCCAGTCATACGGAAGGCCACTGGCTAGGAAGGCCAGTGACTCATTTCACTAAGTTAATGAATAAATTAGTTCTATAAAGCCAAGATAGATTTAATTTTTGCTAACCAAATAAATAAAATCAATTATTCATGTGCGACATGTTAGCATTGGATAGGGAAATGTCGTGTGTGTGTGTGTGTGTGTGTGTGTGTGTGTGTGAGGGTGGGTGCATGGGTCGATGGGAGGGTGTTCTTCAACCGCTTCATAGAAATGGCATCCTGAGTTTTCTAATGTGTGAAGAACACCCTGTATTGGGCAGTCCCAGTTCTATTGCAAAGGAAATGTGCTTCGAGATTGTGCTCACATACTTATGACTACCGCCATGGGTGTTACAGGGGGAGCCGTGATTATGCCGCGAGAGTCAACACACATGTGCAGGTGAGTTCCTGAATACAGGCAATACTTAAATCTGTGAGATTTGTGCTTGCATACCTGCCAACACCTGACACTGGGAATATCTACCTGTGGTATAGGTCTGCCTGGTTCCCTTCCCGCAGTGTGCCAAAGACACTCTGAAGCTATCCTATGCTTTCTGTCTCAATATCGTCCTCAACCAGTTTGGTATGATTGTAAATAAACCAGAGAGAACCTATATTTAAACAGAAAAGCACACCTTGGTGACCACACGAGTTGCACAACTGATTTGGGGTTTTAATTCAGTTTGAATTCGATGAAATAATATAGCTTTTTTTTAAAAAGAATGGAGAGATATTAAAAGTCGACACAGGTATCAGTTCAGTCAAATTTAGCGCATTCGCACCAATTTACACTTTCCTTATTACTTTGCAATGATGTTGATACTTGGACAGATTCTAATAACTTCTAATAATGTTCTGGAACTGCCATAAATGCAGTAAGTATATTATAACTCCATTGATAAATTTGGCTGAACTGAGTGCTTAGACCTCCTGCCATAATAGAAAAAAAGTCCTGCATAAGAATAATGTTAAATTTCTAAATGTTTCCACTTCGGGAAAAATAAATAGCAATATATGCAAATCTGGATTACATCTAAAAGCAGCACATTTAATATAAAAATTATGTTTTCCTTTAGCACTCATAACAAAATACCAAAAAGGTATTAAAAAAGCTAAATCCTCTTTCTTGATTGCCCCATGTTAATTTTGTATATTTAAATTATGCAAAATTAGAAAAAGGTCATGGATTATTTGTGTAAGCTGTTTATAATGACATAAACTATTCAATTTTTTAAATGATTTCGGTGTATAGGCTTTCTCCCGCAGATGAACTGCTTGCAAAAAGTTTTTGCAATGTGCACCAAATAGCTTTGGGATTTAATCAGGCAGTGTGCAAGTGGCTTTACCCTAGAGCTTGACCGCAGTGTGTCTCCTTAAGTATTTGATTGTGTTTTTGCCAGTAAACAGCCCCTCTCCCGTTCTTCGCCCTCAAAAAGAAAAAAAGCTAATTTTAAAAAGGTTGGTATCGAGTGACGTGCCCTTCCCTGGCAAACTGACCACTCGTTCTTTAACAGAACCCCGCCCCAAACCCAACCCAACCCGCCCACCCGCCCCCCTGCCCCCCCCCCCCCCTCCCCCCCCTCCCCCAATCACGCTTTGGTACAAGTGCTGGAGGCGGAGGAAGCCCCTCCCGGGCTCCCCTCATCCATCCATTTGTCTAGGCTCCGCCTCCGGGCATTCATGAAGAAGTTGCTAACAGTGGTCAGTTCCAAGCCCAGCTGCTGCGAGATGGTCAGCTGCATCTCTTTGGACGGGCGCTTGTTCTCCTTAAAGATGGCGAGAAGAGTGCGCCGCTGGAGGTCAGTAAAGACCAGGCGCGATTTCTTTGGTGTATTGCTCCTTTCCTTGCTTGGGTCTTGCTCTTTTCTTTTGCATGCTTTCCAGGACGAACAGAGGGAGAGTAAAAGAGGGAGGGGCAAAAGGAAAAAAGAGAGAAGAGAGGTTGATTATAACAGAGTTACAAATAAACATTCTCAGTTTCTCAGCAAATTTTTAATTTTGCTAAATTATGCATACGTATATTTGTTAAATTGACTATGATCAATGATGGCTGGTATTATTCTTTTAATGTTGTTCTTTTCATGAATTGTTAACACCATTAACCAGAGCTACTTGAAAGCCAAACTACTGTCTGCTTACATGCCTTTCACATTGCAAGACAATAAAATGCTTATGAGACAGGTTGATATAAAAATGGCAGATGCATATAGTAAACTTAGATTGTTAGAAAAATGGCAGATGCATATAGTACACTGAGATTGTTATAAAAATGGCAGATGCATATAGTAAACTGGGGTCTTTTCCGAAGCAGCACACTTGCCTGCCATTGAGTATGCCAGTTGATATACTTGCCTGGATGATATACTTATTTCCTGGTTTTCACTGATAATAGTATGGAGGATATTTTCTGCATACTGCATGTCACTAAACAGTATGCAGTACACAGTATGCTAGTACACAGTAAACAGGACACAGTAGATAGGGCTCTGATTCAGCCACAGCCTTAGATTGTTATAAAAATGGCATATGCATACAGTAAACATAGATTGTTATAAAAATGGCAGATGCATATAGTGCACTGAGATTGTTATAAAAATGGCAGATGCATATAGTAAACTGAGGTAGTGTGTATCTGAATCAGCACACCTGCCTACCATTGAGTATGCCAGTTGATATACTTGCCCGGATGATATACTTATTTCCTGGTTTTTTCTGATAATAGTATGGAGGATATTTTCCGCATACTGCATGTCACTAAATAGTATGCAGTATACAGTAAACAGGACACAGTAGATAGGGCACTGATTCAGCCACAGCCTTAGATTGTTATAAAAATGGCGTATGCATATAGTAAATTTAGATCGTTATAAAAATGGGGTTAAACTGGGATTGAAAGTGATGGAATGAAGTAAACAAATGAGTCACTCTAAGTCACTGCTAAGTGGCGCCGCGTTTCTGGGATAGCCACAACGGCCACAGGAGGAGTGTGTGTTGCCATATGTGATATACAACCAAACACCTTCTCCCTCGTGTCTTTTGTTCCCACACGATGCCGCTGTTACAGCCTGTTCTGTCACAGACATATTTAATCAATAGAGTTTCTTCAGTAAGCATCACCACACCTGCCCCCCTCCCCCCACACACCCCTCCCCCTCACATGTAAAACCATACATCTGGGGACCTTTCATTAGTCATTCCGTCATTCCCCCTCAAACCAACCAACGGCCAGAAAATTACCGTTTGAAAAAAAGTTAATTTTCCGCTGATTTGAGTGTTGGAGGACAAAGGCATCTCGGGGAACCTTTGGCAAACACCTGAGCGAAGTGGATTGCTTTTTTTTTTCCAAGGTACCCCAATCTATACATGTTTGGAGCAGACAAATTTACACACATTGGGCCTCATGCATAAACGGTGCATACGTGCAAAAAGATACGTATTGATACAATTGGCGACTCCGATGGCGGGGAAACTGGCATATGCATATTTTTTTGCGCCTTTTATACATGAGGCCCAGAGTCAGTTAAAATAATCATGAGGCTTTCTATTGTGCAGCAAACCTACATCTGCAGTCATGCTGGGGTGAAATTAAACAAAAATGCATGTCCGTCTTTTCATATTCTAAGAGTGACGTGGTGCCTGTTTATAACGAGGGTCCAACAAAGTATTCAAGTGATAAGGAACTTTATAACTACTCCAGTATGTCTGTGTTGTTAGAGCATCTCCACAAGAAGCTACTTTTAAAAAAAACAATAAAAAAAACAGGGGCACTGTTTTTAGACGACTGTCCTTTCAGAAATACAGTTTGGTAAGCTGGCAAAAGCATAACAACGTATAAAAACTACAAACTGAATTCAGTCGAGAGACTGTCTCTTTAGAGGATGCCACGAGTATATAAATCATATTGTTCCATTTGCAGTATTTGTTCCATTAGTAAACTCCTTTGCAAGCTCACTAAATCCTGTTCCAAAATCTCTTGGCACAAATGCAGCACTCAACCCTTTTTGAATACAATGACATTTCTGACCATTTTCAGCCGACACATTTTTTTTTGGATCACCAAATCAATATTTAGACCAAAAATACGCTTATAATCAGAGAGAGGGACTTTTACGAGCACTTAAACATCAATGAAAATCGATAGCTCAATATTGAGTCTTAACTATAAATTGTTGTTGTAGTAGAAGTATTGGTAGCAGTAAATTCTAAATTGGAGCTACGTATATATCGGGATGTTATGGCTGATTTGAAGGAATAGCTGTTCTCTCGAGTTATTTATCATCTATTAACAACCATGCTGAGGCTACAGCCAGTTTCACAGGACAAAGCTCTATGGCCCTAGTATAAACAACACACAGTCAATGGAAATGCACACAATAAAAGAGAGGATAGTTTATACTGTTCTAAAAGTATGAACACCACATTTGTCACCAAAAACATTTTTTTTAAAGGCAATTTTCAACATAACCACACTGAACTTTGTCCATAATACATTATGCAAATGCTGATTATTTTACTCTAACACAAAACATGTACCTTTCCTGTTCAATGCATCACGTTTTCATCAAGAGAACAAATTGACACTTGTTTTTTTCCATTTCTCAAAACTTAAGTTTACTCAAATTTGGCTTACTCTGTAATATAGCAATATTGCGAATATTTGGTGACTTGAATTAAGCTAATGTCAGTTATTAACTTTGGTGACTGAGCTTTAATCCAAAGACAGTGGTTGACTGTGGATTTTCACAAAGACTGTTTTTAACTTTGCCAAAGCACTGCACAACCTTTCCTTCCATCAGTCCGGTAGTTACGCTCTGGGGTATAGGGGAACGTTTCTGATTGGCCATTATATTGTGCACTTTTAGAAGCCCCTGAGTTGGCTATGATGTATACAACTAGTACCTTTTAGTTGGTTGTAGTTTTGGGAGCACAGATTCTGACCACACACGTAATGTAATAATGAGTAGCAATTAGGAACACAGAATAAACAAAGACAAGCCGTTTTAAGTTTGAGGTTTGTTTAATGTTAACGTTAAATATAAGGCCACTGATAAGAAAACAGCAATAAGAGCCACTGAATTCACTTCAAACATGATTATTATTTAACAGTCGCACAGGGAACGATAATATTTATGAACGCTGAAATCTAAAATCTCCGCTCTACGTCTATTGCTGAGACTCCGATAGCCTACTGCTCCAGATACAGCGAACGACTTTTGATTTGATTACCCCTCTGAATTAAGTATGCACAACTGAGACCAATTGAGATCAATACAAATCAGGTTAAGTACTCAATTGTGTACAAAACTATTATGTAAGCGGAAACTATCCAAAAACGTCATGTAAATAAACACGTAGTCTATCCGTGATGCATTTTCGTCGTTGGGTGTTCGTGCCATTCCCACCTGTATAGTATACCTCCGTAGAACTATGACTGGGGAAGTTTAAAGCGCACGAATATGAGAATATTATTTTCAGTGAAAATAATTTTAAATAATAAAACATCTTGCCAATCACCTTCTAAAACAAATAGAACAGCTCATACAGTTACTGGAATATAATTGCAATGGCATATACCTGGACCGCTCTCGTTTTTCAACGCTTCGTACGTGTATGGTAAACCCACAGCAACACACAGCGCGCAGATGTCGCTGTTCGTGGTCCTGAAAATATGCCTCCACTAAGCAGACGGTATGAAATGAAAGAATATGCCTCCAACAAGGAATAACCATCTTTATTATAATTACTGGCTCATTCAATTTTAAAATGTTTAGCTGGCCTGAACTGCAACTTAAATTATGTTATGTAGTAGGCCTACATGCTAGGTTAGGATACGAGATCTGAGAATTTTGCATAACTGCTTTTACCGTCCAAGCGAAATGAACAACTGAAAAAAAATGTCAGGGTTTGTCCAGAGGGTGGCAGTATTAGACTTGCAAGCGCTGTTCAACATTCCGTTTTTACTTACAAAAGAAGTAACCGCCGCGTGACACTGTGGCAGCATGTGGTGTAGTGATTTCAACTGAAAAGGTCGTGGGTTCACATCCCAGGTGAGACAATGTCAATTGTACCCAATTGCATCATTGAATAAAATACTTTTTCACGTCGATTGCTAGAGCACTTCTTAAATCCGTTGTCAAGCATGCAAGTAAAATGAATGTTGTAGTTGAATGTTGTTATAGTTTTCTTGTATATAAAACAGACCAAGACATTTCCATTCTCAATTAATTTTTTTTTTGTTCATGGGGCATGCAATGTATTGTTGCTTACATGACACTGCGATTGCAGTTGTTGAAATGAATGATAAATTATATGTAAAAATTAACATGTTAAATTATTAGAAAGTAGGCCTACTACTGGAACTAAAAAATAGAACTAAAGGAGTGATGACAGATTCAAAACATTGCTGGTGTTGACAAATTAAAATAACCAAACTTGATAGTGCACTTCCCTCTGTAATCAGGCATCTTGTTCATAAAAATCATTTTAGAATCTGTAAAGCTAATTATTAATGGATCACCAGGATTTGAAAATAATTAAACTGCAAGATTAGACTTTAATCTGAATAATGCACTTATTACGTCTTTAAGGTGTGCAGCTGTTGTTTGATAGAAATAAATAAATAAATAGAACTGGGATGCGTGTGTGTTTCCAAGAATTAACGTGAAGTCCGGTGCAAAAATAGAGTCTACCTGTTCTGAACTTGAATATAGGGAGTGGAAGTTATTTGGCTTTGTAAACGACGTTTATTGATTCCAATTAATATATAATCAGATAAGTCACTACACAGTAACATGTCCAGTGTTCATTCAACTCTAACAGAGTACGTATGAGTCCAACAGTGGATTTAACACTGACTATTTTACCGTGTACACTCACATTCCACGTTTCTTGAGGGCCAGAAAGTCAGGAAAACATGAGGTCTTTCATCCTTACTTTTACAACACGTTGCATATGCCAACGTATCTACATAATGGACCGTGTCACAGCCAATTGAACGAGAAGTGCGTTCAGAGGCATTTACAGTGGATATGCCTCAGAGGAGATTAACTCGTATTTTTACACACTACTGCAGTTTCATGGTAGGCCTACCTAAACGTACAAATCAAAATGTATCTGTAGAGCGCATTTTGCAAACATTTGTCACAATACGCTTCAAAGCAACCCTGGCCTAAATCCCCACAAGAGCAAGCCTAGTGCGACTGTGGCCAGGAAAAACTCCCTGGGTACATGGTGTTTCATGTTCCAACTGAAGCATATTGTAGAAGCTAAAATACGTCCCAGTGATTGACTAATTATATTAATTTGAACAGCAATAACCCATGTAAAAGCTTTGTACCAATTCGTTTGTGTAGGGAGAAAGTATAAACGACCAACGATCACAATACAACTCGCTTTATGTTCGGAAATAAATCCGCTATTCATTGGAAACTGAGAGATTGGGCAGGTTGGACGCCATCTCTTATTATTAACTGTACGTAGTTCAATTGGCATAGCTTCGCACAACATATTTCTCACTCTTTTTGAGTGAATCAATGAAAAGGTCGCCATAAGACCATCGTACTGTAAAGTCAAGAAAATCTGCTCCCTGCAGAAAGAGTAGGTGCTAGAAAACATCAAGGACGCGTTCTCATATTGTTTTCGTACAATAACAAGTAAAAGTAAATACCGTCCATGAATGACACTTCTGACACATGAGTTCCATCGATCGGGAATAAACTCCTCAACAACGGCTTTAATTTCAAACTGAAATGGTTCCTCTCCTCTTCTTGGTGATTAAAATTCTTAACGTACAGCCTCTGTAGCCTGCATTGTTACATTCATACCAGAGAAAAGGACTATTGAGCCTTTTTTAGGATAGACTCGCATGCGTATCAGTGGTTAATATACAATATATTGAACGATTGTAAAATTCGTTTGCAATATACTTTGACAAACAAAAAAAAGTCATGTGTGTAGTTATAACCACCAGTTTAAAGTGGCTATTATAGTTCAACAGTTATAATAATATAATAATTATTAACATCAAAGGTATTGTGCCTACTAGTAGGTTACACTTTGGATGAAGATTTAAGGTTTTTGTTATGGAATGAAACATCCTACATTTCTCGGAAGAAGACCCACTAAAACCACATACATTCAGTTCTAAGCCTTTATATAAAACCGGCCCGTAAGTCCTCAGCGCTGAGTAGCCTAATCCTCTCTGATTTCGTCAAAAACCAACAAATGAGGCGCGCGGCAGTTAGTTAACCATTCGAAATCAACAGTCAACAAAAAGGCACAATGGTTTTACACGTGACTAATTTCGTTTGGGACATTACCTTGTTAACATTCAGCTGTTAACAGTATACTCCCACAAAACACCCACGACCATTTTGAAAATAGTTTCACTTTTTTCTGTTGTTGATTGTGAATTTAAAAATATGCAGTCAAAAGATACAATGTGTTTATAATCAAATAATAAAAACAAACGACCTCGCTCTCTTTCTCTGAACAAAACACCCTCGTAAATTCAGAAGTCGAATTCCTGTTCTATAAATGTGCTTTCATTCTTCGTGTTGCATTCTGCTTACTGCGGCCATTTTGAGACTGAAAAAAGGTGCCACTGCACTCGCCTCTGTCTGGGAGCTGCAGACACACAGCAACTGTATGGGAGCCACTGTATATGGGAGGGGCCGTCTTCTCAGTCAATGGAAATCCACAATGCTGCGATTTAATCACGACGTTGTACCACATCACGCATTTACAGAATGATCAAAAACACAACTATAATATTCAAATTGGTCTTTGCGTCTACTGTTTTCAGGGTTTGAAAGCGGAGTTAACTGGATTTTTAAAGGGAAAGGTTAAATCAATTGGATCAATACCGTAGGTTTCCCTGGCCTTATATCAAACGGGTAACAGCTCCTCTTGCCTATGGTTTATCCTTCTTCTCTGACAAATGTAAATCAATGTCTTCTGCTTCTCTAACAGCACAGAGCCGAGAAAGTGCGCGTGGTATTGTGGAATAAACACCTCCTGCCGCAGTGCATTCAGTTTGGTCACATCTGAACGCGTTTATCTCAATGAAAACCTCAGAGTGATTTACTGATTTTTATGTATTGTAAGTATTCAAGCAAACGAATTAGCTAATTGTATTTTTATAGTTCAATTATTTCAAACAGTTAATTCATCTGATGCATGGTTTAAGTAGAATCCACTACATTTGTAGCGTAAAGAATAAATAAATACAACTTTGAAAAACGAAACAAGAGCTCATGAACAAAAAGTCAACGATAAAATATAAAAGTGCGCATGACAATTCTGACCATTAGTTAAAAAATCCCTTTTGTACAAGAATATTTAATTTAGTGAAGTCCCGAATAGGGCTAACGTGAGACATGCCTGATGAACAAATTTTAAATAGTTTAAAGGCTCAAACATTCGGGGTCAGCTTAAACTACCATGTAAATTGCATAGAATCACAAAGAATACACTTTGTTTAAATCTGACAAAATTAATGACACTGTGAGGTCGATAATCGCTGTAGCCCAATTAACGAAAAATGTTGAGTTATAATCGACCCTAAGGTAACACGTTTCGTGTACATTCGTTTTCAGTACCTTAGACAGCGCAGCAATTCCGACCAATGAGTAGCTATGCTTATATGCATCCTTGGAACGTAGAGCCTCATGAACTGAAAAAAAAAACGTATTTCCTAACGAATAGCCTAATATACCCAGCTCCCTCCCAGCATATGTCCCTAAAGTAGCCTATGTAAAAACTCACAAAATAGGACAAAGTCACTCTAAAAAGTTACCCTGGATCAATATCTTACATTTACTTTTACACAATTAAATTCAAGCGTTACGCTTTGTATTCGGAAGAATAGTTTATCGAGTTAACTTTTGTGATTGTCGAACTTAAACGCGGAGTCGAGCTTAAGGACATATGTTCATTAAATTCAAGCCGATGTCGTCAGCTTTGTACAACAATTTAGAGCAGTCTTATGGTTTAACACTTACAAACTCTTTGTCGATGAGCTGTTTGATAATGTAACTTAAATCAGCTAAATCTAATTAAACGAAGGACGAAGAGAATGTTTAAAATTTTGGACCTTGGTTTTATATGAGTTCATACTGTGGCCTGCCGGACTCTAGCCCATAAGTCATTTCAAAATGAATGACAAAAACGGACCAGGTTTCAAAAACAACCCAAGACTAGATTTGCATTTTGGCTTTTTACAGAAATCGTAGGCTAGTAACGCCGATTTACAAGGTACTACCGTTATAGGATATGTGGACAATAAAGTCAGCTAGATATATGACGTATTCATCTTAATTTTAAGTAAATACTCGGAAAATCTAAAACAATTATTCTTTAACAAACAAATCAATTCAGGGGGAGCAATTCAAAATCGCAATCATGTGGTGTGATAAGAGTATTCTGGGGGCAATTGTAACAGGGGTCAATTGTAACACACTTTTTTGTTACAATTGCCCCCAACCCTGAACACATGAAACTAGCTAGCTTGCTGGATAGAATCTCTGCTCTATTTTACCAAATTTTTTTGGTGTTGCAATTGCCCCCTGTTACAATTGCCCCCAGAATACTCTACGACATACGAGTAATAAAATTCTACCTAATATCCTTCTCCATTTTGCCCTATAGAAATACCACAAACATATCCACAGAAAAAAATATATATTTACATCATATGCATTAAATACGTATAACTGGTCTGTGGAGTTGCAATCAGTCCATGGTTAAGTGACACTACACCTCAGCCCATATAAATGCAGCATCCCAGTAATCTGCCATTTGTACTTTAATCGTTATACATTTAAGTACTTCAATGTTCCTTTCTGAATGTGCCACGGTCACTAAAATGTACAAAAAACATCTAAGAACCAAACATTCCACAAGTCCATTACTCAAAGTGAAGCCTAAGGCCTAACATTGTGAGCCCAGCAACAGTAATCATACCCCATGCAGCCATTGCCATAGGATTTGAGCTAGACACTGGTGAGAAGGGCTGTCCTGCTTTTCTAAAAGGCCCGTTACATTTGGGAGATAAGATAAACGTATGGCATCTTTGAACAACCCGTCCAACAAGCCTCTGGTTCTGTTAGCATTATCGGTGACTGGGAGACCCCTCGGGACGGATGCCAGGAGTAACCGAAAGCAGGTTTCGATCAGGAGTGCCACCCGCCCCCCCCCCCTCCTGGGCCATATCATTGCGGGCCAGATGAAGAAAACAAGGTAATGAAAAACTTCAGGGCCTTCTCTGGAGGTCTGGGCTTTTCAATTAAAAATTTAAAGTCTGATCTAAATGGAGGCAGTGGAGAGGACGCCTGCCTCACTTGGGCTAATGCACAGACAGACGGCCCCTCACACCACACACATTTTGTCAGCGCTTCAGTGGGTTGCCTTCCTAAGCATTGCTGCAGAGAAACAAAGTACAGACACTACACATGTTGCATACTTTAGGCTTAATTACAGGAAGGGGCCTCTACTCGTCACTACCCGCTGTTTTCGGCTGATTAGGGAGGATGGCGGTTTTGAACTACCCTGGTTCACTACCCCGCTTCTTGCCACTACCACTGAAATTCATATTTGGTGGAAATAAATGTCCCGACACCGTTGCCACATTTGCCCTAGAATGTTTATTCTCCATCTTGTCCGTTTCATATAATTGAAGGGCACCACACACCACGGAGCCAGAGAAGAGGGGCAACAGAGTATGTATGTAATGGAGTTTGCTTGTTTTTCCAACCTGTCCTTTTCAGGCAGTACTCCAAGTGAACCAAATATTTGCAGGTTAAATAACACCCACCTAGGTTCAGCATTGAAATGCAACTGAACTCAAAAACTGGCTTTGAGCCCTTGTACATTAGTATACCGATCACATAATGCATTTACAGAGCTCCTGTGATACAATGTCAAATGCACAAATTCTACAGACACTATGGCTGCCAATGTTTCAACGTAAACTTGTGCTTTATCAAACTAAACAGCATTTCAAATTAATTACAACTTTTTTCAGTGAAGATCTTCATAGAATTTTTATTTAAGTCTAGGACTAGGCCTAATCCATGTATGGGAAACCAGCCCTTAAGGTTTAAAATATACTGGAAATGTTTTTTGTGAAGAGGGGTAAACAGTTTGGGCATAACAACTACTCCATGGGACAACTTGCCTTGCACATATAATTTTTTCATGCAAATACAGGTAAGAATCATAGTAAGAACATCAACCAAGAAAGCAGAGCATTTTTGTAGGCCATCTCCATTAAACCAAATTAATGGCGATTATAAATTTCCAAGCGTACAGTTTATAATACAATTTTTGCATTGTGTTGATGTGGAGTCAGGTGGGGATTGATGTTTGTGACCATATTATGACTGTGTTTTTGCTAAACATAGTCATCGCAAAAGTCATAAGATACAAATCATGTTATCCTCTTAAAGATTTTAAATAGGTTACAGTATTATCACTTAGAATAGAGACAGGGAGGGTATTTGTTTGACTAAAAAGCCAAGTGTCCTCTCTATTCAAACAGACAACAGTACTGAATGACAGCCTATCAGGAATGACAAAGTTCCATATCTGCCCCAGTGGTGATGACATCAGCGTTCCAAAGGTATGTTGCCAGACTGACTGTTGAGACAAGGCCAATCAAAGTATTCATTGACTCTGTGATGTCACTTTGCTGATGAGAAAATGGCCTTGGGGATCTTTAGGAGGGTTTACGATGGTCAAATTAAGGTTTCTATTTGGCATAAAGGTTTTCCTTTTACTTTTTTTCCCCCCACAAAAGTTAGGTAAATAAGTCTACAGACATAAAACCTAGTTTTTGTTGAGGAAACATTCAAAATACAGACTAGATAAATTGGCTTCCTTATCCTTCAAATTGCATAATAGCCCGATTCGCAACATTGTGAAAACACTGTAACCAATGTTATGGCCCAAAAACCTCCAACTTACAATAAGCAACAATGTCCACAACACAAATGCCACAGAAACAAACTGAAAATGAGCCCAAATGCAAAATTTAAAAAATTGCACCAAAAGGTGCCAGGAATACGTGCCAGAAGTGGACCAACGGCCAGAGGAAAATAATAAATAAGGGGAAGTTCAGGCCTCCCCACAATGGGAAGGTGGACCTGAATTATTCCCAACCTGCCTACATTCAGCTAAAATACAACAAACTAAGACAAACCCGCAAACACAGAAAGTCCACTAAAGCAATTAAAATGAGTGTTCACCAAAAAGAACCCACAACTTCCCAATCAGCATAGCTGTAGGCGTTTCCCCAATCAGCACAGCTGTAGGTGCTTTCCCAATCAGCACAGCTGTAGGTGCTTTCCCAATCAGCACAGCTGTAGGCGTTTCCCCAATCAGCACAGCTGTAGGCGTTTCCCCAATCAGCACAGCTGTAGGTGCTTTCCCCAATCAGCACAGCTGTAGGTGCTTTCCCAATCAGCACAGGTGTATGTGCTTTCCCAATCAGCACAGGTGTGGATGATTTCTAATCAACACATGAGAAGTGGAAAAGATAACGACACAGACACTCATGACACTTCAGGAGGTGGGGAGATATATGTTGGTGCCAAACACCAACAATATGAACCCAACCTATAAAGTCCAATAAATATATAAGGATCACATAAACACCTTATTATGAATTAAACATTTCATGCAGTTAAAAAACAGTCTATCTGAACATTTCAAGGAGCACCACTATGTCAGAGCTGCAGGTATGCTTATAATATCAGCGGTAATAATGGCCTCACTTTGATAAATATCATCATTGTCTGGTTTCCCTCATGTCCTTTGTGATTCAATGTATTACACCAAGAATAAATCTGATCATAATGACAATATTATAGGTATGATTCATAGTCAGTCAAACTACAAAGTGCTATGTCATTACTTTCATCAACAGTTATTTGTGCGATATCATGAGTTTGGCAGTTACTGAAATTAAGAAAAATGCTGCTATGAATCTGGTGCTATATTTTCAGATAAATCAAATACTACGTATATGTCAAGTTTCAGAATATAAATTAATATTATATTATTGAGAAGGTTATTATTGAGAAATTAAATTTATGACAACAGCTATCGTCTTGTTCAGATATTTTAATTTACCTAGGAGTTTTTTTTTCTTCTGAATTGCAGAACAATGTTAGACATTAGTGATTACAAATATTTTTTTTTATAAACAGCTATAAACAGCTGGGTGAATGCCTTGATTTGGTTTAAGAAAATAGAAAATTACAAGATAATCAAGAGCCACAATTCTGACAAGCAGTTTGTATAGCGACAGCATCAACACTGTCCCACAAATAACAAGAATGGTCATCACTTAAGGTAAGTGTTTTCTAGTGATATCTTTAAATAAAGTGGTCTAGATTGGTAGCCTTTATTCTAAACCTCCCAACTATATTGATTTCACTGCATTAGTCTTTGTTGTATCCGATTAACTAAATATAGCAATAATACAAGTCCAAATCTGTGGGGGGGGGGGGGGGGGGGGGGGGGTCTGGGTTAGGTCTGTTTTGTAATAATGTTCTAAACTCTCGGTTCACCCCTATAACACAAACCTTGTGCCCTGGAATCTTTTTAGACCGACATGTTTTTAGTTCACAGCTGCAGTCCAGTCAGAAACTTGCTGATAGAATTTGAACGGTAAACAAAGGTACGGATTTGGGGTTAAAGGAACCAAACTTTGCACTTTACTCAGCTACTGTTGACCAGAACAGCATTGTAAGATATCGCAATGTCTGACAATGTTTGGCCAAGCAAGCCAGACTATCATATGGCCGGTACTTTGACTTGAAGAAAAGGCAATTTTCCGTATCTCAAGCCGCTTGATTAGGACGGAAATGTCAACAGGACGCTTTTGGAGACATGAAGACACATGATGCTTGCTAATCTACTGTCAAAATTGCTAAATCACATTGAATCAAGTCATGCCATCGAATCTCTCTCTCTCTCTCATCTCTGGGTCTTTGTAATCTGAAAAAAACGAGCAGACCTAGTGTCATCTTATCATACACCAAACATAGTCCCATTTCCCGTTTACATGAGATAATCACTGAAACATCTCTCACTACATTCGCTTTCTGACCATTGCAACAAGTGTAACTCTTCTCACATGGGAGACATAGACAAGAAGAAAGATTTGTGATCCAAGATGCCAATCCATACCTAGGTAGGCAGACCTACCAAAACATATGCACTTAGCCATCTTAAAGTGTGCTGCCATTTTCTTCAGAAATACAGTGTATATCCTTTTCGGGTAAGCACTGTATAATATGGTGGCAGATGTCCTTTCTATGGAGCCTGGGAAACAATGTGGTCTCAATGACCCATTTTCCTTTTGGCCAAGGATACTCATATAATATTTTGAAAGTACTTA
This sequence comes from Synaphobranchus kaupii, assembly GCA_029718625.1. Taxonomy (NCBI): domain Eukaryota; kingdom Metazoa; phylum Chordata; class Actinopteri; order Anguilliformes; family Synaphobranchidae; genus Synaphobranchus; species Synaphobranchus kaupii. Next base: position 7,016,584 of record CM056392.1, read on the forward strand.
AGAATTTTAAAATGTACAGTATATCCCATATGCCTTATGAAGAACTATCCAACCAGCATTTCATTATGGCATGCAAAAGTGCAGCCTCACAAGCTATATTTTAAATCCCGGTGACTGCCAAAAGTGATTTTCCCTGAACGAACGGCAGAGCAGAGAATTTAGCTTAGCAATGAATTGACTTTCCTTTCACTATTTTTGTGTCCGTGACTTCTACTTGTATGAAAAAAATACGTGAGAAATACACTGACCATTTTGAGCAATTTCAAAGCACTGTTTCTAGCCGTGCTTATTGTTGTATCAATCACAAGTGCAGTTAACTAGTTATATAACTATAGTGGATACAAACTAGTTTCCCTGTTTATCATTAGCCTACTCTCTGAGACTTGTGGTGTTTTATTTACCTCTGACCAAGTAGGATAACACTGTTCAAGAGGTTAATATTAAGATCATTAACCGCTCGTAAAAGCCGTTGCTAGTGCCAAAGTAGGATAGTTATCCAGTACTGCAGCGCAGCAACCGATCTAGATTGACAACGTCTACTGTCATTTTCATTCTACCCAACAAGAGGAATGTTTAGATTGCATGAGTATGCCACAGATGTATAGGCTACATCACAGTGCCCCCACTCAGTGCTATCGCAGGTATTTTAGGAGGTGCCTTAGAGCAGGTCTGCACGAGATCTGCAGCGCAGTCCACTGCTGGGAACATATTTCCATCATCGGCTTTCCTGAAGAAACCAGGATCCGGTTCCAGATCAATGAGAACTGGGTCCACACGTTTATGTTATTGTTGCCAGCATTAATGCCCTTTTAATCTTCAAGAGATTATCCGCATCGATCCACACCCATGGAGCTACACATATTTGTTTTAGAAAGTGACATAACCACAGGACTGAAAGACGGGAATAAAAATAAACGACAGGTTTTTTTTCGTGGGATCTTATTTCTTGTGTCAAGATTTCTCACTGCCCCTTCAATACCTTCTGGAATTCTGCGCATGGTTGGTAAACGCGTTGTGAGATGTGATAAGGCGAGGGGTTTTTTTTTTCTTTGGATCATGCAGGTATGCGTGCGCAGATTATTATGTTCCTTGCACAGAAATTAAGCAATATATCCCACTCAGAAGATTCCCGTGTCGTTTATCGTGTCTAATTAAAGGCCTTAAATAATCAAATAATTCCATTTTAAATGTTTTTTTTGCATTTGAGTAGGTTCAGTTTAGGTCACAGATATTCTCCATGTAATTTTAATCGGCAACAACAGCCCAATTTTGTTTTGGAGAAATCTAACGTCAAATGCAGCATAGTTAGTGACTGTTCATCTCTACATGCAAACAAAATAATAAGGATATTCCTCAAGTGAAAATTAATGGCAGTGACTGCATATTTAACTCGATTAATGGCGTTAAAGGAGAGTGATGGGACGATTCAATCAAAGCTAATAATAGCCGGCTTCAGTTTTAGATCCAAAGGAATGAACGCAGTGTTACTTGTATTAGCCTACTTTTTTAAAAATATTTTCTGAATATGTGCTATATATTCTGTCTTGAACGTTGAAACCAACTCATATTGTCTAGACTAAAGAATTATACGTTTTTACGTTTTGAATTTCAACCGTAGGCCTACAGCGTCCGAAATGCCATGGTAAACCCTTTTTGGCTAAATTATTTTGATCTCAGTAAATCTGAAAGATGTGTATTGCGTTATGAATTGTAATGTCCATTTTACTCATACTTGACCATGCTTTGTCTACTAACCGTGAGCTGGGTATATGAGTTATTTTGAGTAATACAAAACCGGTTTTGTGGCCGTCCCGAGATGTTAACCCAGCCTGATTGCCTGTGTGCTCGTGGAATAAGCTTGAGCCAAGTGTCACCCTTTGATTTGACTACATTAATACTGCAAGGGCAGGACCATCCACTCCCGGCGAATTCACCCTTTCTGTAGTCTGAAAAGGCCAGCATTATTTTTCCTGCGTTCTTTCACAGGCTAATACACGCATGAATTATACAAATCATCAGGCTAAACAAGGTTATAATACAATAATTTTCATTGGTCCTATTCGATATTTCTGGTATTTAATTTCAATTACCCTGATTAATTCATGCGGATATTAGGTTGATCAAACGTTTGGTTTAGAGAGCACTGATTTACATCAGTTATAAATTATTCGTTTTGTATAATTGTATAAGGACTGACAGAGGCCTCGCGCTTAGCTTCACATTTTGCCTGGTTAACCCGAGACAAGGTGACGTTTGGTGCTCCGGCTCTGGGTCATGCAGAGATTTCTATCAATAATTCATTGAGCCGCTGCAGCTCCTGCTCTTCGTTTCAATTCCCCAGCCCTCTCCGATCACATAATACCCCCCCCCCCCCCCCCCCCCCCCCCCCAGAGAAGGCTATACCACCATCTGTGCGCTGAAATAACTGCGGGAAAAGCTGCGACGTCTTCAAATATTACAATAATAATTTGTATGTCCTACCCTAACCTATACTGTGTTCATACATTAGTCTATTTTGGTGCTGAATAGCCTATGTCATGCAATATTCAAACATTATATTTTGGTACATACAATTGTAGCTACCTTTATTTAAATCAATGTTATAACAGGAAAAACAGTGAGCTCATATTAGTAGGCCCATTTATTTTTGTTTTTATAAAAAATAACGTAATAACAACTGGATGCATTTGAGAGTTTTGCATGTGCAATACTGCATACAGAGAAGGCCTAACAACTACATTCAAATTTCACCCTTTGTTGCTAGCATACTTGTTTCATTTTAAGAGCGTGCACCCATAGTTAGCTAATAAGTGCGCGCATTTACTGTATGTTCAGTCACGTATAATCTCACCGTGGATAGTTGTCATTTTACTATATAGCAACTAGATGTAGCTCACGCAGTAGCCTACTGCGTAATCTTAATTCTGTACAAAAAGTCAAAACAAAGAAAAATGTACCATTATCAGTTCAGCCTTTAATTTTAGACTGAATATTGGTAAGACTTATTTATTATGAATATAAGTCTCGGAATGTGTTATTTTTGTTTGTTTTTGTTATTTGGCGTGGCTATGTATTAGATGTATTGTTCTTGTTTTTGTTTCTTTAAGTGTTGAATCTTTATTACAATAAAACGTGAACGTGGAAATATTGTTTTTCTCATTTGTTAAAAAGAGATGATCAATCGTCTTTTTTAAAGTGGTGTACAATTAACTTAACCCCTGTTTTCTTGAGCAGAACAAAAGAAAGCGGGTTCTATGAATTACATTTTTCATCGCTAGAGGGGGCAACAGCCTTACTATGAGTAGCCGACACTCACTTTTTTCACATTAGCTGGGTTGCATTGGGTAGCCTATAAACCATGCACAGGCACAACCTAGCCAACGGAAAAAATATTTTTTCTTTCTCTCCCTCGCACAATTTCTACAAAATGTCGTTAATGCAAACACAAATTGTGTAGTTCCTAGCATTTACAGGCCTACACGTTTTTGTTTTTAACTTTTTCAGAAACAGCCATTCACGCCATGAGAATGAGACAAACAACAAATATACACGATAGCCACAATGCAAAACGTAAAAACATAAAATAAAATTGATATAAATACAAAAAACTAGAGACTATGCTTTTGTCTAGAGCACACGATATTTCTGAACAACAGCTAAAATGCACTAGAATATACTGTAGTTCCTTCAAGAAGGTATAATTTTACATTATTGTTTAGGATAATAATCGCATGCTGCACAATCTTAGCTCAGAACAGTAGCACAGAGACCTGAACATGAAAACATACATTTACATTTTTAAAAATCACACATTTTCACTAAAAGAGAGTTCTTTTCAGGTTTATGACAAAGGGTCGATCGTTTCGCTCAAATAAGTAAATCTCAAGCGCATCTCAATGCACAAACAAAGGACAATCTATTTTATCGTGACGATTTTATAAGATGGTTAAGAAAAAACGGACGTGCCTTGATTGTTGGCTATTGAACATCAATAATGGTGTGATTCAGAACGCGTTTATATAATCAGTGTACTACTCCATGAAAATCGTGAACTCTGTTTTAGTGTTAGAGGTAGCAAGAATGCAAGCAATTCCATAAACAGAGTTTTCATCAAGATACCTTGTCTTACCTGCAAGCCGTAGGGCCGACATCCTCTGGAACTCGGGTTCTTGTAGCCACTTCCACATTCTCCTAAATGTCTCCCTTCCCGATTTAAGTTTACTCCAAGGTTTGGGGTTCCTTAGGAGGTCGGAAAGAGTGCCCTGTGAGCGGCACAGCAACACCCGCTGGGCGAAGATCGCCTGCGGGATGCTGTAGCGCCTTCAGTTCCGCTGTGATCCTTTGTGCCACCTCTTTGGTGTTGATCTCTTCGAGGTGCCCCGAGTTGGTACTTTGCGTTCCCGAGGAGGAGGGCGGTCTGTCCCCGGCTGGAACCCAACACAGGCCCGTGGGATTGAGGGTGGCCCGGATGCCCAGCGTGGTGCATCCCGTTTAAATGCGGCATCATACCTGCCGTGGGGCCACCGAGGCCCTTCGAGAGAGGTGTTGATCCCCCCTGGCCAGCATGGCAGTGTGGGCATCAAAGTTGGAGCTGAGCATTTTGTCGTGCCCATGCGTGCTGTAGTTGTGGAGGCTTTGCTGCGTGTTGTGGATTGAGCCTAAGCCATTGCCGAGGGGGCTGCTGGCCAAGGGGGATATAAACTCTGACCCATCCCGGTCATGTCCTTATGGTAGGGGCTGTAGAGGTTGTTCATTGCTGGTTAAACCCCTTTCATCCCGCATCAGCGTAAAACTCCCGCTTACGTTCCCAGAGAGACGCTGGTGGTGGTGGTGGTGGTGATGGTGATGTGGATGGAATTTGTCCGAAACTGTAGAAATTGGGGGTAAGGGTTGGAGTGGCGTCAACGTGGTGTAGGTGCCGCTCATTGCCCATCCCAGGTGGGGATGTGTCGCACGGCATGCTCATTGCGTGGTGGAGCGGGAGGGACAATTCCGGACGGTACTCTCCAGCCCCATCCAGAATTGTAGCCATGCTGGACACCATAGCGGAACGCGATGATGCCGCAGCCAAATCCTGATGTATCCGCAAAGAAGCCCCTGTGTTCCGACTGTGGTGGGAACTGTGACTGTTCATCAAATCCTGGTCATGGTTTACGCTTATTCCGCCATGCAGATTGCCAATGCTGTCCATTGTCATCTCTGGATTCATGGCGTAAGCATCCAAAATCCTTGGCCAGGCATCGATAGGCGTTGTAGGCAGTCTTCATTCAGTCCATTGATTTGTTTAATATTTTTGTGCCAGGGATGGGTTTTGTCGTTTGCTTTTTTCTAAGGCCTCTCGGGTTTTTTTTAAATAAAAAATTAACCGATCTCTATCAGACGGGCCAGTGCTGTTTCTCGCCATGTCCGAGCCCTCTCCTCCTCCTACGTATTCTGTTTAGGCAGCCAGAGCTGTCCGGGATGGGTTTGCTCCCCGATCACCCTACCCCAGTGAAGTGGGAGGGGACTGCTCGTTGATTGACACCACTCTTGTTCAGTAACCTTCTCTCTTGTGCTTATCATCACGCATCCCGGGGGCTGTGTATCCAATTCGATTGTATTGTGTATGGTGCTGGGAGTTTCCCATGCTCGGTTGAGATTTGTATGCTGCTCCTGCATCTGGAATCTAACGTCAGAAAGTCTGGATTTCTCTTAAACTAATCGTAACCCTTTCATTGCCTGTTATCATTTGTCAAAAGAAGGGGAAGTATTTTGCACTATATAACGACGGTGACAGAGAAGCTTGCAGTAAAATATTTACATTTACAAAATATTAAAATGGTCATAGTTTTAGATGGCTGTGATTGTTTTGAATTTACCATGATGGCTTTAGCTAGTTATTTACAAGTATAATAAATTGCATCTAAAATGTTTGATAATTATATGATACAGATCACCACAGTAAAAATGTCCAGTGTGAATTCAATTCTAACAGAGTACATATGAGTCCAATAGAGATCATGTGTGTACTCTGTAAGAGTTGATTTAACACTGGACAGTTTACGTTATACATCAAATAGATGTGTCCTGTTGTAATGGTTTTAGTATGCTTGTAATAGTTTTATCAGGCATAGTTTATGCTGCAGCTCATAAAAAGTTGCAGGTGTTATACTGTATATCGACATGCTAATTGAAGTACAATGTTGTCTTTTTTTAGTTTGAAATATGCTAACAAGCACACACAATCTCTCACTCCTTCACACACGCAAACATATCAAAATAGCTCATGAAACACGTGTTGATAAACAGGCCTATATACAAAAAATCAACCAGTAACTTTGTTTCCTCTTGTGTTACGCCTCTATCTAATTAACAGGAAATGTGAAAAACTTTTTTTCTGTGACTATGACAGTTATTCACAATTTTTATTCTATCATGGCCCTGTCCTTATGATGAGCCATCTTCATTAAAACGCAAAGCAACGTTAAATGAAGTCAGCAGAAAAAAGCAAACAGGCCATAGGCTGATTTCTTCCAACTGGTGCCTGGTGTAAAATGACACAGAAATCCAGGTGTCGTTGTATGTAGTATAGGCTATGTAACAACAATCGTACGTTTTTTTTCCGCCTAAAACAAGAGTTTTGCACAAACACGGAATTAAAACAAAACTTTGAAAATAACTGATTTTAAGGCAGGTTGCTCTGTCTTGCTTTGGGTGGTTATTTTGTTTGGAGACTGCGCAGATGTTGCCTTTGTTTAAAGAGACTGTAATTAAGGACAGAAGGACAGAAGTCTAAGAAGCGTGACCTATTTTCCTTTTGATCAGCTGTCAAAGGAGGACCAGGGGGTCTCTTGCCGAAAAGGCCGCTTCAGAACACTTTCAGCTGTCAAGAGAAGACCTCGCAAATTGGGAAATTGTCTTGGACCTGCAGCACTTCCTCGTTTAGTCAAACGGGGAAACATTCGCCGCAGTTTTGTCTATAATTAGGACACAAAACCTTATCTAGCCATCTTCAAAGAATGATTCTAAGGAGGATTCTGTGAAATTAAACCATCCTGCAGCCTCTGACGTCGCGATTAATTTGTCCAAATCCAGTTCCCCCCCACCCCCCAACCATTGTGATTTAGAGAATATCAAAGTTGCTATTGATAATATCAACATTGCTATGGTTTGCTGTTATGTTAAACGTTAAGTTAAAACGTGCTTCGAATTATAGATAGCGTCATCACAGTTTCCTAAAACAATTTCCAGACTCCTGAATCACTGGGATATGTGGTGCTAAGTTATTCCTAAAAGAACATGATGCGGCGTTTTTAAATCTTCTTAACTTTGTAAATTTCGTATGTTACACTTATCAGTAAGCTCAGTTCAAAGTTACTGGTAAATATCAATAAAGTTGTGTATATACTCGTATTGTGGCTTACGAGTTAATTTGATGTGTAAATACAATTTTTGATGTCTTGTTATTTTATGACTGAGTAATATTTTGGTAGACATTCAAAATGATCATTTAAAGTAAAACGTATCCAAGGTGTAAAAGCCGAGGTTGTTCACCATATATACAAGACAGTATGCACACGTCTATTCTCACCTATGGTAGGGATCTCTTCGAAGTTAACAGAACAGATTCATCTGATGGATGAAACAGATACAATCATACAAACTGTTAATCTTAACGGGAAACATAATATCTCAGAGGTAAATAACAACCACAGTAATAGCACAGGTAAAACAACCTGCAATAGTATAGAATGTGCAGTTGTGTTAAAAAAAAAAACAATCGGGTAATTGCACAGACTAAACCTTGAGCCAATTTTAAGTTTAGAAACTGTAGTTTTGTCTAAAAAGGCAAAGACTGAGGGAGGCCTGACTAACTGGGTCGATTGGGACACGTTTTTTCTTTCTTCTTCTTTCATTTTTTGTCCTCTCCCAAGCCATCTGCTATGTAAGTGCAGAGGTATTGATCAGTATCATTGTGCTATGGACCCCATGCTAATCTATAGCGTTACTGGCAATCAGTTTTAGCTTTGCGTTGCATCTGTCCTTACGCCAAGATCTTCTAAGTCTTTTACCGGTTACAGTATCTACATGGTCTGCGGTAAGTAGACATTCCTTTGTCATTTTTACCTCATAGTCGTTTACTTCGACAGGAAAAAGGCGCAATTAAGCTTTTTTTCTTTGAGCGATTGTGTGGAGATAACGTTTGCATGACGAAGCACGGCCGCTTTAGTGTATCCGCGTGTTAAGAGCATTGAGATAGCATGGTGAAATACAGCAGTGATGCATATGACTCGGTCACAAATGCCGGTGCACGCTCAGAAAAAGAGACAGACATAACATTGTAGTTTTCTTCTATGAATACATTGAGTACATATTTTTTAATTTAATTATTTAGTTATGAAAAAAATAAATAAAAGCGCATAGATTTATGGAATTTTATCTAAAGTAAAACCAGTAGGCCTAGCCTTAGCAATGTCCGGTATTAGGCTAAATCCATCTGTGAACATTGGTTAATATGTAGGCCTATTATAGACACAATTGTTGAATTCAAAACATTGGCAGGTAATTTAAACTACCCATGCCTGTATCGTAAGGTGTTTAAGGGGTAAACAATTGTTTACAAGCGACATTTGTCTTAGAAGCCTGGAATTAAAGTTTTATAGAGAGAAAATACTTTAAAGCAGACGACACTGTGCTATCGGTTTGCGTAGTACGATGAGGTTTTAAGAGCACTTAGCCCATTATTTAACCAGTGTAATCCTTACAGATTGGCTTTTGATAGGTGGGGATCACTCATTGAACAGTTAAGAGTAGCCTACTGAACTTCAGCCCTAAAACTGCAAGCAGGGAACGCCTGCCTCTCAGTGAACACAAAAATGTGACTACTCGCTCATGCTGTACATGACATTGAGTGTATTTCATATTTAAGATTTAAAAATAAATTAAATTCATATTTTACAATGTTATAATAATAATAATAATAATACTCATTCTTATTCTTATTCTTATTATTTTTCTTATTATTATTATTATCATAGTTATTATTATTTTGTTATTGTCTTCGAAATTAACTTTAAAACACACTTTATAGAGGTAGTGACTGATGGAAATTTTTAGGAAAAGTTATTTCGCCTTATAATGTGACCTTTATATCCTTATCATTCAGGAAAGCGTTTATAAGTCCTGTCGAGCTTTAAGCAAAGTGTTTTGGCATACGCGTCCTCTCCCTTTCGTTCTTTTTCAAACACAAATGAGCTCAGTATAATCAACAGGGGGTTTCATTCAGACCAAAGCTAATAAGAACAAGAGGAAATAGTTTTTCCAGGTTAAATTCCTAACTTGGGAAGAAAAGGAAGGACCAGGTGCTCTCTAAAATGTCACAGCACTACAGAATTATTATTCTCGCCATACCATACTTTATTTCGACAATGGCTGGGTGAAGATACTGTCTCCGCTCTTTTTCAAACTTTGGCGTGTGGCCCTATTGTTGGAAGTGAGTTATGCGTGAAATCCGTTTTTATTATCCACACAAAAGACGTTTTATTTGATCGTGAAAGGGACTAATTCAACTCAAGAATGTTGTCCTCTGCCTTTTGGGTGGTAGCTAATGCTTAATTCTTGACTACAGGCAAATTATTTTCAAATGCGAGAATTTCTGCACGTTTTTTAAATTTAAATAGTGTGGGCATTTGAGCCACTGACTGAACTCACAAAATGACTTAAAGTTAGCCAAGTAGCCTACGTAATTTAAACGCTACAGTTATAGTAGATGAATTAAAAAAAGATTATATGCTGCATGATAAGATTATACTTGCTCAGATATACTGTGCATGCTGGCATTATATTTCATGCTGACCAATAACAATGTTACTTATGCTTGGATTGAAAGCTTTTGTTGATGTATAAATATAAATAAATATGGTAATTTAAACTGGTTTACTTCGAGATAGCAACATTAAATAGCATTTAAAAGCGTGTAAAAAAGATTAACTATGCATGATGTATGTGGGCTTAATAAATTATAGGCACTTCTTTAAAATGGATTGTATCAAGAAAAACTATTCTATTTTTGAACAAAATTGATTTAATGTTCATTGCTATAAAAATACCAGCAACTGGTGTCTGTTTTGAAAACTGCTATTCAGTTATAGCTCCGATCTAATAAGAAAGCTGTTATCAAGAAGTATACAAAATATAAAACTATTATTGCATGTACATTAAGATGTATCAATTGACAAAAATGAAATAGAGCTGAGAGTTCAAGAGTAAGCAGCATCTTAACCGATTTAACCTAATATTGGTAATATTGGCGGGGGGAGGGAGGGAGGGGGGGAGGGGGGGGGGGGCATAAAACACAGAAGCTTTTCATATGAGAGTTGAAATGTTGCATGTGGCTGAATCTAAATTTCATGACAGACAGGACTCTGTAAGACGAGTGGTTAAGAAATCTCTCTTGGAGACTAAAAGATGGAGTCTTATCAATACAACATGATTATTTAATGTCCTCCGACGCGCAGGCTTTTAATCATAACATTTGATTTAATTATTGATTGATGTGTAAGACAGCCACAATTAAGCATCCCGGTAGCTGAATCTTTCAGAAGATTTTTTTTAGAAGTTGGAATTTATCATGAGACAACTTTTATAACAGATATTACTCATTAGTGTGTGTGTGTGTGTGTGTGTGTGTGTGTGTGTGTGTGTGTGTGTGTGTGTGTGTGTGTGTGTGTGTGTGTGTGTGTTTGTTGCGTGTGTGTGTGTGTGTGTGTGTGTGTGTGTGTGTGTTTGTTGCGTGTGTGTGTGTGTGTGTGTGTGTGCGTGTGTGTGTTTGTTGCGTGTGTGTGTGTGTGTGTGTGTGTGTGTGTGTGTGTGTGTGTGTGTGTGTGTGTGTGTGTGTGTGTGTGTGTGTGTGTGCTCACGTGGCTCACTGATGCATCACTGATGTAAATCCACGTGAGTAAAATGAACGTTCTCGGTCGGCATTGCTGTTTTGAGAAGAAAAATAAAGGAACATCCCTCGTTCTAACATCAGAATGAATCTGTAAAGCAGGATTAAAGCGGTATCTGAAGTCGAATTTCAATGACAGCATGAACAGAATGGAAGATTGTAATGAAGTGTTGGAGTTAGATAATTATTTTACATTTGATTAATTTTCGATTTCAAATACAAATAGGTCCCTTATAAATAATACAGCGCGTTACTATTTTAATAATCTCCACCTTAACATAATTATTTTAATTATAGCAGAAGTTAGTGAAAGAATATGCCATAGAAACAGCATCAACAATAGCAGTAGTATCCTACAGACAATCACATAGCCTATGCAACATGCTTTGTCTTAAAAACAGGGATCTGATAATCGTTCACATATTACACATTTATTCCAAGAGCTGCAGCAACTTCGTCGTTGTATTTAATCAAATTTCTGTAAAACTTGTGTGCCTTTAAGCTCGGTGCGAGCGGAAACATTTTAACACGGAGATGTTTTTTGACATGAATTTTTAATAAAAACGTTTAACTTTCGTTAAATCGCGTTTATATAACGTATCGCCCTTAAGTATGCTACGGTTGTAGTTCAAATGCCTGTTGCTCATCACTGAACCATAGACTTGATATGTATGACACAATTAGCTTTTACTTCATATACCCCTAGTTCTTCAGAAATGTCTGTACAGATGCGAATCCCCCTAGGACGCCTCAACGCGAACCACTGTGTTAGAGGCACGGGCCATCAATGTGACATCGGAAAACAAGAGCGAAGGTCATTCGAGGTCGAAGGTCATCTTTCGCCATCTGACTTAAAAAATTACCATATCTGGGGGCTACCTCCCTTGTAAATTTCGCTTTTATGGTAATAGTGTGTGTATACACACACACACACACACACACACACACACACACTAAACCTCACATACACAAAAATAATTATATAAAACATTTGCTAATAGTTCAGTTCCCAGTTGAACTACTTTTACTAGAATGGATACACAGCAAAATGTTTAGTTTGAAATCCACGTTGAATACTCTTAACTATAATAACTATAGTGTACATTCAACCCCTATTAGACTCATCTTGAACACTGTTAGAGTTAACCTAACACTGAGAATTTTGCTGTGTGTTAATAATGCATTATTAAATAACAACAATTGTGAGTGGACTGTAGTAAAACATATATTTACTGCATCAAAAAAAATGCAACATAATATCTGGCTATTACTTCTTTAATTCATGCATTTTATTCCATTGTTTTATGGACAGCAATAACAGCAGCAGCAACAACAACAACAATAATAATAATAATAATAATAATAATAATAATAGGCCTAATAATAATAAATAGTAATCATAATGTGTGAAAATATACATTGCCATGTACATCTCTCCAAACAACAGCAGATTCAAACTTGATTTTAGATGACATCTTTCATTACAGTGCCTGCTCAGTAGGATCTATGTTCATTTGTCACTACTGTTAGATACAATAACATTGTACGCATGCTATTCAGGCATCAATCCCCGATTTTATCTTGACTAATTAAAAGTAAAATATTATGCCCTGATGTGTCAAGTTTTCCTTGCACAAACAATTACAATGTATTTATCTTCATTCCATTTAGAACCAATGTATATTTTGCCATGGATCATTATTTTGATCTAGCAGAGATTTTGAAGGGTTATTTTCACTAAGGATAGTATACTTATCCCCTTGAATATTATATGCAGTACGGATGTATACACCAATTTCCACCTGACCCTTGACCTTTGACCTGGCCTCTTTCACCTCCATTATGGCTGAAAGACCACCAAACATGATGGCACTGAACTGTAGTATTGCACTGAACAGACTGAAGCAAAACACTTATAACAAAACATAATTCATCCATAGATCACTGAACAGCAAGTCACATTAGTTATCATAAGATTTCATATAAATAAAAGGCAGAATGTTATATTTAAACAAATAATGTGATCCCTCAAAATGTGACAGCCATAATCAAATAATAAACAAAACCAAAAAAAAATCATTGCAATATACAGCAAGGCATAACAATAAATCAATAATATTATTCCTTTTTATCAAATTAGCTTTCATAATGACATTAAAAGACAATCTCGGCAGAATAAATATTCCTTGGTATATTTGACCATTATAATGCGTAGCTTGTTGAGTAGATCAAGCTTGTACAATGGATGACTGAATTAATATACACCACAAAAATGTGCTGGTCATGTATACACCCTGGAAACGACAAACAAAACTTACCCAGGCATTTCTATATATTGTATCTTAGTTGTGATCTCACAATGGATGCTTTGGTAGTAAACTGAAAGTAGGTTTAGAGAAAACAAACGGGTGAAAAAGTTATTTTATCAACACCTCCCCACTGACATCTACTGTATTCCAAGCATGATTATATTACTCAAAATGAACTTTAAACAGTGGTCAATGATGATTCTTTTTATTTTTTAAAGTGTTTGATAGCTTGAGAGCCCGAGTCAACAGTGTGTCCGTGAAACTGTCAAAGTGCAATGCATTTTTAATGCCCCATGTAATATTTGCTTTCTGATATTGTATCATTTTAAAGCAATCAAATGACCATTATCTGCAATTCAACGCGAGCCCGTTTGATACGCTAAAACTTTGTGTCTTTTTAACACCCCCAGCACCCCTCCCCCCCGTCCCCCCCCCCCCCCCCCCCCCCGTCCCCCGTCCCCCACCCTTTGCTGGGCATCTCATATTGATCGCTGGGGATGCTTTGCATAATTTTGGATGACATCAAACAGACTTGGAAAAACAGCTCACCTCGCTTTGACGATCAGTGTATGAACGCCGAAGCTTATAACTGGAATTTTTTCACTTGTTTCGGAAGCAATCATGTGACTCATATTCTGTCCGGACATGTCTGTGTGACATCTGAGCAGTATGCACAGAGGTTATATGTCATTTATGTTCCTTAAGGCCTCTTTTAAAAGCAGATTAACCACCCAACCCCAAAAGGGAGAAATGTGTGACTGGATTAACATGGCACACTATTTTTTAGTTCAAATATAATATCAATATGCACATAACATATGTATTTAAATGTTTGGATAGATTTGGATTTGAAGTTGCAGTCAACAAAAAAGGCGAGAAGATATATTCATGAACAAATATATATTCATTATTTAAATAATGTCTTGACACATTTAAAAATCTTTTGGTTTGTTGTGTTTTTGTACATGGTTTGCAATATAGAGTGAAGAACAAACTTTGTGCTTGCAAAGGATTATTGGGTTTTTAATATGTAGTTGTGCAAAGTTGAAGTAAACAAGCTAGTGAACCTGAGGACAAAATGGCTGATACCTTCACTAAAACGAATCTGCAGTGTGCTTTAATCCATACACGTCTTCAGGCACCAAGTGTACTTCTAAACTCAAAATAAAAAAGTAGTTACTTTTTGTGGGAGCAAGTTTAACTTGTGTATCAAATAAAATTTCAGACATCCTCTTTTTATTCTTCTTCTTCTGCGATGATGATGATGATGCGTCTGCTACTGCTGCCACGGCTGCTGCTGACGGTGATGTTGATGATGATGTTGATGATTATTATCATTAGTAGTGGTAGTAGTAGTGGTAGTCATAGTAATAGTACTGATAAGCTAATTTTAGTGTCATGTAGTGATCAGAAAATATGTATTGAACAATAAAAAAGAGGTGGTACTGCATTTTAGATGCTGTAATATTCACCTTTTTGCACTGGAGAGCATAAAAACATTATTTAATTTTTTTTTAAAGTGTTATTTATTTTCTAATTATATAAAATGAGAGAACAAAATTAAGATTTTCGTGTATTCGTGAAATAACTGAATGTGGACTTCAGTCATCAAACATACAGTATGTCACCTCTGTGTTTTCAAAAAGATGGCTTACGTTATGTCACATGCCTTGCTCTCTCTGGTCCTCCCCTAGGAGACACAGGTCAAAGGTCAAAACACAAGCATTTTCCAGTGGTTGATTTTGGCCCGAGCTCAGATAAAAAAAACGCAACTTTATATCACCTTCTACGTGAAAATGAGAAGCTCTATTATTTATATTCAGATATGTTATTTTATACCTGACTTGGTAGATATATTTATAGTGTGTTTAATTATCTCATGAAAGTATCTCAATGTAATCTTGTTTACTACTGTTTACCCAATGTTTACTACTGATATAAGTATTATATTAAAGATGGATGACGATAAAACCTTTTTGGTTTTCCTTAAAATAGAAAGAAAGTTTTCTTCAAAGCACACTTTTGCTCCCTCAGGTCAGTCAATATCCACCCCAAGGTTTGAAACATAGAAACATAGATACCAATAACAGTACAATGTTGTGCTTTGGTATTCATTTTGTTTGCAAATTCCCCTGAAATCTGAGTTTTATTTATGATATATGCAGTCAAAGTCAAAACAAATTTTGGTGAAGTAAGTTGCAGCCATATTTCAATTAGGCCTATTTGAAATAATTTTCCAATGATCAAAATGGCTATGCAAATCAAGAAATAACATATTTGGATGATCTATTTGTTTGTGATGTTTTGAGCATAAAATCGAGTAAATTATTATCTACATTTACAGGACTGTATCGGCAAATTACATTTTTAATGTGCAATATTTCAGTGTTCCTTTGCGTAAACCAAAAATAAAGAAGTACTTGTTTGTATTTGCACAGGTAGACTGTTTCAAAACATTATATGATCAGCAGTTAACTTTGAAAGACTTGTGTCTTACCTAAGAATTTTGTTCCACCCAATTTCAAACATGTGAAAGATGTGTTGAACATGCTGTGCCAATTATCAGATTGATTTTTATGATGTTATGTTTTCCTCCAGAAACAGTTATTAACCTTACAGAAAAAGTGTGCTTTTATTACAATAAATGATCAGTTTGTTGTTTTCTAAGCATTTGTTTCAGTTTAAACGTGGTTAAAGCCAGTCATTTTTAAAGGAACATAAATATTTCCTGAAATATTCATTGTTATAGAAATATGTTGGAAAAATTTCACTTCGTCCCATATATTTAAAAAAAGTAATATATCTGCATTAATTATTTAAAATATGTCTAAATGATAATTGCATATGTATTATTTAAAGAGACCAAGGTTATCAGATTAAATTATTTTTCTATAATATAAGGGAAATCTCCATTTTGCAAAGTCCTAAGTATACCTTTCAATATTCTATTATTGATGCTGTACAATCTTTGCCAATAAAGAATTTGAAAGATGTTAAATGAATTATGGACCATATTATTTCATATTTATCACAAGTAGCATTGTTTTTTTATAAATTTATTTTGGCATCGTCTAAAAGTGGATTTATTCTTATTATTTTATGTAGCATAACATTTGCCATATATACATAATTTAGCAGGAATCTACAAATGGATATGGATATATTACAATTTCTGCACCAGGAAGTTCCCAGGTAGCATATTGCACTGGCTGTCGAAAGATGATTGTCTGAGAAAGATGTGAAATCCATGTAAAATTTTGGATGAAACCATTTTTGGGTTCAAGGAGAGTCTCATACAAGCCCAGGATATTGTTTCTGAGAGACATTTACAATAATGTCTAAGAAAATGTATAATATTAATGAATAAATTAAATAATAAATACTGTGAAATGCTATTCAAGTGGTTTCATGAAGATGTTTTGGTCAATATGTAATACTAATAAACTGCTATTACACATCACAAAAGGTGGATCTTTTTAAATTCATGTTCAATGCTGGTTTAACCATCATATTATGTTGAAAGTGTATGACACCTTTTATGTTTGTGGTCAAATTGACCCCAAAGGTTTTTATGTTTGTGGTCAAATTGACCCCAAAACCGGCACAAAAGTATTGTAATAGAAAAAATGGACACTCCCTGTGTCACCTTTTGTGTGTCTCCCAATTAACTAACCTTTTACCCCTAAATATTACAAATCTGTGATGAAACAGTATGAGAAGTTAAAGTTTGAGAAGTTTAAAACCTACATGGGGAAGTGCTACCAGAATAACCCACAAAAACCTCTAAAAAGGCTAAAAAATGGTTGTGTATTTTCATACATTTTATACAGCTACCCCACAAATGACCCCACACAACCTTTGTATACATAGTTGGTACAGGACTTTTGAAAGCATTATGTTTATTGTGTGTTTACTATTTACTCCCAACAGATTAGGAGAGGTCACATAGTGTGAAGATGATAAAATAAGGTTAACTGATTTGCCAAGTATTGCATTGGGTCATATTGACCCCAAACATATTATGAGAGTTCAAGTAAACAAACAAGGTGACGGTGTTTTTAATCAAAGAAGTGATTCACAGGATGATAAAACATACCTTTTTGATAATGGCAGTCTTGATAGATGTCTATTTAGGCTGGTGGTGATATCCCCATCTGATATACAATGCAGATTCCATTAGTATTATGTAACTTAGCTAGTGCTAGTTAGGGAACATGGGATTTTCAATTCTACTGCTTTGTGGTGTACTTAACTTTGCTGAGAGAATGAGGTTATTTTCTTTATTATTTAATGATGCGCAAGCTTTGATTAATGTCTACAACTGCAAGCCAATAACATGTGAGGAAAAATCAACAGATGCTTTCCCATTGGTCAGAAGTTAAGAAGAAAGCTAAACATGAATGGATTGCATCCCCCCCAAGTTAGGATTTATGCCTCTTTATATGCCCCTTTAAAAACAAAAATTGCGTCTCCCTGGTGATGACCTATGTTGGATCACTTTAAGGGTGGTTTCTCCTGGCTCATTTTCCTATTGAACTCTATGGCAAAATAAGTCAGGAGAAACAACCCTTCGAGTGATCCATCCATATCTACTGCATATCTGGCAGCAGAGTGATGGTTTGAGGCTCGTTTGATACCGCAGACCCTTTTGATATCCTTTTATACCCAGTCATGATAGCATCACCTGTTTACCCGTGGAATGTTCCAAACAGGTGTTTTTTGAACTTCCAAGTCTTTTTTTTTGCCCCTGTCCCAACTTTTTTGGAATGTGCTGCAGGCATCAAATTAGCGTATATTTACAAAAATCAATAAAGTTGATAAGGTATAACATTAAATATATTTTCTTTGTACTGTTTTCAATGAAATATATGTAAAAGAGAATTTACAAATCACTGCTTTCTGCTTTTATGTGCATTTTACATACTGTCCCAACTTTTTTGGAATTGGGGTTTGTATAAAAAGGTGGTTTTTCCTTGGACAGCTTTCTTTGTACACTACCTTCAGATCTGAAGGACCTTGTGTATTGTGAGTGATTAAAAAAAATTCTGTAATTGAGGAACTCTGACACTGGTAGTACCAGGAGCAGAAAACTACGGTTTTCAAAAAACAAATGTGTGTACATGCCAACATTCCAGTGGTTGGGTTTCCTCTTCCCTCTCTTCAAGTGAAAGTCTTTAATCAATAGTCTCGATCAATAAACCAGAATTTTATTTGAGACAACACCCTTCAACCAGAGTATTGCTGGCACATTTAACAAGAATGCAGGCACATTTCATTTGACAGTTTTTCAGAGATCCAAAAAACTTTGTCGCACTTCACTTTTAATTACACTGTTTTTCCACAATGAAAAAAGCATGTGAATGTAGCTTAGACCCTTTCAAGTCGAATCAAACATCTAACAAGACCTAGATATTCTTCCCCAATGGGCTTTCTTGTTTGAGTCTTGTGCTTGATCAATACATGGAGGACATTGGAATCAGACACATAGAAAAAAGTACAAAGACAGATTAAAGGGGGAATGAGGCTCCTGGCCCTTTAAAAGTACGGAGGTTTAAAGAAAACATATTCCGCTCAAAGGAGTTTTTGCTTCATAAAATGTGATGGGTCAGTGTTTGTTAACAGGACATTCTAGCTGCCCCTGTGCTAAAGAAATGGGTTCGCTTCTCCTAATTGGTTGGCAATCGCACGCTGATGAGTGTTATGAATTGTGGGTTGTATTCTTATTTGTAAGTAGGAAGTAGGACGAGGAGAAAACAATCATCAAACAGCCCAATAGATTAGAACAAGCTGTGAGAAACTCACAAAAGAACATGTCGAATTCAATAAATCTACAGGCAGCACAGTCTGCATATACAGTCTCTGAGTTAGTTTATTTCAGTGCTTACTGAAATAAACAGTTTTTTCCATTATATCATATTTTACGTTGCCAGTATAGAATGAATTGCTATCACATAAGAGGTATTTTAGGCAGATATTTCTATTATATATTTTAAAATGTGACAGTTGTTACCCTAATTGATTACTTAAAGTAGGTAAGCATTATGCCTTGTTTTCAAAATTATTATTTTTGATAACAGATTAACTGATTCTCTAACATTACTCATTTTAATTACGAGTTATTGGAATAAATCCTTTCTCTTTGTCTTCTATAAAGTCAACTGCTGCTAAAAATGAGTAAACTCTAACTATGGAACGTAACCTATGAGTGGTAGCATTGGTATCACTGAGCTAACAAGGGATTGACTTTCCAAAATGGCACCAGACCCGCGCTCCTTTACATTTCTCTCCTGTTGATGGATGGTCAAAGGTCATTTTCATTTTCCAATCAATAAAGCTCTTTTTTGGTAAAATATTATATTCCAGCCTAGACATGCCTATTTCTCACTATTTCACTAGAACACACTGCTGACGATATGGACGTGACATCAAGCTGACAGCATGTGACTATGCTGAGTAATTTACAGACAGATCCCTGAGGGCAAGTTAAGATTACTGTCATGACGACAAGCTTATGAGAAAATCCATTCAAAGCAAATAAAATAAAGAACAAAACAAAACAAAAAAAAGTTACAATTTGCTATTCTTAAATACAAGATATAATTTAACATTTTTTTTGTCACGTGGGTAAATGAATGAATTTGCATTTGCTTTGTGGAGACACGTTACATATCCGTTATACATCCATCACAAAGCAATAAGCAGGATGAAAAACATATCAAACTAAATAAATAATGAAATAGACTGATAAACTGCTTGATATATAGTGCTCATTAATATATAATATAATACATCATCAAATGGCATCATCCTCTAAAATGGAATCTGTTTCACTAATAGAATATGGTTGAACAAAGTGGACTATAAAAACGTGACTATTCCACTATGCGTTTAGATGCTACTAAGAGTCTGTCAAGTGAAGAGGAAGGAGCAAGAATGGAAGGAACTGGGTCATAACAATAGCATTCACGTCTTACGATGTCCATCGTGGATACGTGGACACTTCAGAGCGGTCTGTTTGAGTGGACATTCAAAACTGCGACAAACGGAAAGGTCGGAATTACAATCTTCATCTCGTGTTTCCCTTTCCACGATTACGTTGTATCATCTCTGCTATTTGGCTTCTTTTTTTTCTTTTTTTTTACTGCAAATTCAAGTCGGTACATAAACGCACGATTTCTCGTCTCTCTTTGGGAGAAAGAGGAAACGTTTTCACGTCTTCGCGGTTCAGGGTTTGACGGCTGACTCCACCGAAAAGAAAGTTTACCGTGGCAGAGGCAGTTCCACAGTCACCAAAGCTTCTGTTTCTCGCTGCAAATACGTACCAGTCAGTGAGGAGATTCACGCTGTTCTTCTCTGCCCTCCGACCCCAGTTCCCCCAAGAGACTCACGGCACTAATGAATCCACAGCTGCAACACCAACACATTTCCCACAATGCCACAGAAACCCAATTACTTCCTGCCTAGAAGTCCAGGAAGGTGGGTCCTGGTTTGGACTTAAATTGCAACATCAAATTCAAAGCAGACACTTTACTTTTCAATGCCAAAAAAAACTTTTTTTCCCTTGAAGCTTTCATCGAAACTTTAACATTTCATAAATTAATTATGCCATTGTGAAAAAATATAATCTGCCTCGAAATTGTTTCTTGAAAACCAAGGTCCAAACATTGAGTGATTGGATTTTCCCCCTGAAACCATATACATGGACAGCATTGTGCTGGATGCAGAGGTTCCCAAACCAAATTACCCATAGGGTACAGTCACACAGCGCAACAGGAACGGCTGTGAGATGGTAGCATAACGTGGTTCCCTGTGCCCACCAGCTGTCAAACTGGTAGTTTGAGCTTGGCTCGTCACTTATTTCACATTTTAGAGATCTTCTACAGATAGAGCAATTTAAATGATGTGATTAATGTCTAGCGCTCACATTTTAAGACAGATGAAACTGTATCTATCTATATATACTCACTGTACTTGGGAATTACTTTACAGACAATGTCTAGTCATCTGAGCATGCAAATTATATATACTGTATTAGTAGTAATCTCATGCTCCGTCCTCCGTAAACATCATTCTTTCTCAAACTTTGAATCATCTGGTTATATTTCCCCTACTGATAGCTTAATTTGAAGTTTTATACAGATAGATATGTCTTGCTGAAAAGAAAAATAAATAGTTGTGTAAAAACTGGTATTTTATGGACTCAAAGCTAAGACAATTGGTCCCAATTGTATGGTACGAAGCTTTGCCTTAAACCATTTATTTATTGTGCATATGAATCAATTTTCAAAGCCTCCAGTGCCATTTTGTAGCCAATCTTATAGTCACAAAGTGCTGCTCCTTTTTGTCAGGAGCTAGCAAAAATATCTGCTGGATTTTTCAACTTTCAGAGACATAATATGTTATATCTCACCTCTTAAATACAAACAGCGCAGTCATTCAACTCATCTGTCGGTATCCTTCACTGTAAAAACAGGACATCCAGCACTTTGTTTTAATCTTGTTTTTAGCTCGAGAGCTTAACGGTTACACCTGTGGTGGCATGTAATTGTGAAAGCTATTGCCGCTAGCGAAACAAAAAATCTGTGCTTGGGGTGGGTACTGCGTGTGCACTGGCCCGTGCTGCCGGCGGGCCATTGTTTTGGTTTTTCGGAGCAGGTGGTGGCACAGTGGGCTACCTGGGGGCCGGTCCTAGGAAAACGTTACCAGATGGGCCCCTCCCCCCCCCCCCCCACCCCGCCCCATTCCCTAAGCACAGCGAGAGAGACTCAGCTTGATGAGACCGTCAGTGTGCATCTTGTACAGCAGCTTGAACTCAGAGGGGAGCTGGTGGGACTCTTGCCACTTGGTGGTGAACTTGGTGCCCTTCTTGTCGTAGTAGTGGTACGGGATCTCCTTGCCCGTGTTGGGGTCCCAGCCGAAGGGCCAGAAGCCGTAGAGGTGGATCTCGTCGCACATGGCCGAGGCCAGCGTGTACATCAGGATGCCCGTGCTCAGGCGTTTCGGCGACAGCTGTTTGGTCTTCCAGTACCTGCGGAGGAGAGAGAGAGAGAGGAGCAACCGGCTGAAGGGCGTGCCAGAGCTCTGCACTGCAAGACTAGTGAACAACAAAGCTGTAGCTCCAGCAGCCACAAGCTCATCAGGTTATTAATTCAATTTAGTACTTAAGTCTGCTGGCAACCCCCTCAAAAAAGCTACCCGTTCAGTGAATGGTTGGACGCAGGTATGTACTGTATGTGCTGTCTTGTGCTTGCAGACATGCACAGTGGTAAAGTCCAGTGATGGGAGCACTATGGAAAATGTTGTGGTAAAGGCGCCGGACCAGGCGATTCACATTTAGCCAGGTGATGCTGTAAAACAGGGAAGAGCTACATTTTCTATTTGCTTCCGCCAACCACTGCGCTCAGTGTAGAAGCAGCTCAGGAGTGTGCGCCAAGGAATAGATGGAGCTGGAAGGGCCACACAGTGCTCAGCATTACATGCTCATTTGTTCATTTTTGTTTTCTGAAATGTTTATCGCCCACTGAACGAAGTTTCTTTATCCTGTAGGTTTTTGTAAATAAACTTTCTTTTGCACCTTCTGGGGAACTCGCCTTGCCTGCTTGTTTTTTTTCGGTTCACGGATGCAGAGAAAGCCTTAAACCTTGGAGTATGTTTGCAATTCTGCCAAACCCCCCCCGGTCTATTCAGTGTCTGTTTCACTGTGTACCGCACAAGCAGAAAACCGCTCGCAGAAATGAACACTTGAGGAGTCCTGAGACTGCCTGACCTTCTCAAAAGGAGTTATTCTCGCCAAGCTGGTTCGCTTCAGCGGGATTGAGGGAGATTAGCGCACATCCGCCGAGCTCTCGTAGCTGCAGCGGGTGCTTCTTTAAGCCTCTCTCCATAAATTGTTGTCATGACTTGTATGGCGCGTCGCTCTCTTTATGAGTTTTCTGCTGTCTGCTGAATCCCTCTCTCCATAGCGTACACCGCTGTGTCCAGTACTCTCTAAACCTCTTTCATAATAAAGTTACACTTTGATGATTCCTTCAAATATTTGCAGAGAAAGTGTACAAAGTGAACAGGGTACATAAATAAAGGAAAATAAAAGCGGAATTACGTCGGATTTCAATGTGTTGCTGTGTGTCCATTCAATGGAGTTTGTGTGGGGTATTATCCCGAATAGGGAATAACAGACTGAAAAAAATGTTTGATTTTTATATTGCACAGCTCTTGCATGTCCTCTCTTGAATATTTTCAAATCATATAGGTATTATATCACCACTATTTCCATTAAATTACAAAGTGTGAATGTGCTAAGAATATTCTTTTTGCAATTGAATATCACATTGAGTATGATGGTATGTTATAGAACATTTCTACATTTTGCAGTTATTCCACATCCTAAAATGTTAGCAAGAAAATATTGTATTATTGTAACTTATTAGAATGAGTGCTCACACTTTAAGCAAAGTCTCTCATATAAAGGCTTTATATAGCATACAGTATATAAAGCCTTCATAAACATGACATAATGGCTTCATAAATCATACATGAGCAAATGTCATGCTTCATAAAGGGTGACATAACAACATGTTGTACCAAATGCATTACAGTTAGCCTAGCATCCTACATAAGCATGTTTTATGTCACCCTGTATAATGTTTAGCCATTAGCCAGGTGACATTGTTGGCTATGTCACATTTGGCATAACATCTTGCATAAGAAGGTGTTATGTCACCCTTTATGAAGAATGACATTTGCTTATGTATGATTTATGAAACCATTATGTCACATTTATGAAGGCTTTATATATGCTATATAAAGCCGTTATATGAGAGACTACGTTTAAAGTGCGATCGAATGAGCTTTCTAAATCTACAGCAACAGCCTAGATACTTGTTGCACTATTGTGACACTACGCTGGTATATCTTTAAAAAATGTTTGTGTGGTTTATTTTGTTACCAGGATAATTAATTCAAAGGATTTGTACAAATAAACTATGCCTAAAAATGGGTTTTATGCTGATAATAGCTACTTATGTATATATGCCTATGAGTCACTGTGTAATGCTATAATAGCTATGTTTGGCTTCTCCAGATTATTCAACAAATTTTAGATAGGTAGCTAGCTATGTTTCTTATAATCAGTATATGCAAATACATATCCACAACAGGGTCATTTAACTTAAATCTGTTTTACATATGGCATTCAGTAAGCATACAGGTATTTGCCCAATAAAAGCACTGCAATAGAATAAATATGTGGTGCTCACCTGGTTTTCTATTGTCTGACTGCTTATTTGACATATTTTTACCCAGTACAACTTAACAAACTTACATTTTTAAATATTATCAGTTTATGAAGCTGGATGTTTACTCCAGCTGAAGCAGTTCCCCAGGTGAAAAAGTAGTATACTTTAGTGTAATAAAAATATCATTGAAGCATACAAAGGTTATTACAAGTATATTTTTCGTTTTTGTACTTAATTTGAAGTATGTTTAAAATGTACTTTTAAAAAGTGTACTTCAAGTATAGTCTCAAACACACCGTAATACTTTAAAGTTGGTTTCAAACACATAATGAAATTGTACTGCAACAAATCATACTTTTTGTTAGTGCACTTAAATATACTTAAGTATACTAAAAATAGTCCCATTTTAACATACACACTGCACTTGAAGTACACTTAAGTATGACTTAAGTTCTACTTTTGAACAACTTTAATGCCTTTAGTATACTTAAAGCGCTGCCAATTTAGCACAAATTACATAATTAGTACAAAAACTACTAAAAGTATACTTTTGAAAAATTATATTTCAAGTATAATCTTTTTTCACCTGGGTCATCTTAAGTTTGTTGCTAAAGGATACTGCAACTGCTCAAACTGGCAGTGAAATTTAAACCCACCTTCTAATTACAAATTCACCCTGTAAACATGATATCGGCCTCCCTTCCCCAAAAGGTGTGACAAACAATTACAATGGTACGTGCATCACTAGATCACATATTTAAATACAGATGCCATGGTTGAGATTTTTCCCATACCTCCATAACTTAGGCCACGCAAAAATAAAACTACAGGCAGGCCGGTTTCTTTAACTCCACTCATTAAAAATTGAAAATTGGGCTTGAAGTCAACCACCCTCATTGGCCTGTAATAGCCTGTAAAGTTGCTAATACTAAGACGCAGTCCATTTGTACTTGATTAGTGCTCAGCGTAAGTATATACAATTTTTGACCAAACAATACTTTTCCATTACATTGCAAAACATACTTTGTTCTTATTAGATTTTTTTTTTTTGATACAGAGAAACTAAAGATCCAATCATACTCCATCAAACTGAACCCAGAAATAGATGCTCATAGTCACCTCTATGGCAGTACCTGCCCGTCCGCTGTTGCAAGGGGAACATGATCATCTTACCTATTGACGTACTGCATGATGTTGCCCGGCCAGGCCAGCTGCACCTTCAACTGACCCCTGTGCTCCACGAAGAAGTCGACCAGCGTCCGCGTGACGGTGGCGGAGGTGTGGAAGAAGAAGGCGGGGATCCAGAGGACGACGCTGTCCAGCTTCTTGAGGCTGAGGAAGAAGTTGTTGCGGTCCTGGATGGTCAGCAGGTTGTTGTAGTACTTCTCCAGGATGCTGGGGTTGAAGGTGGTGAGGTTGGTCCTTCGGCCCACGTCCTTGTGGAAGATCTCGGTCGGGGCGAAGTTGCAGCGGAAGACGAAGTCGGAGCGGTCGATCTCGGGCCCGCAGCGGCTGCCCGTCAGCACGCCGCTGTTGCCCACCAGCGCGCACACGTTGAAGCGCCTCTCCGGGATGGGCGAAGACTCGGGCAGCAGGGACATCAGGTTATGTCCGATGGAGAAGACGTACTTGTGGCTGGAGTAGTCGTAGTGCATCAGCTGGCCCACGCGTACCGAGCTTTTCGTCAGGGTGAAGTTGCTGGCCACGTCGATGTAGTTGGAGATTTCCTTTCTGAAGTTGAACAGATTCAAGTCTGAGCACATTTCATTGCATCTCACATCACACGAGGCAGCTGGGTTGAAAAGCCAACCACAGCAACGTTTTTCTTTCAAATATGCTTGTGTTCTGGCTTAAATGACTATTTATTCATTCTATATTATCAGGAACATTTGTAATTCCAGGGAGTAATACATATAAACTGTTGGAGTAGTGGATTGAAAGTGCTGCAATCTGCTGCAATCTATTTTCATCTCAGTTGTATGCATTATCTGCAGGATCAACAAAAGATTAGAATCAAGATCAGTATTTCCCTGATTGACTTTAATCTTCAGTTGGTGGGCTATTGAGATAAGTGACTGGGCATCCTTAGTGCATAAAATTACCACAGTATTAAGGCCAGATGCCTCATCAAGTTGAAACCAATGAATTATGATTCTGAGGGGGGTATTTTACTGTGAAGTACCGCAAGTCATCCTCAGCAACGATGGTAGCAAGTGTTCACACATTAAAAATCATGGAATTTTACAAAGCTTTAATTGACCTCCTGGTGCTTTGTGTGATTTTCCGTGTACTTATCAAGCTTAACTTTATTTTGGTTTTTCAACATTTCTGTCAGTTCCATAACAGTCAAACTCCCACATAGACCAATAGAAAGGTGGTTAGACAGGAACAAACCAGGGGGGCTTGCTGGTCCCTTTCAGCTTTTCGTGTTCCTAAACCCCCCTGTTCACAGTTACACCGGACCTATCTCACCTTTGCAGTAGGAAGCCTGTCCTGTTGAACGTCCATTTGGTCGTTTTCTCCTGCAGCTCATCATTCAGGGCGTTGGTGAGCGGTAGGAAGGATGGGTCCAGGACCTTCATGGCCAGTTGGGACCTGTGGAAAAACAGCATTTTCTTTTCCATTGAGAGAGAGAGAGAGGCCCAGTCCTATCATTGGGAGACAGCTGCTAAAAGCAACTCTAATCAATGCCCCCCAGCTTACAGAAGTCAATTTTCAAGCTAATTAATGTGCTGTTTTTAGACTTGGGCCTCGTTAAAATTCCATTTGTTACAATCCCCCTCTCCTTCTTTGCAATGCTATCTAGGTCTTGATGTTGTGCAACAACATGAGCGTGGGTGAACTGATCATCGGGTTTATGGTTGCATTGGAGTTTCCAGAGTATGTGTGCACATACACACATGCAGTTGTAACACAGCCAAAGAATGGGACTCATGACTCATTAAGGAATACCAGGGTTTTAAATGGTAAATAAATATGCATAGAAACACATATGCCACGGACATTATATATAACATTTCAATGTCAACATTATACAAAATGTTGACATTCAAATGGATGCATGTGAACAAAAGGTACAGTATGACTGCTTATGCAATCAGGTAGCTGCATGTACAATATGGCATAATTCAATACTTATGTATATTGAGGAGAATATCATAAGTCCTGGCCTTGACAGACATCTGTATGCCTGGACCTAACCTAACTTGCCTTTCATGGTTACACCCATTGTACATGCAAATAACAAATAGTGCATTCTTAAACAGTGTAAAGCAAGGGAGGAAGAACAGTAGAACCTTCTCAATTTAGCAGGTCATCACAGAGCTTTCCAAAATGGCTCCCTTCACACAACCCTGGACATGACTAAGGAAGATGATTACCAAGTGAAAATTAATCTGCCAGACAGGCAAATCAGCACCAAGGAGAGCTCCCTGTAACAGCGTAGCCTACATAGCGGTAGTGCTGACACAGGCTGTTAACACTGGGGAGAAGCGTTTTTCTGTTTCCCTACTTTATGTAGTGGTGCATTTATTTTTTTGATTCTGCCTAAACCGAGAAAAATCCGCCGTGATGCAACCGGAAGTTCATTCGCTACTGCGCCGTTCTGCATCCCTGGAAGGAAACATCGAAATCAATACAGTACCGAAGATGAAAATATAGTAGCTTATATTATTTTGTTCTATCAAACCTGGTCCAAATTTCTATTTTATATTGAAGGCCGTTTTGGTTACACGACGATACAGGGTATGGGTGTTTGAACTACATTATTGCTTTCTCTCTCTCTCTCTCTCCACACACACACACACACACACACAAACACACACACAAAACCACGGTTTGCGAATAAGAAATTCATCCTTCCCCTGGCGCTTGAGATCAACGTGAATATCAAAATAAGCACTCAGCTAGCGTGTACATCTAGCCTATCCATGTAGCTAGCTATGTATTTCCAGGCACCTCATCACGTCTGAGTCTAAATTTGAATGATACACACATAAGAAATATAGTAGGCTATACATTCGACAACACACCATAGGCTGTGACTCATTACTTACCGGAATCCAGCATGGAACATATACATTCTCGGTCCCCCCGAATTTGCATATTTGGGCGTTGTGAAGATATAATCTTTTTTTATTGACACGTAGCTGATCAAGGATAAGATGAGTAAAGCGACACTGAACATTACCAAACCCAGCGCGCTAACTATGCGGACCATCTTGGCGTGTTATCATTCCCAAAACAGCAACGAATAGGGATGAACAAATTACGAATTCGTTAATTAAAAAGCACCTTTATGAAAACATGCAGGCGGTCCTTAAAAATATGAATGTGAAACAAGGATTTGTAGATTTTAAAAATGGAAGGATGCTATGAGCTGCGGCGACTGAAATGGCAGCTGGTTGCGTTGGTGATGCGTCTTTTCCTAGAAGCCCCCTCATTCTTGCGTTCAGCTTCGGACGGAGCTGCCATCCTGGTTCCCAGCTTACAAGATAGATGCGGTTGGAATAATGCTTCAGTTAGTTGCAAGCTTTTGAATTTAATTAATTAACTCCGTCGGTTATTTAAAGGAGACCGAGCCCCCGACGAAAATCAGATAAATAAACAACGCAGCAGCTAGGTAGAACGTTGCTGTGCCCGAAGGGGTTACACGTTTTGCAAACGTGCGTGGATTAATTCGCGTCCTGTAGACATTAGCGTTTAAATTCCTTCCCTATATGAAACCCGGCTGTAAAATTCATCCGTAATTTAATGAAGCGGGTAGACTGAACTGGCCTGTTTTCATTGCGCGCGCACAGCTGTTGTTTTCAACTGCATTATGTTTGTCCTCTGCCTTATTGTTATCATCACAACCAGAAACCCGAGAATCGGGATAAAAATAAGCGTTATCACGATACATTTCATGATTTTAAACTATAACGTGTGTTATGCGAGCCAACCTTTATCATGGCGAATGAACAAGCAGTACAAATATTTGTAGACAGATTTTGACCTGAAAGTAATGTGGCCACCCCATGTGATAGGCTACATAAACACAGGGCATACACCTAGAGATTTTACATGACCTTCCACTCTGCTTGCTCATTGCTCTGGGGTCTGCAGCAGCATGAGTGTCCTACAAGAGGTCCTCCAAAGACACCTCCCAAAGCGCCCCAGCATAAAGAACAGGTGGCCTTTTTCAGTATAACCAACCAGATCAAGTTCACTCAGCAACCAAAATCTCAGCTCCAAAACTGACTCCAAAATGCAAAGCAATTTTATATATGTGTACAAATGACTCAACACTAAATTGCTACATTCCCCTTCTGCAGTGAATCACAGAAGTGAAGGGATATTTTATTGCAGTATCTCTGCAACAAGTCACATTTCTTTTTTTCAATTTCAATAAGCACCTTCAAAGCATGTTCAGGTGGCTATATCCTGAACCAATTCAGGTTCTACATTTATATTTTTACAGAGAAGTTAGTTTATCTTGAAATGTAGTTTATCTTGTTAGTTTATCTTCAATGTGGCTCATGCCTGCCTGCATTCCCTGCATACACACACAGCAAAGACATTTAACACCCTATGTCTCCTATAACACCGTGGTCTCATATAAACACCATAGGGTGTTAAATGTAAACCAGCAGTGTTAGATTTACACTATAATTTTTGCTGTGCAGGGAGGTCATTTAAACCAGAAAGAGGAGAAGACAAAAAAGGGGATTCTGTATGAAACTGATTTCTGAGGAGGTGGTTATAGACCCCAATTTAAAAGGTCAATTTAATATGTGTTATGTTGTGGTAAAAAAAAATGAAGACTCTTCAGTGTGTATCTATATAGTAGCAAAAGTGATTAGAAAATTTGTGATCAAATTATACCATCCTTACTTCTGATTAATATGGAAAATTATATTTTGAATAGGATGCCTTTGAAACATGAAAACAAAATAAAGCTATAAATACAAAACATCTGAGCAATGGTCCATTGTTACTTAGTATTTGTTACCAGCATCCAGCTGAAATTATTTTTTTATTGATGATTTTATAAATATTGTGCCTGGTGCTCGTCCTGCTTGACCTCAGATAGTTTCTGCAATTGTCCTTCATTCATATTACAAAAAAAAAAAAAACACAGGATGCAACTGAAATCAATCATGATGTTAAAGAAGCTGGTGAATAGTAGAAAAGTGTAACTTCAGCCTATCCTGAATGCAAGGCAGTCTTCACAAGGAACATGGCACATTCCACAAAAACAACAGGTTCAGGAAACACTACCTCTGCAATCTCCTCCTTCCCAGCTGTGGACATTTACATCTTCTTTTCACGGGCTTTATGCCAACGTGCACCTTCACGTTCTTTTTCTTCCAAGCTCACAGCAATGGGACATTTTTGGTACATTGGTATATTACACCATTCATTTTGGTCCATGTCTGTTTGTGCCACGTTGTAAAAAGGCAGAATAGAAAACACCTCCTCAGGGCATCATCTTCACAGCGTCTGTGTTTCCATGGATAAACGGCATATAGGGCAAACACCTCCTGCTCTCCAGACATAATGGGCAGTGACATTTCAGAAATGACCTTTCCAAGTCTATACGTCCCAGAGGTCGTGTTACCCAACCCCCGGCATAAGAAAGCCCAAGTTCCATCAGCTATATTTCAAGATCCATGTTCTTCCCAATGGACCGCTGGGCCTGAGTAATATCGCCCTCTGCTTCCCTTAGGAGAACCCTGAAACTCGGCTTCAGTCCACCTTCACTCTAAACATCATACCGGATCTTTTTCTCCTCTGTCTTATAGGAAGCACTTCAGGATGTTCAGTTTTGTATGTGCAGTACTAATTCCCATTTTTTATTTCATTAGTTTGCTCACAAGACAGTGACCTGTAACAGGATGTTTGATTCTCTTCATCTCCATGTGATGGAGGGGAAGGGGTCGGAGAACCAGACGCGACAGTACAGGGATGAAAAAGCTACCCACCAAAGTGGAGTAACCACTAATACACAGGGAGAAATCAGGAAACATGAGCAGAACAGGAAAAACTCCTACGGGAGATAACCTCCGGCGTATAAGCCAACAGAAAACAACCCAGAAAAGAGGGCTAAAACTAACTCATTGACTCGAGCAGAAATAGAAAGTAAGAGAAGAAAACCTCCTGCTCAAAAGAAAAATAAATGAGCTAAAATAAAGGAGGAACAGGAGAAAAGGGTAACGAACGTTACGGCCTCAAAGAGGACTGAAAGAAAACAGAGGAAAGAACTTAGATTAGAGAAATAAACAGGAAAGAAAAAGTCCTAAATAACTAATCCTATAACTCTAAACCTACAGAAGTTCCTATGTATCTTTTAGGCAGAAAACATAAGCAGTCTTCCAGAGTCCTATACCGAAATTACCGGCTAGAGCGCAAACAAAGCTTACACTGAAGCACGGATCTGAGAACGCGCCCAGCTTAAGTAACCGCAAGCATCTGAAACCAATCAAACTTAAATGGTCTCTGAAGGCCCTCTCGCAGCCCTGAGTAGCAACAACCGCAGAGAGGTAAAAGCAAGCTCCAAAACCATGACAAGACCCCCCCTCTAAGGAGAGGCCCCAGACGCTCCTTCCGAACCACGCCTGCGAAAGTAATTTATAAGTTCCGGATCCAAAATGTTCCTAGACGGAACCCAACAGACGCCCTTCCGGGCCATAGCCCTCCCAATCCACAAGATATTGTACCCCTCGGCCCACTCGCCTACTAGCCAGAATACGACACACAGTGTACGCCGGCTGGCCCTCGATGAGCCGAGGTGGAGGTGGAGGCTCAACAGACGGAGCCAACGTGCTAATGAGCACTGGCTTAAGACGAGAGACGTGAAACGTTGGGTGAACCCTCATGGATCGAGGGAGCTATAGGCGAACCGTGACCAGGTTGATCTTCCGGATGTTTTTAAAAGGCCCTATAAATCGTGGGGCGAGCTTACGAGATCAACTCATAAAGGGAGGTCCCATGTAGAAAGCCACACCCGTTGACCCACTCGATAGGAAGACGCCAGACAGCGACGCTTGTCGGCGAGCCTCTTCTGATTGGCAACGGCTCGCAGAAGAGAAGCCCGAACTCTCCTCCAGGCGGACGGCACCCCTATGTTCCTCTCCGGTTCAGGGAACAAGGGAGGCTGGTAGCCGACTTGAGCCTCGAACGGGGAGAGACCCGTGGACGCATTACACAAAGTGTTGTGTGCGTGATCCGCCCACGCGAGATGTCTACTCCATGTGGTAGGGTTAGCCGAAGCCAGACAGCGGAGGGTGCTCTCCATGGATTGATTGGTGTGCTCAGTCTGCCCATTGATCTCCGGATGAAACCCGGATGAGAGACTGACAGACGTGCCTAAAAGCGAGCAGAAAGCCTGCCAAAACCGGAAAACAAATTGGCGGCCACGATCGGAAACTACGTCCTGGGGTAAACCATGAACCCTGAAGATGTGGTTGACCGCCAACCGGGCGGTCTCCGGGGCAGAAGGCAGCTTAGGAAGTGCAATGAAATGCCTTCGAAAACCTGTCCACTATCACAGTATCACAGGCACAGGCACACTATCACAAGCTCCATGGTCGACTCAGGATGGGCAAAGGATGTAAGAGCCCGGATGGAGAGAGCTGTGACCCTTTATTATGGGCACAGACCGAACAGGCCGAAACAAACTCTCGCACATCCTTTTCCATCCCAGGCCACCAAAATCGCCTAGCCAAGAAATCCTTAGTGCGGTGGATGCCGAAAGACGGGAGGAATGCCTCAATTGCAGTACCTGGGCCCGTACTCTGGAGGGCACAAACAGGCAATTAGGAGGCCCTCCTAAATGCTTAATTGCTAGTTGGTCGAGTACCTGAGCAAAAATCTTGGACATGAAATTGGTCCCCTGGTCAGACTGAATAGTCTTAGGGAGACCGAACAGGGAAAATAATCTAACGAGCGCCTTAACAATGACCGGCGCCGTTATCTTCCGCAAAGGTATCGCCTTGGGAAAACGAGTAGCCACGCACATTATGGTGAGCAAGTACTGGTTACCAGACTTAGTCCGTGGCAACGGGCCCACACAATCAACGAGGACCCTTTCAAGTGGCCCCCCAACTACTGGA
The DNA here is from genome assembly GCA_029718625.1 of Synaphobranchus kaupii. Lineage (NCBI taxonomy): Eukaryota > Metazoa > Chordata > Actinopteri > Anguilliformes > Synaphobranchidae > Synaphobranchus > Synaphobranchus kaupii. The sequence continues at coordinate 7,050,146 of CM056392.1, forward strand.
ATGGGGTACAGTGGAGCCGGCGGAATCTTTTAGTTTGGCTTCCCCGTAACCTGACACACAGGGCATGTCTCGCAGTACCTAGCGACGTCTTTTACCCAGCCAAAACCCAGCAACAGCAACAGCCCTTAAAATAATAATAACCTATAACACACTGGGACATAACATTACGGCTAATTTTGTGTTCAGTGCCAATGTTATTCTATAATTCGTACAATGGGCAATTTCAGATTTTAGTCTTGAAAAACAAAGGCACTTCATCCTAAACATATGGTGTAGAGCAAATAAACATTGATAATACAATTAGCTGAATGATAATGGTATGATTGGTAACTGTTGGGGTTACGGTATAGTACAATGAACAGGTAACTGCACTTCTAAACCAGGACGGTGTAGGTTGGATTACTTGGCGGGCACTGCCAGTTGTACCCTTGTGCCAGTAAATTTGCAGCTTTACAAATGGATTGGATGTTAAATTGTAAGCTGCGTAAATCACTCTGGATAAGAGCATCTGCTAAATTATTGACACAATAAACCGATCAATAGACATTTGGGGAATATTTGGGAATATTTGGGGAAATAAGCAGGGAATTGACCAATGCTGAATCACTGGAATCACCACTTCTTTGTGTTACAGCACACCAGAGCATACAAAGTTGCCAAAATTAAGAAAAGACGGTTGTGATTCGACCAGAACAAGAAAGAAAAAAGTAATCACATTTTAAAATTAAACAAAAGAAATAGGATCACAGAAAATCATCTGGTCAGAAAATCAATGAAATTTACAAAAAGGGGAGGCGATGCCCCTGTGCAATAGGAGGTCAGACCAAAGATCCTCCACACCAAACTGATGGGAACTACAAGGCTGCCAGCCCCTATCAAATACCATATAAATATAAAGTAATGAACAGCCAAAGATAAAACCACAGTTCAACAGCCAGGCGTTAAGTGAAAAGAAAGAGAAGAGAGGTATAGCACAGCATTTATGCTCATCTCAATGATCCACACCTGAATTTACCATCCTAATTAACACAAACAGAGGTGGAGCTTAGCACAAGGAGCGGAGGAATCCTGCCCAGCTGATTAAAGCCCCAAAACCCCCCTAAGGTGTAACACCTGCTGTCTCCTGCGAAGAGTGCACTGGCAGAAGTGTGCTGTTTAATGTGTACTGTTTAGCAGGACGCGAAAAATATCCGCTATACTATTTCCAAACCGTACTGTGGAAGTGTTGTAAGCAGGTCATAAGACGTCCCACCAGTGTTGCCATGTCCGCGGTTTTACAGCTAAATTGGGATACTTTCAAAGTGCAGTCACGGGTAAAAATGAAAAGTCGCAAAGCACGTACTTATTTTAAAAAGTAAAAACATGATGATTTCTATTTAAAATGCATTGGTTTCGGTTAAAAATAGCCTATAAATTGGGCTAGTTTTGAGTCGCTATTTGGCTGGAAAGTCTTACAAGATCTGGCAACCCTGCGCCCCACTCTTGCGCTGCCATGTCACGTGTTGTTTTTGTTGTGTTTGAAGGAAAACGTCAGCGAAGCTGCGTCTCATTTTTTTAAATCGAAGCTTCACGTCATATTTATGTGACCAAAATGCTCGTGTACTTCTTGAAAAGTGTGCTCCCGAATGTGCTCAGCGAAGGGACTAATTATATTCCCTCGCTCCCTTGTTTATCCTCCCTTCCACCAAGGGTATATAATGCAAGCTTCCGGCAAGAAGGGAATCCCACAATGCAATGCTCCGCATGAAAAAAGTGGGCGGTCATCACAGAACTATGTGGCGGTCATATTTCAACTCTATGGTGTTCCACTTCCGAAATGTTGTGAGGGCGGTTCGGTTACGTTTTTGCTGTTTGTCGTCAATCCTCCCTTGCAGCAAATTGCATCACAAGATAGCTCCCTCGAGGGAAAACAGCAAGGGAAGGGAGCGTGTTAAATTTGATTTGAATGCAGCCTTAGATTATTTACACTCTTAAGCCACATTATGTCAGAAATAGCTATGCATGCCTTGAAGAATAAAATTCCCATGTTTACATTGTGCTCATTGTGCTATATTACAAACAAGTACAAAAAAAGATAAAACATTTTTAACTGATCAAATTAAAGACTGAAATGAATCATTAGGCTGCTAATTAGGTGGTTGAACATGTGTTGTTCCTTCATAATATTTTTCTTAAACGTATTAACACAATGCAGGTTTGGCTCATTCACATTTGATTAGTCTTTGAATTCTTCATTATCTATCAAATAGTTAGTTTTAGTGGCCATGTGTTCACAATTTCACCCATTAGGTTGATGCACCTCAGTCTTTAATTTTATCAGTTAACTTTTTATTTTTTTATTTTACCTCTCTTTTTGTAATTGTTTGCAATATAGCATAATTTGAATATTGGACTTTTATTCTTCATGGTATGCATAGCTATTGCTAACATAATGTGGCTTAAGTAATCTCTCTAAAAATTAAAAATAAACATAAGAAAAACTAACAGCTTGATAAAATTCTGGGATTACCATTGTGGTTGGAACGAAAACCAGCATACACAGGGGTCCCCAGAACCAAGGTTGAGAACCACTGCCTGTGTCTGAATCAGCACCATTCCAGAAGTACGCAAACATTTTGGTTGCATAAATATTATGCGCAGCTTAACAACAACAAAAACAACACGTGATATGGCCGCGCACGGGCGGGACTTCATACGACACTTCCATAGTACGGTTGGAAAATAGTACGGAGGATATTTTTTTGCATACTGTACGTCGCGTACTGCACAGTAAACAGTACACAGCACACAGGAGATAGGACGCAGTAGATAGGGCTCTGATTCGGACAAAGCTACTGCCTTACAGCACTCTATAAGAGTATACATACTATGCAGGTTGCCATGCCAGTGCCCTGTGTCCAATGTCTATGATAGTGGGAGTGTGAAATTGGAGGAGCTATGAACTCTGATAGAAATTAATGCTTTGAAATTGTCAAGTTCTCTTCCATTCATTTGGTCATCTTTAAGTATTCTATTACAAGCAATGTGAAGGGCAAGACATGTGGCTCAGTCCATATGGCCGCCAACTTGAGGTAAATGCAAATCCCCCGTGCAGGTGGGGGTTCGACCCCTGCCGTTCATTCATCAAGACATGCGGTCCTCAGTCCTTAGACTGCAGGCAAGCCTCAAGAAGATTATGGGCCACTAGAGGACATCCAGAAAAAAATATGTTGTGTTAAAATTCTAATGAAGACCTATCTATGCCACAGCGTCTTCTTTACAGGCCTTCTAATAAATCAGATGAGAATACTGAACTGTTATGGCGTTGTGAATAATCACTTTATCAATGTCCGGCCAGTAAGAATACAAATACTCCAAATTGTACTTGCAGTTGTTCAAACAGTGTCTCAGGACAAAAGGCCAGTTACCTCAGAAAATGAGAGCAGTTACTACCTCAGCAGGTTTAATGCATAGCAAATAAACCTTGGAGAATGAAAAGGGAATATTCATGTTTTTGTGGATAAAGGATGAAGTAAAACAGGAGTTTTTACGAATACAATCATCACAATAATTACTATCAGGACTATAATCGATACAATATAGGTCCTCCATCTCTAGAGATATGCCATTTTACTGCAGTTTTAAATTGGGTTTTTTAAAAGGCACAGGGGAACCTATATGTAGAGCATTGCAGAATTTACTGAGCAAACAGCCTGGGCGTTAAATAAAGGAACAGATACCGTTTCTGTGCCAGGGCCCAGGAACGGTGGTTGCACGTATCGGACCTCGGCCTCCCCGCTCTGCGCTCTGTGAGTCCTGAACAGATGAGGCGATCCTGCGAAGCCCAGAAGCTGCATTAAGGCTGTCCACGCTCTGACGCATCTGTCAGATGGACTCGGTGGTCAATGGGCTGGAAGAACAGGGGGCAATCAAATTGCCATGAATTGTCCATTAGCCGATTTGGGTTAATGACCTGGCCAAACAGCTTTCAAGCCAAATTGGCAACACGCGGAATGACGATTTGTTTTCGCCGCTCTGCCTACCTCCTCCGCGCAGTAGCCGGGAGAGTCAGGCTCAGCACGACTGCAGTGATTTCCAAGCACCTTTTGTTCTTGAGAGCGTAAGCGCAGGTCATTCCTGAGTACTCCTCGTTCACTGTTTTGCATCTCTGTATTTATAGATTCTTGAACCCTTTCCAAAAGGATTGCACAGTTTTCTGTGATTATGTTTTTTGTAAGTGGCGCACATGGATTCACCTCGATTCCGGTAAAGCGCAACGCACGTTCCCATGATTGGGAGTAACACATCTCGGCTAATGTCATGCGCTTAATTCCTTGCGTAACTATTACTGAAATTTAAAATTTTAAATGTTAATATGACAGAGGCAACATCTGCTTGAGTTTTGGTCGCGTAGGACAAAACACTGAGTTACATTCAATCCGCTCAGATTGTCCCGTATGTTTTGCTCTTTTCAGATTAAATAAAAATCATCTGCCGTCGTGTGCTCAATGTTCTGCATTAATCATCATATTTTGTTAGTAATCTTCTAGGTGCCATTGCGTCACAAAAAAATAATAGAACTGGTTTAAATCAGCACGCTTCTCGTAAAAAGGCAATTAATAATCAATTGCAATTAAGAGGCTGTCGATGGCAGGCCGGTTGGAGATGAGCAGTGCACTGGTTGGCTTCGTAATTGTGCAGTGGGAAACAGCACCATGGTCTCAATCAAAGAAGCATGAAATTACACTTCTCATAGAAAGCCGTGTACACTACAGCCGCTCGCTCAGTGCCTCTCTGCAAATTAAGAGCCTGGTCCACCCCCAGGGGCTTGCCCAGTACAGCGAAAACATGCCGGTCAAAAATAGATGCTGTTTTGCATGTTTCCATCGGTTGACAGTGAGGAACAGTTCACCTGGTAGACAAAGACCTAATTCCCCAGTTTAAAAATGAATGAAAATTAATATTGTGGCCATGTTGCACATTGCACTGCAAAAACCAAATATTAACAAGCATTTTAATCTTATATTTAGACTTTAGCATCTTATTTCCGTTACTTTTTTTTGCTAAATGAGACAAAAAGATTGCCAATGGGGTGTTGCAGTGTTGCACATGTGGGTGGATTTCCTATACAACAGGCCACACAGTAGCACAAAAGAGAGCTATCGATGTTCGGAGTAGACGTGCATCTCTCAGCAACAACTACCAATAGCCTATGGGCACCCTGCACATTGTCTGTAGAAATAAATTCAGCAGAAACCTCAGGAACCAACACTGACTTAAACACACCTTATCCCGATTGAGAGGGAAGCCATTTTCTTCCTGCCACTGCAAATTCCAGATGAAAATTGACATAGTATGACATAGTTGAGACCTGGCCTGTGCAAGTGGCAACCAGTTTAACTGACTACTCTGCTTCGGGGTTAACAAGGGTATCATTTGTGTGGAACTACTCAGTTTCATTATTCATATTATGCAGCCATTTGGTTTGTAAACTAAAAAAAAGGTATTGAAGCTAAGCAAGCTAAGCTAAGAAAGGCCGGAATAGGTTGGAATAGTAACATTAGTGTCGAAGCTAAGCTAAGAAAGACTGGAATAGGTTGGAATAGTAGCATTAGCATTGAAGCTAAGAAAAGCTGTAATAGGTTGGAATAGTAGCATTAGTGTTGAAGCTAAGCTAAGAAAGGCTGGAATAGGTTGGAATAGTAGCATTAGCGTTGAAGCTAAGCTAAGCTAAGAAAGGCTGGAATAGGTTGTAATAGTAGCATTAGCATTGAAGCTAAGATAAGCTAAGATAAGAAAAGCTGTAATAGGTTGGAATAGTAGCATTAGTGTTGAAGCTAAGCTAAGAAAGGCTGGAATAGGTTGGAATAGTAGCATTAGCGTTGAAGCTAAGCTAAGCTAAGCTAAGAAAGGCTGGAATAGGTTGGAATAGTAGCATTAGCGTTGAAGCTAAGCTAAGAAAGGCTGGAATAGGTTGGAATAGTAGCATTAGCGTTGAAGCTAAGCTAAGCTAAGAAAGGCTGGAATAGGTTGGAATAGTAGCATTAGCGTTGAAGCTAAGCTAAGCTAAGAAAGGCTGGAATAGGTTGGAATAGTAGCATTAGCGTTGAAGCTAAACTAAGCTAAGAAAGGCTGGAATAGTTTGGAATAGTAGCATTAGCGTTGAAGCTAAGCTAAGAAAGGCTGGAATAGGTTGGAATAGAAGCATTAGCATCTATCATTTCTTGTGGCTTTATCTTCTTTTCTCATTTTTTATGTAGCCGCTGTACATTTGTAAGCAATTGTTTTTGGTGTGCAGTTTTGCATTAAATCATACTCAGACATTCTAGCTTCATTTGTTAGATTTTTTTTTTCAATTCCCCAGAAAAGAACATTATCCTTATAATTGGAAAGAAGACAGATGTGTATCAGGGTGTGCTGGAGAAGGCAGTCATTGTGGGACAGTCAAAATGACATCAGCTATTGGCGAAAAATTCCATTGACAGATCCCTCTGCAGAAGATTGGGCATCGATGGCAGATGTAAAAGATGAATGGGAACATTAGGTGTGACCCCCCCCCCCCCCCCACACACACACACACACACACACACTCCCCTCCTCCCTCCATTTTGATGTATGGCTTAGAGGTCAGTGACTGTGAGACCAGCATGGGGACAGGGGATGTTGGATTCACTAGCTGGCCACTGAGGTCTGCTGTTGCTAGGCAACAGGCTGACCAGGGAGCGGAGAGCTTGATTGTAGTCACTCTGGATCAATTTCCACACATGTCTAGCTGACCAGTATCAATCACTCTGACTTGGAGGGAAAAACTAATTCATGAAATGAGTTTGGTGCACCAAAAAGCCTGAAAGTGTGTTCACAGTATTAGAAAGTGGCTGAACACAAGCAAAGGAGGGATAAATCTTTGAGGGGATTGCTTTCTGTTTGGTTGGTGACATTGTCAATGGCTTTGCCAAATGTATTTTTTACAGTATACCAGTGTACAATATACAGTATATTTGAGTCAGTGGTGATGTTAAGTATGGGTTTACACAGAGATCAGGCTTGGAACCAATTACCAATCCAATAAATAGATAAATAAATAAATAAATAAATAATACAACCTCTGTCCTGGTGAATGGCAATGCAAACAGATTATATTTCCATTGACTTATTTCTATGATCTACAGAAATGTATGCACCGGCAATCACATTGCAAGAGACAGCAAATGTGCACATTTCCACCTCGAAATCTGGCCTCCGACGTTCCCCAATCTCAAAGGCTTTAACTTTGACAGGCGTCATTTTATGCTAAGCAGGAGACAGAGCTGCAGAGAGTGCTCCCAATCACGGCTCGGCCTGATCGGTATTGGACAGAACAACAGGACCCGGCTCATCAATTAAAATTAATAAGAACTGAATTCAGACCAGGGACCTGAAACAAAATGAGAAATTATGTTGCATTGACTACTTTTTTCTCCTCGTTTCAAAAATGTAATCTCGTTTTTATGACTTTTCAGATTGCAGAAAAGGCCCTGATGTACAGTAGTTTGTATCTGTGCTGACAATGAGTTTGCCCCGAGGTTCAGCTCCCCACTGCATCAGCCCAATCAAGGCTTCAAACAGGAAAAGAGTGCCTGATTTCACCCCACAACCACAGGGTTTCACAGTGTTTACAGTAGAGGATAACTGAAAGGTTTCTTGCAAAATGACGAGACTGTGATGAAAATGAAATATATCATAAAGAAGCAGGCGGCCTATTAATAGCGGATCCTCAGGGCCGGATGTCAGTGTACAGTCAGTGTACCGAACACTGTGGTGCCATATTTTGGAAAGTACAACCCCGTCTGAATATTCCATTCTGTACAGTTTGTTATATTCTGCAGCCTGAGACAAAGGCATTTATGTCACCAGAGCCTGGTCTATTGACAATGACTGAGTTCTACACCTGCACTGGTCAGAGACATTACAGAGACCAATACTGACTCTAGGGAGTGTGTACAAACATTGTGGTGTTCCTGTGACCATGTTCTTTTAGTTTTCCATTGTAGCAAATACATGGAAATATAACTGATTAAGTAATTTAACTAAACTCTGTAAGACTAAATAAATTATTATTATCATCATCATCATCATCATCATCATCATCATCATCCATAAGGAAGACTTATGCACTTGATGAACAGAAGGTACAGTTGGGCCCTGGTGGGAAACATATTTTCACGTCGAAAATCAGTTCATCCTAACTCCTTCATAGTGGCCTTTCCAAAAAAAAATTAAAAAAAAAAAAATTAAAAAAAAAGATTTAAAAAAAAATTAGAATGGAACTCCTATGGTTTTGATGGCACATCTGGGTAACCTTGCTGGGTAATCCTGTATTTTGATGGAAAAACAGTATCCAAAATCTTGTCTATCAAAGAACAAACGTTGGGAACATGACACAAAAAGGAAGAAGGACATTTCGAACACCCGTCACGCAGAAATAAATTGAGACATCAGACGGCGTCGGCGGCGGGTGAACTTCCCAATTAGACGGGAAGCTCATTTTCTCCCTCGTAACTGAGAACTTCCCATTATAAAAGCCATTAAGGCAAAGCCTCTATGAATTCACCTCTCCCGATGAATCACTGTGTCAAAAGGTAATTGTGTTTTTAAATCTGCATTTCATCATTGCCATGGGAACCCCAGTGTGGAGGTAATTATTAATGCGTGTCCCCCACGGAACAGGAAGGACCGGGCGTACAGCCGGAGCCATGTCAACAGGTCAAGGAACCGTCGGCCAAACCGTCAAAATGGTTCCTCCGTCGGGCCTCCAGTTTGTGTTTAACTTTTTGAGATTTTCACCGAAATGAATGGCACTGAAACCGAACGCGTCAGTTACATTGCGCGCCGACAACGGCTCGAACAATATTTAATCCCAGATTAAACATTCTATCAACGTGCCATTAGGCCTCTGACATCCTGTTAGAGAGCGCGGCATAAAAGAACGCCGCTTTTTACACCGACGGCAGACGGACACGCAACTTTGAGGTTAAAAAACAGAAAAACGGGTCGTGAGGCACCCGTGGAAATGAGTCACTGTTCACCAAAGTCTCATATCAGCGCCCACACAGCAGCAAAATCCCACTGAGGGGTTATCGCTACCTGTGCAAACAATTACTACCTCTGCAAACTGCTGGCTCCGAGTGAACCTGCCCAGTACCGCCAGTACCGTTTACACATTTACACAGCGACTGTTTGCCTCACCTCAAAGGCATCTTCATCATTAGTTTACAATGGAAAATCAGTGATTTATTGATGGAGGCCCTGTGTGCGTTCCGTCGTTTCGCCGACGCGTTATCGCCGCTGCATTCCATCGGAGGTCCCCCGGTCCCGATAAGGAACAGCGTTTGTCTCGGGGTTAACGGCGCGCTGATAACATTATGGCGCTGTTTTGCCAGTAGGCCCACGCTGTTATGGAGGTCCCGGGGGTGAACAGGTAACAGGGACGTCAGCTCCAGATGGAGGGGGAGCTCGTGTCGATGGTTAGATTCCATTCCCAACCTGGAAGGGTGCGGAAGCCTTTGTCCTGCGACTCCTGCCCCCCCAAAATAAAAATAAAAAGAGCCTGTCACGTAGAAAGAGGGGAAATTTTATTTAAATATTTACAGTATATGGCACTAAATAGCTATATGGATAATACAGATTCATGGTAAGATGATGTTATGTTTTAGTCAAGCTTCTGTATACTAGCGTATTGCAGTGGCTGTTGGATAGTTGCAAAACCTAACCCTTAAAATGAGGTCAGTGTTTTCATTAACATGGTGGGCTTTTTAGAGGGGGCTTCAGATTTAAAATGTTGGAACCCCTGTTCTATGTGAATTCCCCTCTGTGTACACAAGAGAGCAGATTCCCACTTAGCATCTGTGACACTCTGCGTGCTACACACAAACGGACCCTCTATCACTCATTATTCATGTGACCTGGGCTATTTGTGACTGGGGCTTGGCTGCATTTCACAGTGCCAGTGATATGTGTAGGGAAAAATTCATTTCCTGCTTCAGTGTTCTTGGATGGTCACCTAACACAATCAGCCTTACTCAATGATCAAGGAGGGGGTTAGAAACAAAGCCTGGTGACGACGGCACCGCTAGGGTGTGAGGCGGGAGTTAGCCAGCATACCTAGGTGACAATAACCATTTGGTTCCCTCCCACACCACATACATTTGTTTGCCTGTCACCCAATCAGAGACAGGAACCTGCATTTTATGTCAGCATTTTATTTCAGGTTTGGGGTATAAAGCTTGTACACTATTTTGTGATTGAACTACCTTACTATTCCCCGGTATCTTGTATACTGTAATGAAGACTATTTTGCATTGTAATTAAATTGCTATTGACCTAAACTTTGGAACGAGTTTTACTTTACAAAGGACAGAATTCCTACATATGGGTAGACATGCTTGGCACAAAATGTCTAGCAATCAGGGAGGCAAATGTTTGCTAGATGTGCAAATAGGATCCCAGCAAGCACCCGATGTCCGTGGGCGTTGTTTAAACAGCTATTTTCGCGGTGGTCCATCGCCATCCTTATTTCACCCATTTTTCACATTGCCCATTTTATATTCATCTTGAATTGGCCTATACTTTTCCAATTTTGGTCAATATATGTCATTATTGAGTACGATGGTGTATCATTGAAATAAAAAGTATCTTAGAATATATTTTTAACTGGTAAAATTGACAAATTCAAGGTTCAGATGAGCTAAAGTTAGTAGATGGACTTCCTTAAATGGACATCTTTTCAACGACCTAAAAAATACTTCTTTTCAACTTTCACTTTCAACCAAAACTGAACGTTGTTAAGACGACATGCAAGTCGTCTTTTCAATGTCTTTTCAGTGTCATTTTGCTGGGGGGATTTGTGGTCTGCAGTAAGACAAAGGTTTGTTCAGTGGGATGCTCATATGTACTGACTGTACTAAAATGTTATGTGAATGGATCGGAACCACTCGCAGACACCAAAAGAAATGGGAATAGGCTTTATGCGAGGTCGACAAAAAAAGGTAAATGTCCAGCAAAACAGGCAAGGCAGATACGTGGTCAGTTCCAGGCAGGGGTCAGTGTCCAGCAAACAGGGCAATGCAGAATAAGCAAAAGCGAAGTCCAGGAACAGGCAGGGGTCAGAACCGGGGAATCCGTCAGAGCTGGGGAACAGGAGGGCGAAGGGCAGGAGCAGGGCTAGGATGGGGAAGGACTGGCAGGCAGGAGGGCTGGAGCAGGGCTGGACAGGAACAGGCAGGACAGGCAGGAGAACAGGAACTGGACGCGTAACACAGGACTGGACACTGGAACGAGGAGTAGGCAGGGAGTAGGCAGGAATAAACAATAGAAAGAATTATACACAAGCACAGACACACAGGGCACAAGACGATCTGGCACAGAACAAAGAAACAGGGCAGACTATATGCCAGATTACTAACGAGACAATGAGGAACAGGTGAGACGAAACACGAGGAAACACAATTCAGGTGCGGGGAAGCGGAGACACGAAATGGGGAGAAGGGAAAACACGAAACGGACTACCAATACTGAAAATACATATAAATGTAAAAACCAGAAATAGACTAAGACATGGAGGCACAGGACGTGACACAGCATCTCCTCCCATATCTGAAGCAGAGCTTTTTTTGTGTCCTGCTTTTTGCTGTATGAGGGAGGGCACACAGTCTGTATAGTTGGAGACTCTAGAGCCCCTGTCCCCAATATGTCATATCGGTCACCTGAAACATGTTGTTTCTGGAGGGGGGCAGGATGTTGGAAATGGATGAATGAGCCAGGTCCTCGATTAAGAAAACCTGGATCTTTGGGACAACAAAAAAACCATTAGAGATTTAGAGATGGCTAATGTAAAAGGTAATGCTTTGGCAAATGAATAGAAAGTTGCTTAAAATCAATTTGCTGTTACATTCCCACCTGTTCCATACAACCTCACATGCAGATGAAGCATTATGAGGAATGTGCCTTGAAAGAAAAAGCCAAAAAACGTGCGTGTGAGGATGTGTGTGTGTGTGTGTGTGTGTGCGTGCGTGTGTGTGTGCGGGAGACAGAGAGACATGCGACCTAGAGAGGACTGCCACTTTTGTTGCACGAATAAGTCCTGAAATAGTCACCCCTCCTTTAACCACAGCCTACTTCCCACATGGACCTGATGTGGAGTAATGTGAAAAGATGATAAAATATTGATTTCTTTTTGCAGAATATTTGACAAGTCGACACTGCCTGCCAGCCGCAGAAATTGTAATCTCGGCCGGGGTAATTAGCCACTGAATTATACGTGAACCCTTATGGCCCAATTCTGAGTGCACCTCACTGATGAAGGTGGGCGATCCTATTAACCTCGGCGAAGCAGCCCTGGGTGAAGCTCCATTCATATCTGATCAAATATTCTTCCTGTGAGAGAAGAGCATTCTTAGAAAGATGGGGCCCCTACTTTTCCCCACTAATTTCTTCCATAACCTCTAAAAATCAATTTTCCTTTCTAATGCAAAGGCTGGGAATGTGCTGGATTCCAGATCTTTCAAAAAAAAACTGATATCCATATGCTGTTAATTCACGAGACAAAACGGGAGCCCGGGGTGAGTTGTTGATGTTTCTTGACGTTCTTTTTCAGCGGAGAGGAATGTCGATATGCACGTCAAAAAAATATCACTATGTACGTGATCTAAGCCCCCCATAAGCTGCGGGGAACGGCTGGCTGGGAGTGATGTAATGGATCTAAACCCGGCGAAGCAAAGCATATTCTCATATTCACTGCATAAATAACTCCAGACAGTGTTTTGTTAGAAGCACAAACCAGTTATGCATCCGCAGTTATCCAGTCCCCTTCAGGACCACTCCTAGTTGAGTTATTGAGGGTTGGCATGGCAGCAGTGGACCGGTTCAGAATGCAAGGTCCGTTTGCTGTGTGCTAACAAAATACAATGAGATACATTCACTGGGTTTTTCATTTCAAAATACTTTAGAATTTTCTTATAGAACACGAAAAATAATTTGACTCAACTTCATTTGAAACTCATTGAAATTAATGAAATTAATTACATATCATGGGGAGCTGGGGAATTGTAGCAAGAAAGGCAAAAATATTTGTACAGCAAACTTCCTAAAGGTGCCAAGGTGCTAAGTGTACCTAACAAATATTTTGTTAAATGTAAGGCCCATTAATCAAACAAAGGGCCTCGATAAATCATTACTTTCTTTCTGAACACCACAAAACAGTCACACACCGTCTGACTTAACTGTGAGTCAGTAAATAAATGAATAGATACATAACCAGTTTATCAGGTTATTACAAGAGTACAAGTGTTTGCGCATTTGCTGAGTCGTGCATGTGACTCTGAAGACGTAAACTCAACTGAAGATAAGGAAACAAACGCTGACTTTTCACTCCTAATGTCAATTCTTGTAGATGAGTAACAGATGCTTGGCACCGACCGAGAGTCTTTGTTAGAGTGTGTCACTGCTAAGCTCTCCTCAGTGAATTAATGCATTAGTCTGAATATTCCCAAGTAGTGAGAGAAACTAAGTGTCAACGCAATGCAACATGAGTTGCTACTGACCTTTCCTTCTGCGTCTCCAACATGTCCTCATGACATGTTGTTTCTCAGACGTCTTTATAGTACAGATGCTGTCAATGAATAGCTGTTTTCAAATTTCAACCATACAGGAAAACCTGTCCCTTCCATAGTTTCTAATTTCACACTCCTGTAGGTACAGAAGTGATGTGATGCTACAATTAGAATTGCGCCTGGGACCATCAAACCTGTTCTTTTTGGGATCACACCGTGGAAGGGATACAGCCGGCGATGTGTGTAACCTGTTTGGCTAGTTTCATCATGATAATCTGTCCAAACAAATGTATGGTGTCAATTTAGTGCAATGAATATTGAATTAAAACATGTAAGCAAAGAAAAATGTAAAAGGGAAATGTAAATGTCAACATGTACAGTTTAAAATAAAAAAATAGCGAGTAATATTATTTTAACCGTAGACAAAAAAAAAATAGATCAAATGTGTTCAAAATAAATTGTCTAAATGTGTTCAAAATAAATGTCTGCAAGCTATCTTCACATTTCATTGGTAAGATATATCATCTTTGCTTGAGATTTCTTTCCTTTCCTGAGATTCCCAACTACTAGTGTTTTCCCCCTTCATTCTTAGTTCTTGTGTTTTCTCATTTGGAATTTTAGCATCGTTTTTTATGTGGAGGAGGGGTTAAAGGATTGAGGCGTGTCTTTGGTCACTCAACTGAAGTTACAGATTAACACAAACTTGATGAACATGAACCCTGGTAAAAACACGTCACTGCTGCAGACTCACCTCCCCTTAGCAGCTAGCTAGCTTTTTCTTTTCAAAACTTTTGCCATTAAATTGATGGAAAAGTGTCAGGTGTATATTTTCTAACAAAGCCAAAAAGTGACATTACAGTAATCCTTTGAAAGAGATGGCTCACAAAAAAATGACCTCTTCACAATATTTCAGGAGGTACCACTGGAACCATCTTAAAAGATTCCACATTCCTGTATGGCCATGGGAAAATCTAGAGCGATTGACAGCTGTCACTCACTTTGAAAAACAGCTCAGAGTCTAAAAGAACACATACGTATTACCGAGATCATGGGTGGTTTCCCTTCCGGACTGAACACGCTTATATCTTTACATAAATGTTGGTGCTTTTTAACAAACCATCCACAAATCCCCTTTAGGCCCTCTACAGTCAAAGGCTCTCTAACACACGAGACATGAAACCCACGGCGTGCTCCTGTGCGATTAGCAGCATATACGTACAGCCCTATGATATCAAGCACACCCCTCACACTCGCTTAGTGACATGCTTACACATGTCAGGCTCACGCATTAAACCTCTGCTGGACCGAACATCCTGCGCAGCGTACCCCAAAGTCAATATTCAATAAATGTTATTCCATTTAACCAAGCAGATGATTCAATCAAAGCAACAGGTCCTTTCAAAGAGGAATTTGATTTTGAGCTTACGTAAATAAAACACTCAGTGAAGCCTAATTAATGAAAAAGTATCTTGTTTTTCCTGACAAATTTTCCTATTGAACTCTATGGAAAAATAAGTCAGGAGAAGAAACCCTTCAAGTTATCCATCCATATCTACTGTATTTCTGGCAGCAGAGTGATGGTTTAAGGCTTGTTTGATACGTCAGACCCTTGATGACTTAGAGCCATTTAGCCAACCATGTGTTCCATAGTGTTCCAGTGTAATTTACAGCTAAATCTATTCCCACCCCCCAATTCTCATAGAGATCCATTCAAATGCAAAGACGTTATAGTATCGCTTGTAAGAGTACCAAAAAATAAGATATCAAGAGTCTTTTGATGTTGTTGGGTCACAGACATCAGGAAGTCATGGCATGCAAAGGATATGCGACCAAATATTAAAACTGATTTACTTTATTCTATATATAAATGCAGGGGTGCCAATAATTGTGGCACATGTGGTTTTGTTAAAAATAATAATTCTTCAGCGAGGAGGTAGAACTAATTAGTGAAATCAGCTGGCTGAGTCTATGGGTGGAAGAAACACATGTTAGGACTCTTACTTTATGTCCCCTGGATTTCCACCTCTGGTTGAAAACAATGAAAGGGAAGGTGAAAATTATATGACTATGCTGTCTGTGTGAAAAAGGCATTACCACCTTTTCATCTCAACTTTAAAAAACATCACATCATTAATAAAACCTCAACCTCATATTCACGCCAATTAATGACCTTAATGGTTATCAATAAACACCTGCCAAATCATTACATTTACATTACAGGCATTTAGCGGACGCTCTTATCCAGAGCGACTTACACAACTTCTTACTACATTTATCCATTCATACAGCTGGATATATACTGAAGCAATTCAGGTTAAGTACCTTTCTCAAGGGTACAACGGCAGTGTCCTACCTGGGAATCGAACCTGCAACCTTTTGGTTACAAGTCCGGTTCCTTAACCATTATACTACACTGCCGCCATAAACTTGTACTGGGTTGACTATTTTGAGAAAAGAAATTACCCTAAAAGCTGAGCACTTAACACTGAAGGCATGTCTATGTGCAGTTATAAAAAAAAAACCTAAAAGATATTTACAAGATCAGTCATCTCCAAGCTATATTATTTTAAAAGTGAAAAATTTGTACCACACAACATTTTTGAGTTGAAAGGTTGGCGAAACTTCGTCTAGGCATTCAGGTGAAAAACCGGCTACAATTTTAGTTGGAAAATTTTAGTTTTCTAGCCAAGTAGGATGAAAACTGTGTAGATCTGGCTAAAACCTGAGCTATTCTGGGGTTAACCTAGTCTGTTTCTGTCAAAATATCTCTCAACCTAGATTAGCACCACCATAGTCTAGATTTGGGATTTTCTTCACTGGGCTACTAATGGAGAAATAGAAACTCCCTCAATAATAATTTCCATTAGAGTGAAAATGTGTTATTCATGTACACAGATGAGATACTCGCCTTTTAATCGGCAGGTAGGTGTACGTCTTAGACGTTAAAATCATGTTAATATCTAGAGTACAATATTGTCTCCATGCAGCTGCCCGGCGATATGCCGAGCCCCACTCTCCCTGCGTCCGTTTGCTGACACACCCATGTCCCCACCTCCAGAGTATTCTCTGAGATGTTGTGGGTGATGCCTCGGCTAATGTTAATGTTTGTACTACTGTGGCTCGTTTAGGATCTTTCAGGGAGGATATGGGAATTTCATTAATACATAATTGCGCCTGTGGTATTTTGAGAGGCAGATTAATGAATGGGGGGTGCTAATAAACTGCAAGGAAGTGATTGTGCTGAACGGGGTTTTTTTTTTTCCTCTGGACGGAAATTAGAGGGAATGCTTTGCTCTTTGCAGAAATGAAAAAAAAAAAGAGTGATTATTAATGCTCTAAGCGTTCTTCATAGCATGAATAAAGGATGGGGGCTCGCGTACTGTTCATAGGGGATTTTGGCATTACTGCTCTGGTGAGTAAAAACCCGAGTTCAGACATGTGTTAGGATTATTCCTGCGCCCAGGCCATCTACAGAACTCCACTGCTTCCTACCACAACTGAACTTTGGGTTCCCCATTTTAAGCCGCAGATATTCTTTAATACTAATTAGAATCAAATGGTACGTAAACAGTATACTTTGTTTAAAAAATATATTTCACGGCTCGGTGTAGTGCAGTGCTGGAATCACGGTTCGGGGCACAAGGAGTCACGCCTTGAAAAAGACGTGGCGACCTGCTTCCTACCGCCGGTCGATGGGGTTGTGTAGCGGCGAATTCTCAGCAGTACACAGGGTACAATTGGCTACCAAATTGGGAGAAAATAGGGGAAAATCAAAAACAAATAAAAAAATATATTCATATATATTTTTGTTTTTCAAGGCTATTCAAATCTCAGCACCATAATTTTTTCCCCCACCTCCTAGCCTGATTGTGTGCTCTACATGTGCGATTGGTTGAGCACATTATCTTGGCGTTCGTGTAGGACCGTAGTCCTACAGGGAAGCAGCCAAACATACAGGCTTCCCGCAGACTGGCGCAAACCGTCGGCGTCCTTCTCCCAGGACGGGAGATGGATAGCACGGCCTTCCCTGGATCACGTGGTCCTCGGGACGGGGCCACGCGGAGCAGGGGAAATGGTTAACCCTCGTGTCTACAGCCTGCTGTCATGGTGGAATCTTCATTAACCTCCTCCCCAGCAAACAGTAGATCTCTGAGAGCTTACTTATGGCCGGTAATAACGCTGCCGCTACACGCGCCACAAGTCCCTGACTCCCCTTTTCAATTAAAAAAGGGACCAGGGCTCTATTAACCTCCTGTCCGCTCCCCACATTTTTCCGCCCGGACATTGTTTGCGCAATCGTTGGCCCGGCTGTTAAGGAGGCCGTATTTTATTGTAAACTATCTCTAAGTTTGCAGCCTTGACGGGAAGCCGGGCAATCCCAAATGAAATATGACATCATCTAGGGAGCAAATCATATTTTGTAACCCTGTTCGGTGACTAATACCTGGATGCACTTACAAGGAAAATTAGGTGCCAATGAGGCCCCATATATAAAGTTCAGATTTCACAGATATTTCAAGGCAGTATTTTTGTATATCTCCGCGACTAAAATATGGTCCCTGGCAATGTTTCATAAGTCACTGTTAAGACCGACAGAAATAGAAAATGCTCACAAACACACACAGACAGACCTGCAGACCTTCATGCAATATATAAGGATAACATCTGGCCACAACCAGTCATACAAATATCATACTTTATCAACTTTTAATTTTCATACACTTGATTTTGTATTGCTGGTTTCTTTTTTAATGTACAGCGATACAAAAATCTCTTCATTTATTTACCTTTTGTGTCATTTTTGTGTCCTTTGGGAAGTGACCTTTGGGCACAGTAAAGTAAGACAGCTTCAGTGACTGCCCATTTTCCCTACACATTTGGAGTAGGGTTCCCCCACCCCGTACAGCCATAAGCTGTTTGCCATTCGGTGTTGCTCAGCACTTGATTGATCAATTAAAGCATTTTCGAAGCAGTTCACTCCCCTCAACTGGCTTCTCGGAGCTGAATTGGTTGCTGATTTTTCAGGTGAAAACAAAAACCAGCAGACGCCTGCTCGTTTTCCCTCACGGTTTCAAACACGCGCAGCTTTAAGAAGCACCAGGCTGATATGTACTCCTGTACTCACACAGTCGTTTTTTCCCACCCCATCCGGCGAGAAGATGTTCTCGCTCGTCTACTCAACTGAGCTCCCTGTCATGAAATTTTTACAGAGGTATAAACTCACAGCAGCGTGTGCCAAGCTGTTACTCTGCCAGGGCTAAGCACCCAGTGGAGAGAGGGGAGCATTCTGTACCTTAGATCACAGTGTTCTAGAATTATGCCAACAATAAAACCACCAATCAGATATTCAGGCACGAGGAGCACAGGCTGCCAAGAGCTCTCCATTTCCTGATTTTTACCAGCGGATGCAATGGCTGTAAAAACGTATCCCCGTTCTTCCGCTTCACGGAGATGACTGTTTGTAACGACAAAAAAGCATCACACTGAAGGAGAGTAATCAGCGAATTTCTGTTTTTTTGTTGACATTGTTTGATGGTTTTTTCGAGACCCCCCCCCTTCCCGCCTCCCCTCGGTTCGTAGGAAGGCTATATTGATCTCAGGATCAGGTTTAAGAGTAATTTCTACTTTGCCACAAGGAGGCCAGAAGGTATCACTCATGTGTCCCTGCTGTTGTAAGCACCATAAAAATGTCTGCTTTGATTCAGTGCGGGACACGGTGGCAGGAAAGACTCAAAAACAAACTGTCTGCACGAAGGTCAACACAATGGACTGTCGATGAGGTCGACTCGGAATGGGCGTGTGTGGGGGGGGGGGGGGGGGGGTACCACAAGCACCTTCTTCAGCTGGTAGTGAACTGCAGCACACTGACATCCGTACCATGAACATGACAGCATAGCGAACATTCTACCACAGTCCTCATTCGGAAACATAGCAGCCATTCCAACCGTTTCATCGCCTAAGGAAAACAAAATATTTACCTGTCATCTCCACAGTTATTGCTACTGGACGGTTTAGACTTCCGTTTTTGCCTCCCGCCAAGGCAAGTGAAGAGCACATTCGATAACCTGATGAAACGGAGCGCCGGAACTTCGATGTTTGTTTCGACCATCCTAGAAAACAATTCTCGCGGCGTTCGGAAACACATCTGCTTTGCGAGCGCGGCCTCACCTGAAGAACGCTTCAAGCGCAAGGTGTGAACCGCAAGATGAACCGGGAACGGGAAACTCCACTGCCCTCGGCCTCACAGCGCTCTACCCAAGAGGTCCACCCAGTCCTCCGCAATGAGCCCTGTGTACATTTACAACTTTAAACACCTTAGGCCGTCCTCCCCAATTCTCCTTCCCCTTAATGTGGCAAAAAGCTGCCGATCGATGCGACCCCGTGTTGAAAGCCGTCGTGACGCTGGTTCTCAGGGCCGGGCTCTTAATCGCCAGGCTGTACGCTGGAGATAGATGTGTGCTTTGGCAGTCACACACGGTAGCGAAGGAACAGCGTGAGCGCAACGACACGCATGTGAATCAATAGGTCTCAAATAGCGCCGCGCATTGTTTTAAAGACTGATGTGCAACAGTCTATGAAGCTGAAACAGATTTCGTCTCCCTGCAATATTTAACCTGGGACGCCATTTTGGTTTTGTCATTGGTATAGTTTTCATCTTATAGGAATTTTCCATTTTGAAAAGGTATTTCCGTATGTATGAGAGGCTGGGTTGGAGTTTAAAGGGTGGTCACAGGTCACATGGTACAACAGATGGAAAATAATTTGGGCCGCATTCAAATACTGTACAGATTTGGGCCCCATGTCCACGCATATTTCAGACCTTACCTTCAGATGTGTGGCAAGTGCTTTATTTACCTAGGCAAAGGACTTCTACGCAGACCTTGGGGCCGGCAGAGTGTTCGCATCCCACCAGCACTCTTCTTTTCTTTTTGTCCAGGTGCTTTTAATCACAGTTTTTCAGATCAGTGCAACGCACCAGAAGCTACCGATCCGGCGAGTGGATTTCCCTCAGAAACAAGGGGAGAACGGGAGCGCGCAGAAGTTGCCGAGCCGAGGAAATGGAGCGTGAGGGATTCGGAGGGCGAAATGGTGGACGGGGTATTCTGTGTCTATGTTTCTAGGGTGAATAAAAAAAATAAAAACCAAACCAACACAAACGGTAATGGCTTGCCTCTGTCTGTGAGGTGGGAATTGCCTGATTCGCAGCTCAGATCTCATTGTGCCACATAGAGATGGGGTGAGCTGCGGATCAATAGGTTTACTATGGCCTCCGGCCAGTGGCTGTTTTACAGGCTGGATGTTGCCTCCAAGCCTTGGCTCCGCTCATCAATACATTCATTCCAGCTGCCTCCGGGCTCTATGGTAGCAACGGTAATCAGATTTATTTTTAGAGGTCTAACACTCTCCCTGGCAAGGTTATAGTGTTCGCTTCTCCGGTCAGAGCGTTTCTGCGAAAACAACCGCGGCCCAGTTATTAGCCTCCCGTGGAAAAACGGGCAGAGTCTGGCTCCTCGCGGAGGCCGGCGTGCGGTGTACGTGCGCCGCTCTGCGTGAGCGGTTCATGGGGCTGAGAGGGGAGGTTTCACACGCCCCACGTCTCCGCTGAACACGCGCGGCCTCACGCGCAGCGGGGCGAGAGGACCGCGATCAGAATGACGCCCGCCCGAAAGGAGTCAGTCGGCGCACTGGCATTTTGGGGTTTAGCCGCCCACGTGACCGAGAACTGGAGGTACTGGAGGAGCTGACGCACACCCGCTCGTATGATGATTCGAGACCAGCTGTGAGTGTGAGCTAATTCTTGTAGTCACAAAGCCCTCAATAGCTTAGCCGTTTTTATTCAGTTCACCTTACCGTCTGTAAATTCCACTTCACAGTGTCCCAAAGTCCACCTTTCAAACATGGAATAATACAAAGTGCAAAATGCTACATAAGTCATTTCATTCAACATGTATTTCCCCCAGTATTAAGCTGATTATCACAGTAGCACAACCAAGACTATAGAATATAAAACGCCAACTGAAGAGACAGGTGGAGTATTCTGGGGCAATTGTAACAGGGGGCAATTGCAACACCATAAAATTGCACCAATCTGAAACAAGCTAGAGCTGAGATTCTATCCAGCAAGCGAGCTAGCTTCATGTGTTCAGGGTTGGGGGCAATTGTAACAAAAAATTGTTACAATTGCCCCCAGAATACTCTACTTTGCACACACTTATGTTTTTTTTCTGTTACCTACTGTGGGCGAGGGCACCTGCTAAGTGAATGCTAAGGTTATTTAACGTACAAGTGCAAACCCTCTGCGGGTTAATCCTCAATTTCACTTTGTTTATATGAAAGACAAAGACGTTCAACGGTCACACTACCACTGCGCTGAGAATGCAGGCGCGAAATGTTCCACCGTCGTTCACAAGATAACTGAAATACCGTCTGTAGGCTACCTACTGTACTTTCCCTCTGTGTTAATTAATAGGAAACATGCCTTGCTGGGAAAAGCACATTTAGCACGAGGAGGAGGCATCAGTAACATGGCATAGCAGTGCATGGAAATCTGCACCTTGTCAATGTGGTGCACGGTAACTGTGGCAAATGATGCAATTCAGAGGAAACACACTTTGGCTGCAGGAAAGCCGGCCCTTCCCATCTGTCACCTTCTAAATGGGCTAATATGAAGGGAACATTCCATCTCACAGTCCTATCAATTCCGAAAAAAAGGGACAGCCGGGCCGAGAAGATGAAGCCAGGAACTTATCTATTAAGTCTAGCGTGATTAATTAAGCAATAACACGGCAGCGCCGGCTTGCTCATCGCGCGGTCACTTCCTGAGAGGCTCGAGGGCGGAGAGGATAGGCTACATCTCCCGAGGAAATGAATGGCCCTCGCGCGGACAACTTCCACGGCCCGCACGTCTCTCCGCCGCGACTGGAACAGAGGCCGTTAGAATTATAAGGCGGTGGGAAGTCGCAGTGTACGCACAAGGACCGTCGCGGCATCGCACGACACGCGCCACGTTGTGGTTTGCATGCTAATTTGGGAGGAAGATGGGTACGTTTGAGGGGGTCACTCATGTTAAATGCTCTAAATTCTAAACATTTTGTTCACTGTTTTTATTTATTTAGTTAGTTATTTCAGTTGTACAATCTCTCTACTAAAGCTTGCTGTATGAATGGCTTTGTAGGGAGAGATTTGTGCCAATATAATGCAAATATAGAGCACACCATTCATAAATGGCAGACATTGTTTGTACAATATTTAAACACTATTTGCAAATAAGTATAATGTTATTTGCAAATGTACAGCATTTTGCAAAATGCACGATGTACATTGAGAAAAGCAAACATATGTTACAAACAGACTGGCTAATCCTGTCAAATCACCATTTGCGAAGCAAAATCACATTTGATTATCAGCCATTCCTTACACAAAGCATTTTGGCACTGTTTCATCTGCAGAGGCCGGTGCCAAAACGATCTACGGATACATGATCTGTAAATGTATGTGTCAATTTGCAAATATGCAGCCATCTGCAAATGTGTTACAAGTTGGTTTCAATGTGATGAGCTGTACTTTTCATTTTCCCAGCCAATCAGAGAGCGCTTTACTTGACAGGATTTTTTTTACCAGTTGCTTGGCAGAATGAGCCTTTCTAGAAGTTTTCCAGAACTTAACTGTGCCTGTATTGTTCCCGTAGAGATAAGTTTCTAGCATTAACGAGCATGAGAGAATTACAGCTGACTAGTTTGATGGTAGTTAATGGCTAGTATAACTGACAAACAAGAAGGTAAACTAGTAGCACCAGCTTAGCTGTCAAACCAGCTGAGACTAGCTTGGTTGAAGTATTATAATATTTATTCAACCTCCAGCTGCCATCTTCAACTGTAAAATTGTTTGTAAAGTCTGGTTTACATAATCTATGCATTAGAGTCATGTATGCAGACACCATAGACACTCTTCACGTCTTACAATGCCTATTCAATGGCCCAATAAAGTGTTTAATAAAGCATGTTGATGATTGTTTCAGGACTTCAAACAGTAGTAGACTCAATTAGTTCACTGCTCTTGCTTTTGTGAAGACACTGTGATCCATATGTGTACGCTGGTTCTTATTCAAACCAACCCTTCAGTCACTGAATTGCTGTAATCTGCACATAACTCATAACACATAAAACATAATTTTTACAATGGGTACCAATTAATATAACTATGTTGGAAAAGTCACATTCAAACATCAAACACACTTGTGAAATATGACTGTTAATGATTGGCGCAATCACACAAATGCAACCGCAGGAACCATTATTAAAAAATGCTGTTTTAACAGACCCACTAGTAGACTAAGAGCACAGTGACTGACACGCCAAACATCCCCAGTCCCTGTCAGTGAGGCCTTGACATGTCCAGAGGCCCAAAGATACTAAATTTGATCAATTGATCAGAGTTAAAATATTTTCTGCTTTCTTGCTGCTTAGATAAGAGAGCAAGCAGATTCAGAAATGTCCCCTAGCTGCTGTGATATGATTTTCTAATCTTTAGATGTCCAAGCTCCTGATACCTCATTGAGGCTTGAGTAGATATTGCCTCCATTTCTGAGGTTGCCATGGAAACTGTGGAGGTGACAGCAGAATTCACAATCATGGTAGAACACAGTGAAAGAAGCACAGCGATGTATTATTATTATTATTATTATTATTATTATTATTATTATTATTATTGTTATTATTCATTTGAACATTTCAGTTCAAATTAATAATATAATCTTCCTCTCACATTTTCCGAACGAGGAAAAATTGATAATAATTTTGCAATAATGGTTTCTGTGCAGAAAATATTTGTATTACTTATAGAACTTGTATGCAATGTGAATATTGCCTGCATGTTTTCACATCATTATATAATTATATTATATAAGTTTCAGTTTATGCACTTTCAAGTCTCAGAAAACTAGCTCTTCAGATGTGTAATAGACTCGAACAAACACATTTTAAGACATTAGCATTTTGTAGCTCATACATTCATATAGCTGTCATTGAATTAATAAATGTAAACAGTATTAGGGGAACCAAAACACCCTACATAAAGCAGTTCCGTATATTTACACGCTGATACTCTTTATTATAATTGTACATTAAGCATCTTACTCCATGCAGATGCAGAAAATGCATCAATGCAATGCTTAAAATTATACAATGCAGCCACAACTGTCAGTTACACACAAAGGAATGGCGCATGGCTTTACATGATGTGGAATTCTCTGATAGAATTGACTGGGCAGTGTAATCAGAGCATTCTGTAGCCTCTATTATGATAGCGCCAGGTTCTTAGGTGTATGGGGATCAGGGAAATGGCAGAAACCGGTTTAAACTTGTAAAAGCCCTCAAAGTGAAATCCTGACATCGTCACATCGCAGGCGGTACAACAAGACACTCTTCAGAAAGTGGACCAGATTCATGTACGGAGTACAAACAGTGGCCTTGGGAATAGCACATTTCTAAAAGCAATACTGCGCTAAATATACAACTGCTTTTTCCCTCCCTTTTCTCTTGCAAACAAGACTGTGAATGCTGAGCAAAAAATATGTGAAAAATCAATGCTTAAGACCCAGTGCGTGCAAGCTGGCTTTTTCTATTTACGTTTGAATGTGTTAAAAAGACACTCTAGCTTTTTTTTTTATTGCTTTTTGCAACATATATATAGAGAGAGCACTGTACAGTGTCTTGGGTACTTAAAGAGAAATATTACTTCAGTATTGATGACTGATTTTCACAATTATTTGCAACATAGTATAATCTATGCATGTAAAACATCGGCAGTTAATGCCGTTTGATGCGTCTTGCCTTTCTCTCCCATTATACATTTACAGTCAAGCCGGAAAGTCTCCCCACCCCTTTCACCTTCTCCACGTTTTATTACGTTACAGACATATTCTACAATAGATTGAGTTCATTTTTTTGTCTCAAAATTCTACACAAAATAGCCCATAATGACAAAGTGAAAACAGGTTTTTAGACATTTGTGCTAATTTATAAAAAATCTAAATGTAAAATATCATATGTACACAAGTGTGCACACCCTTTGATATGACACCCAAAAGTGAGCTGAGGTGCATTTTGTTTCCACTGATACTGCTTGAGATGTTTCTACAACTCAATTGGAGGCCACCTGTGATAAATTCAATTGATTGGACATGATTGGGGATTGCCAACACCTGCCTATATAAGGTCCCACAGTTGACAGTGCATGTCAGAGCAAACTCCAAGCCATGGGGTCAAAGGAATTATCTGCAGACCTCAGAAACAGGATTGTGTCAAGGCATAGATCTGGAGAAGGGTACGGAAAAATCTCTGCAGCTTTACAGGTCCCAAAGAGCACAGTGGCCACCATCATTCGTAAATGGAAGAAGTTTGGAACCACCAAGAATCTTCCTAGACCTGGCCGCCCGGCCAAACTGAGCAATCAGAGAAGACGGGCCTTGGCCAGGGAGGTGAGCAGGAACCCGAGGGTCACTCTGACAGAGCTCCAGCGTATCCTTGTGGAGATGGGAGAACCTTTCAGAAGATCAACCATCCAGGCAGCACTCCACCAATCAGGCCTTTATGGTAGTGGCTAGACGGAAGCCCCTCCTTAGTAAAAGGCACATCACAGCCTGCTTGGAGTTTGCCAAAAGGCACCTAAAGGACT
This sequence comes from Synaphobranchus kaupii, assembly GCA_029718625.1. Classification (NCBI taxonomy): domain Eukaryota; kingdom Metazoa; phylum Chordata; class Actinopteri; order Anguilliformes; family Synaphobranchidae; genus Synaphobranchus; species Synaphobranchus kaupii. The sequence continues at coordinate 7,076,386 of CM056392.1, forward strand.
CTCAAACCATGAGAATCAAGATTCTCTGGTCTGATGAAACCAAAATTGAACTTTTTGGCCTGAATACCAAGCGTCACGTCTGGAGGAAACCAGGCACCGCTCATTACCTGGCTAATACAATCCCTACAGTGAAGCATGGCGGTGGCAGCATCATGATGTGGGGATGTTTTTCAGCAGCGGGAACGGGGCGACTAGTCCTGATAGAGGGAAAGATGAATGCAGCTAAGTACACCGAGATCCTTGAAGAAAACCTGCTCCAGAGCGCTCTGGACCTCAGACTGGGGCGAAGGTTTACCTTCCAACATGACAACTACCCAAAGCACACAGCCAAGAGAACAAAGGAGTGGCTTTGGAGAAAGTCTGTGCATGTCCTTGAGTGGCCCAGCCAGAGCCCAGACCTGAATCCAATTGAACATCTGTGGAAAGAGCTGAAAATGGCTGTGTACCGACGCTCCCTATCCAACCTGACGGAGCTTGCAAGGATATGCCAAGAGGAATGGGCAAAAATATCCAGAAACAAGTGTGCCAAGCTCGTAGCTTCTTTCCCAAGACGCCTTGAAGCTGTAATCGCTGCCAAAGGTGCAGCAACCAAGTATTAGGCTAAGGGTGTGTTCAGATATGTAACCCCTAAATAACCTATTTTTGTCAGTAAAATAAAATTGCATATTTTCTAAAAACCTGTTTTCACTTCGTCATTATTGGCTATTGTGTGTAGATGTTTGAGGCAAAAAATGAACTCAATCTATTGTAGTATAAGTCTGTAACGTAATAAAACGCGGAGAAGGTGAAAGGGGTGGGGAGACTTTCCGGCTTGACTGTATATGAGTTTATAAGTAAATCAGATATTTTACTCTGAGCTAGTAATGCATTAGAGGGTGAAAATTTAAACTGAACAATACAATAAAATAGAATAATAATAAAATTATTATTATAATTCTTTTGCAGTAAACAATCAATCAAATAATCATGTGCCAAAAAACACTTACTGCATATCAAAAACAATTATACAATCAAACAATAATATTAATTACTTAAGTATAGCATAACATTAAAACCAATTCTGTTTTGTGGCCCAAGATAAGCAACATACAAAACCAATGTAGCAATCTACTCTGTTGGACAGAGTACCTCTGGGTTGTGGGTTCGCTCCCTATATAGAGTACCTGTATAGAGTAGCTGTACCTCTCACTCTAACCCAAATTCTAGGTCAATAAATGGACAAAAGAAAGTCTGAAGAGTGAAACTGCAAGCTTTGTAGGTTGTCCTACATGAAAATATTTGGAAATATTTGAAAATAAGGAAACAGGGAAAAATTTCCAAGTTTCTATTGTGTGCTAAAATGTAGCACGTGGTTTTGAGGATGACAAAAATTGAATATTTTAAATAAAATTATGAAATTCCTAAAACCTAAAAAAAACATTGGCAATGCTAATGTTTCCTTCAACAGGAACCGAGTTCAGTCCTAAAGATGAGACATTTTTCAAGGGTCTCGGCTCAGGCAAACAGCAGCCGTCTGAAAAGTGCAAAAACTTTTAAAAGTGAGCTGCAGATCAGTAGCAGAGACACACACCCACAGAAATGTCACACAAAATAGCTATCACAATTGGGAGCTTTGTTATAAGAGACACTTCTTGTGATGGTAATGACACCACTTGAAAAGTAGAACAACCTTTAATATGATTAAAAAAACATAATAGATTTGTTTGGATCAATAAGAGCGTAGCTCGTAAACACTGCCGTGACACTAAGAGTAGCTTGCACGTGATGCTAAGCTGAGAGAGGATATGCAGAGAAGGATCTCTTTCCCCTCTGATGTCATACTGGGGTGGGGAGTCCATTGTGCATTAATTCCCTATCGTGAAAGAATACTGGTCTGTTTCTGAGAAAAAGAGAGCAGAGACTGGGGCAAGAAAGGAAGAGTTGACGAGAAAAAGATAGACTAGAGAGAGAGAAAGATAGAGATAGATAGAGAGAATGAGAGAATATGAGAGAGAGAGAGAGAGAGAGAGAGAGAGAGAGACAGAGAAATCCCAAGAACATCTTCTTCATAATTAATAAATGAAAAATGTTACTGCAGCTAATCAATAGAGTTGTTAGAGGGAATTGATCGGGCTGGGAATCTCTATTTTGCGGGTACAATTTTTCGCCCATTCAGAACAAAAGACTCTCCAGAGTGCCATCTGACTGCTAGACACTTAGGAGTCCCCCCCCCCCCCCCCCCCCAAAAAAAAAGATAGACAGGGAGGCTAGGGAGGAGGGAAAGGGGAGGAGAGGCAGAGGAGGAAAAGAGCAGGAAAGAGAGAAGTGAAAAAAGGAGAGGTAATTAACTTTCCTCAGCATGGGAGTGATGTACACTGTAACCTCCATTAGGGGCCAGTCCACATTGTACACATTCTCCCCTTTTTCTCTGGCTCCACCTACAGTACATCTTCTGGGCAATAATTTCACTCCTATTTTGACGCGGAGCTGTACGGGAGCTGTACGGGAGCTGTACGGGAGCTGTACGGGAGCTGTACGGGAGCTGTACGGGTCACTGGGGCGAGCGACGAGGACATTCTTTGCATTTGCCACATAGTTCAGCAAAGTTAATTGCCTGTCTTGGGCCGCCAACCTGTGCTATTATGCATATTGATCTCTCATATTCATAGTTCATAGAGAGAGACACAGAGAGAGAAAGAGACAGAGAGAGAGAGAGACAGAGACAGAGAGAGAGAGAGAGAGAGAGACAGAGAGAGGGAGAGAGAGGGCAAGCCCAAGGTCATTCCTGCCCATGGGTAGTGAGCCAAAGAAATGAGATGTGACTGGTAGCAGCTGTTGTGCTCAGAGCGGTCCCGGGACTGGGCCAGCTGGCATCCGGGGACAGAGGGGGTCTGGGAATGACCTCCTCCTCACCCTCTGGACCGGGCAACCCCGTGACATGATCTCAGATGACAGGAGGCACTTGCTCTCCGCAGAGCGCCTGGCCCTTGTGAGTATCGTTACCCCACCGGAAAGAAGCATTCGCACACAACTACCCCTGCGCAACAGTGTCCGGAAGCATGCACAAATTAGTTAGGTACACGGCGCTGACAAAACTTCCCAAACCAGCAGAACTCCCAGGGCTTCGAACTACTGAATTCCAAGGCGCCGAGCTCCGATTTCCAATAAATCTGGCTTCTGGTGTGATGCAGTTCACTCTGTTGAGGCGTATGTGTCCAGCTTCACGTTCAGTCTGAGCTGAATCCACTGGCATTTCAGTTTAGTGCAATTAGATTTCATTAGTCAGTGTGGAGAGCAGGGTGAACAGGTGCAGGTGAGACGGGGGCGGCCGCGTGTGTGAAACCGCATTAATGACTACTCACCGGGGATATCAGCGGCGTGGTTAGACTCTGCCTCCTGTCCATCGCTGTGTGGCGAGATAAGGATCTTTCTCTCACAGCTCACAGCTCACAGCCCGGCTCAGTTCCTCCGCTTCCCTCACTGGAAAGACAGCTGAAGATCAAACTGATTTTACAGATGTTTTTGTCGATTTCATTTAAACACTGTAAAAGGAAAATGCGTTATGCTTACTTCTCCAGCTTTTTATTTATTTTTTGTTATTCGGGGGTCATCTTTTTTGTTCTGTGACAGAGGGAAACAAATACGGCCCCAGACCTTTGCAAAATATTATACTGCAACCCCACATGCAACAAAATGTCGTCACTGCGTCTGCTGCAAAAATATGTCCACTGTACTCTTTAGTGCCAATTTACATATAAAGAATATTCTATATAAAGAAATTAAATGAATAACAGTGATTGTGGACTTGCGGGGTATCTGAACATTTTTTAACGCCTCATCCTTCAGCTGAGAGTCATTAACGTCCCCACGGCACTTTTTGGAGGAGTACGGGTGTTTACCCTGGTGTCTTGGCCAAATTCCCGCAAAAATTGGCACTCTACATCTACCCACCTCATTTATAAAGGTTGCAAGGTATTTATAAAGTTGCCTGTCAATACTGAAGACGGTATCTGGAAAACTGCTTTTGACACTGTACTGGCAAAACAATACGATGACATACTGAACTATTTTTAGAATATGGCTGAATATCCATGACAAATAATTATAAAATCATAATCATAGCAAATCTAAAATAACTATTAACAGAACTATTAGTATAATTGGCTTTTTTGAGTTGAGATGTTATATTCATATTCCATATTAACATCAAAGTGTTACACAAATTCACAGGGTAATAAGGAAATGAAAGAACTTGTAATTTGTACAACACAAGGGTGCTATTGGTTTTGGCCATTTCGTGTTGGCTTTATATGTCACAGGTACGATTTATGGAGCTTTTCTGTTCAGAAATTGCCATTCCTGCCTCCTTCTTAAAGACAATTGACTCTTGAAGTGGCAGGTCATGTGTGATAATAGATGTATTTTCAGGGGGGAAACATATCCGGGCTTTTTCCCATTTGATACACTGCTCCAGTAACTTAACACATTTGACACCAGAATGCATTTTCCCTTGGTTTCCTCTGTGGCACGTATGAAAGAATTAGTATTTTATGTTTACATACGCGTCTCTATTTTCTTTCTTCAACACCCCTGCTGCAATACACAGACGCGCGCGCCCACCAACTGACGCCCCACTTGGCCAGTATTAGAGGAAACCACCTTTCCTGTCAGCATACTCCCCATTAACATTTATGCCGGAGACGTCAGGTCTGCCTCTCCATTAGCGCTAATGGAGGTTCCACAGGCAAGCGTCGCTGTCTGGCTGCCAATTAATTCTCACTCATCCCGACGTGCAAATTATCCGCGCAACATTAAAACCACCCTCCTGGTTCAAATGGCCGGCCCGGGCAGGATGTGCCGAAAGGCCGGGAGGAAGGGGGGTCCTGACGGACGTCTGAAAGCCTTCGTCCGTCCCGTCCCGCCGAAAAGGTGGCCAAGGGAGGGGGGGGGGGGGTGTCTAAAATAGAGTAAAGATTAAATCGGCGCTAACGTGCAGTCGAGGGAATTCGAAGTGCTGCTGAACGATATTAATCGTGTTCACCCCTCCCCATTCCCACACCCTCCCCCCGCTTCTGTGTCCGGTTTTTAACCTTGCCTCTCCTGCACACTGACTGATGGATTCTCGCGTGCACACGCTTGGGAGACTGCACCTTTGACTCGTCGCGCTTGCCGGCGCCGGCCCATTACGACCGTAGGCTCCATTTAAGGTCGCTTTGCATGTGACAGGAAAATATACGAGCTCCCGGTGCCGGGCCGCGCTGTTTATGTGCAAACCCCATTTGAATTTATTAGCTGGCGGAATGGCACATTATCAAATAGCATTGTTCCTATCAGTACATGCCTGTGCGGCTGCAATGCCATGTATGTATTGACAAATCAATAAACACTTCATCACAAATCTGGAATAAATCTATCATAAATGACAGGGAAGTATGAATGTGCAGATTTCTGTCTAAACAGGCTTCTGGTGAGCGCACCAATTTTCTTGAAAAAGCAGTCCCTCTTTTAAGATGTATTTAACGCGCGTCATGAAATATGCACAGTAACACGTGTCGGAGTATGCAGACTCGAAGCTGAATTTTGTTCACTGTCACGTAAAATTGGTTACGGTTAAAGCACCATAAATATAATACTCATAATTTTTTACTCCTCATGTATATTTTGAGACAGACTTAAACCTACTGTACATAAACAACACACACACACCACAGACCTCAATATAATAATAAATAATAATTTTAAATATTTTAACCTTTTCAGTCCATGAATTTCAATACGGTTCCTTCATATTATTTTCATATGATTGCATGTTCATAGAAATTTTTCATAGAAAATTCATTGGGTTCTGCAAGTGCGTTTTTTTTAACGTATTTTGAATACATATTTGCACACCTGATTGCTACAATCAAGCAAGATCCAATCAGCTGGGGCTCATTTTCCACTCTGGGAGCTTTTGGGTACAGCCTGTCATTCCCCTATGTAAATGAACAGGACTCCAGTGTGGGAAAGCCACTGACCTTTAAGGTGTATCTAAATTTGTACTCAGCAGACTTCCGTTTTTGTTGTAGCTTCTTATTTTGAAATTCCATATCTACATTTTCATGCAGACTCAAGATGTAAAGCTGTGCGGATGGTAATATTTAACGTGTCATAGATGTTATACGTACAGTATATAGTTTGCTGTGTGCCTCTCCATCTGCATTGTGAAATGGATGCTTTTAAATTAAATTTTTTTTTTTTTTTAAAAGCTTCGCCAATCCATGGAGGACATGCCGATCTGTCTCTATTATATCAGATACACCGTTCAGTGTTTTCCCAATAGTGCCAAACCAAGTTACAGGGCCACTTTCTGAATACAAAACGAAGCTCCTTCATCTTCTGCACTAGTGTCACCCAGAACACACGTCCCTGCCTCCTTGAAATACAATTTACAAGGCTATTAGCAAAAGACACACAGAGAATCATTTTAGCTCATGGAAGCAGCCGTCCCTGCAGAATTGGACCAAAAGCTGGGAATCTCAATCTCAAGCAACAGTAAAGCTCAAGCTGGCCTGTGAATCCTTATGTGTCATTAAGCATCTCTGTCCTACATCCTGTCAGAGCTTGTGGAACATGCTTCACCTCATAGTTCTGAGGGTCCTTCAAATATTCCCAATTGCCCCCCCCCCCCCCCCCTTCCCCCCACCACACACACACACACACACACACACACACGCATACACACACACACACACACACACACACACACACGTTCGCGCATACACATGCACACACACACACACACGCGCATACACACACACACACACACACACACACGCGCATACACACACACACACACACCGCACGCACACGCACACACACACACCGCACGCACACACACACACCGCACGCACACGCACACACACACGCAATAGACGCCTCTGCTGGCCACTAATCCAGGGCCACTCGCGATGACCAGGAAACCGCTGCAGACCGTCACAGGCCCTTGGCCGTGCCCCACCCCCCCACCCCCACTCCCCCGTGCCCTGCCGCAATCGACTGGATGAATTGCTCCAATCCCGAGTAAACACTTGATGCTGTGTCCAGTCACAGCGCAGCGTTAACTGAAAGGAAAGAAAGGCTTTTTGTAGTTGCCTCCGATTAATGGACTTAAAGAATGCAGGTGGCGGTCCTCGCGGACCTTTAATGCCGAGGCAGGGACACAATTCTCCGCTGAGTCGCGGAGGCACTCAGCTTTGATATCACTTTTGATATCATTAGTCTACCTTTGACACGGGGCTATGTTACAGTCAATTCATTTTATATTACTTTTTCAGTGCAGCCAATCAATAACAATACAGTGGAGCATTCGTTCGGCGTAAGACTTCGCCCGTCCCCCATCTAGATTCATAAGACGAAGAATTACCAAGCACTTTACTCATTTATCTGACATATTTCCTTCATGCTAGCCTTTGATTCATCTGGTTAAAAATTCTCCTAATAGCCCTTAATCATGAAAAGAGTGGCCTTGAGCAAGTCACATCGCGAACACTATTTGATGCAATCAGAATACCGCACAAACAGGAAATAAGGAGTCAGCGCACTTAAAGCACAACTGCCTTCACGAGAGTCCGAGCTCAAAATGCACCAAGACGGCATCCACGTCCACACGCCATCGGCAGAAGCCCCGCTCCCCCTCTACCGGCTTGACAAAATGCTCTTTTTACGGAGAGGGATGTGTTTTACAGGCCGGGCCCAAACCTGGACCGCTCCATAAGCTGTGCTTGCTTGCATCGTTAACGGTCCTGCTCCAGTGTGTGGATGGGCCTCTCGGCCTGGTATCCAATCTGGACCGTGCCATTGCCGACCGTGGGCCACAGGGTCAAGCGTAATTGACCATGGCATTGCCCAGGGATGACCATGTCTCATCGCTCACCAGCAAACCCCGCAGGTCAATAGGACGCCCATACTCTCACTAATTGATAGTAGAGATGAGTGCAGCTCATGAATACAATAGAGCACTCCAGATTTGGAGAAAAAAGGGAAAACACGAATATTCAGACAAATGCCTACAAACTTTAAAAAAAAAAAAAAAAGAAGAAAACCTTTTTCCTACCTCTCCTGAAAAGGATTTTTATTTGCAGGTAAGATGTGTTACCATCAAAAGCCTCACACTACAAAACAGCATCTTATCAATCCAGTGTTATCCTGTATAATTACACGCAGATATCCTGTATGACTGTGCACTGTATGGGCATGTTCCTGTGTCACATTTAATTCTAATGTTGTTAACATGTCAACAAAGTGCCTTGTATGTTTAAGGTTCCACTTTGTCTGGGGGAAAAACTGTTTTTTTCCCCCTGAATCAAGTGCTGCTTGTCTTTGTGTAAACCAAACATCCATATCCTCCACAACAGAGTTGGGTTCCATAGCGATGACCTCGACCTCAGTATTAAAGGGATAGTTCGGAATTTTGGACATAATGTCTCAATTAAAAGCACAAAGTAAAGGATTCAACGATAGCTTGACTTGAAAAATGATGGTATAATCACTGAAAATAACCCCGATAGACTGTCGTCGTATTTTATTTGCTTTGGGTGCACTGTGGAGTGTTTAAGTGTGTTTGGTAGTGGATGCTACTCGATACCTCAGAGTTGCGCTAGCATTAGCAATGTGTGTATGTCCAAAAGAAGGGACAGCATGGAATTATCTGAAAATGGTTTCCATCAATCAACTACATCATGGGTAAGTCGTAATTGAGACATTATGTCCAAAATTCCAAACTATCCCTTTAACTACACAACATTTTAGTGTGAGCATCATCTGAAGTAAAGCTCTGTTTTTGGATCGCAAAGTATTAACGTAGAAGATCCTGCAAGTGACAAAGGTGTGGACTGAGCCAGGACAGACAAAATATGCAGAAAGTGCAGAAGAATTTAAGACTGTGTTTACATGTCTGCACGCATGTATGTGTGTGCGGTGTGTGTGTGTGTGTGTGTGTGTTTATGCATGTTCATGTGTCCATAGATGTCATTGTGTTTGTGTGTGCGTTTACAAATGCAAGTGTGTACATGTGTAAATGTGTGTGTTTCTGTGAGTGTATGTATACTGTGTTCACGTGCATGCGCATGTGTGTGTGTATATTGCGTATATGGATTTGTAAGCGTGTTTGCGGGCGCATGTGTGTGTGTGTGTCTGTGTTTCTGTGAGTGCATGTATACTGTGTTCATGTGCATGCGCATGTGTGTGTATATTACGTATATGGATTAGTAAGTGTGTTTGCGGGCGCGTATGTGTGTGTGTGTGTGTGTGTGTGTGTGTGTGTGTGTGCATGTGAGCACTCAGCCCATACACACTGTTGAGCCTGACTCCCTGGGATCCTTCTGGAGACGCAGCATGACAAGATTCTCCGATCGATCCGACAGGGGCAGTCAAGCGAGGGCTCAGCTCCTCTCTCCTCCTCTCTTTCTCCTGCTAGCCCTTGTTTTCCTTCTCGTGTTAGCTAGCACTCTCCCCCTCTCTTCCTTTCTCTCTGTGAAGCGCTTTGCACTCTTTATCCCGCCTCATACTTCCTATTAATGTTGCTGCTCTCCCAGGAAACACATCTCTTCACACGCAGGTCCCTGAGCAGTCCAAATCAGACATAGGCCCTATGTTGTGAGGACCAGGTACAGGTATTGAGATACACACACTTGATTCCAATTTACAAGCGCACGCTTTTTCCCTGCACATGCAAGAAATGAGTCGTGACGGGTCAGGATATGATAGTTGGCCACTTAATATACAATATACAAATCACACAAATCTGGGCCTGATACTAACACACAAATCTGGGCCTGATACTAACATAATTTTCTACTTACGCACAAAAAAAGGAGGTATAAATAGGGCAAGCCCATGAGCCAGGACATGCAATTCCCCCCCCCCCCCCCCAAAGTGGACAACAATGGTTTTACAATGCAATACTAATTGAATGAATTCTGCCAATGTAATTGTATGGTAATACAGCATTCCCTATTCTGAGAAGAAAAGTTTTCCAGACTTAACTGAGAATTGAGTGTCTTTTCATTGGAAGCTCTGTCTGTTCTGCAATCTCACTGCAATATCAAGTTGGCAAGCAAAGCAGGCTAGACTGCTTATTCTTTATTAACCATGTATTGGCAACACAAGTCTCTAACTCCCATTCCATATCCAGGATACATGTATTCATTGAATATAAGGCAGACTGCGTGGCCTATTAACCGATTATTAACTCACTACTTACATAAAACTATTAAAGATTGCCCATTATAATGCATTATCAGTAGGCCAACAAGCAAAAATATATGGTAGGCTACATTGTGAACCACAATCCCTGGAAATAGGTAGCGCTGAAAGTCCATTAGCTAACAACAACAAAGTTGAAAAATATTGAATTCCACTTATCCTGAGAGCACACTTTGAAATCATATTAATTAACCCGACTCAAAAATCTTCAAGGGAAGAGAACGAGCTATTTTATCATAGCGAAAAGATGCAGGCAGCCTGGAGAACAGACTGCCCCCCCTCCCCCACCCCCCAAACCAACCCCCGTCTGCTGGCAAAGCATATCGACATGGAGATATCAGCTCCAACTCCACCGCCGCTTTCCCTCAGGTAAGCATTAAAGTTTTGGCTGGAGGGAACGGGCGCCATGGTTACGGAGTCAGCCGCGAGCCGAGGGCTTCGATTCCCCCGGATTCTCACAGAGACTCGGAGACTGAGGGGGGCGGCGGGGGAAGGAGGCTTAAAGCGCCACGCTGTCGAAAATTAATCGCCAGTGCTTACCTTTTAATTATAAATTCTGTTTCCCCAGGATAAAAGCTTAGAGTGGGCTTAAGCTTACTAAAAGATGTTAAGACGGGGTTTAAAGAAGTGCATGAAAAGGCCGGGGTATTGTATTTTAACGAGGTAAGCCATTTTGAAATCCTTTAGAGTAATGGAATGAGACAAAACAATGAGTCAGACTTGCACTGCATCTGCAAGAGGTTCAAAACTTCCATTAAAATATTAGAAATGGTCCAAATAGTTTGCCCATTTGGCAAGAAAAAGGCTGAGACCCATTGTTCTTGGACTCTGGGCTCCTTATAACGTCTGAATTACATTATTTATACAGTTTATATAAATGCACGGTTTGTTTTGTTCCCTACCTTTCATACTGACGGGCTCTTAGGTTTTACTGAGGAAAAACAGCAAGCTCATTTCAAACTAAATAGCCTTGTTTGCTACTTAGCGTTCAGAAGGATCGTACGAGCTCGACAACGCATTTTATCTTCCTCTCTCATTACATTACATTACTAGCATTTAGCAGACACTCTACCAGATGCTCTTATCCTTAGCATTTTTCCATAGCACCCATTAATACCGCTGGATATATACAGTATATACTGAAGCGTATATACTGAAGCTATTCAGGTTAAGCACCTCGCTCAAGGGTACAACAGCAGTGTCCTACCTGGGAATCGAACCTACAACCTTTGGGTTACAAGCCCAGTTCCCTTCCCCCATTATACCCATTATACCACACTGCCGCCCAGTGTAGTGTAGTGCGGTGTAGTCTCCCTCCCTAACCTCCTCCCCCACATGCATGACTGGCCGGTGCTTTTTTAAATGAAAAGCTGGCTGGTTATAGCTATTTTTTTTATCATGAATAGCAAGCTGGCTTTTGGATGAGAGCAACTGTAGCTACTCTACTGCAGTGCTGCTCCCATCCAGAGAGCTGTCTGGTTACATGACCCGCAGTCCTGCTGCTAACTGACCCGATGATCCAGGTGTTCGACTAGCCTCTCCCGCAGCTGCCTCCGTCGGCTGCACTTCTCTCTGCTGCTTCCTCCTTTCCAACTGGGTATTACGGTCAAACGCAGGAGAAAATGCAAAAAAGTATGTTTCGCGCAGAAGCCAAATCAATCTAGTTCTACCCTAAAGCACGTTCATTGGTTAATAAGCTTCTTTTTTTTTTAAACTAAACAAAGTGACAAAATGCAACTGCTCCTACAATCCTCTCTCGATAGGAAAAATGGACAGTACAGAGTAATGAAAAGCATTTTGTGTAAAGTGTACAATGCCATTATAGCTGGCACTTTCACACAAGAAGATTCCGGTTCTTTCTGTAAAAACAAATTGTGGATACTTTACCTTTCCATCATAATTTCTGAATGCAATTTAAAAAATTTGATGTGGCAATCTATGCCGACAGTTTTTGTGTGCGTGCGTGCGTGTTTGCGATTGACAGTTTGAGATTGTTTCCCGAAATCAAGCCCCAACTCTGGGATTGGATGCAGGTTTCCGTACCATAAGAAACACACGCAAACAGCGGTTACTCACATTAGAGCCTCACTCCACCATTACAGCAGCAGTGAGCCTATTCACACACTTCTTAAGGTGCAAAGGGACAGGAGGCGTTGCTGTCGATCGCGGCAGGACCAGGCACGCGGAGAGTTAAAAATATGCCCTCCCTCTAGTCGGCGCGGCCCTGTTTTTTCCCCTGCTGACATGGACAAATGACCCAGGCCCAAATTTTACACAGCTTTGCCTCATCAGCAGAAGCTTCCCTGGTAACGGAGCGGACAGGCTCTTCAGCACGAGGGCTTTTCTTCTTATCTTCTCCTTAAGAAGCGAAACATTGCAAACGCGCTGAAGCCGAGGAGGCTGGAGAGCTCCTCGCACGCTGACCCGTCCAATCAGAACTCATCACTCTTTCAAGAGGAAAAGAGAAAGATCTTCAGAATTCCTCGCCGTTTTATAAATATCGGTAGACTGAAACCATGGTCCTGGTGGTTACCAGCTATAGTCAACCAACCAAACCGATAGCTTTAAATCAAATTGAAAGACAATACATAGTGCCAGAGAACAGATATTATATGTGACAGACATACTTTCAAAAGATATTTCACCGTGAAATGAAAGGCATATCCGTTAATTCGCCTCTTTTTTAAGATTATCACTGAGATAATTATGATATAATGTTTTTATGTTTGTGGGGCCAGTATAAGAACAGACGTTGACCTTTAGAACTTAGTGCAGTTTTACTTGCTCATAACCCTTTAGGTTGAGTCTCTAAGTCTGGCGCAATGCAGTGCGGTGTAAACCACCCCCCCCCCCCCCCCCACCTCATACCCATCAACCCAACCCCAGTTTCCCAGTGTGCCCCGGGAGAGGAACGGGATACCTCAGGCTTCCCCTCAGACACACAATCGATCGCTACGGCGACACCACACGCCCCGCGTTGCTGGTAACAGGCGTCTCGCACACACAGGACTCCACTCATTTCTGATAGCTGACCCTCTACCACCAACCCACACCCCCCCCCCCCCCCCCCCCCCCCCCCCCCACACACACACACACACACACACACAAAGCACTTCCTGGACCCTGGACCCAAAGACGGGGTGTAACTGATCAACATTTGCTGAGGTGTTCATTTTCCAACCCAGCCATATTACCCAATAATCACACCAGGAGACAATGTGACACTCCGTCAACTCAAGCGAAGTTGCCACTTCGACGCATATTTGTACTTTGCAGTCGTATATACGGGGAATGTAATGTGGAGGCCATCGGAAAAGGAAACCGTAAATGCAAACACAGCGGTTGCACCCCCATAGAGTGCCATGCCCTGGCCCCACGCTCACAAAAGGCTCTGGCTCCAGACTTCCATTAGCACGAGACTTGATAGACTTCAGCGCAAAGCAACAATTAAGCACAATGACTTACATTATTTCCGGCAGTATGGTCAACAATGCTAGAGATTCATTCGCTTACTTGATAAATAATTTACTGGAAGAGTAACTAAACTTACTGACATACTGTGCACACTGTGTCTAGCTGAAGGTTAGACAGACGTCGGGGAATAGACAGACTCAACCTCACTTGGTTGTAATTTTTTTTTACCTTCATTCCTTGCAAAAAAGTCTTAGTCTTTAAAGAGTCTCATTGGTAAATTATTGATACTGCATGTCCAACTAAACCCATTCTCAGAGCTTGTAAAAACAGTACTTTAATTAACTATTAAAGTGAAAACATATATTCCATACCCGGCTTAAGGGACCAGTGGAATCTACCTCCATCAGCACTGTGTCCCAATCAATTTCCTGGAATATTTGTTTGTTTAGAAAAGAGTGCTTACAAAGAGCCCCCAAGGTTTACAAACTATACACATCTGCATGTAAGAGAAATGCTGGCTTAATTTAATATTTAAAGTTAAAAATTTACTTAATTTAGTTAACTGATATTTAAGATTAATAAATGATTAACCTGTATAGTATCTGCTGATTATGGATTATGGATTGCTTTGCAAATACTACAAATAACAATACAAATAACAATCTTTAGCTGAAGCTACATGTTAATAAATAATTGTGATCAAACTGTACTATAAAAGAGAAAGTTGTACAAGTAGCAAGTGTAGTATCTAAACTTTTATTTCAAACTAATTGCCACACCAAATAAAAAGTAAATAATTCCTTCCAAATATATATCTCACTTTACAATATTTAATTGACCTAAAATACATTACCCATGATCAACATCACTAAATGCCTATAACAGCTTCAGAGATTGGAATGAACATACTGCAAGTGTATGACTGCAAAATAGTATATTTAGTATAGTATACGAAAATGAAGTTCAAAACAATGAACTGTATGTACCTGAATACCAATGGCACATAAGACTGCACTAATGTTTCATAAATAGCCCACACTGAGTTTGCCTCTACATAATACAATATGTGCCACATGGAGATAAATGTGACTCCACAAACTATCTGAAAATATCCCAATAATTACCTCCAGTGACAAATTGCTGGAAAGAAGTCTAAATGTACTGCGGCCTAAAAACGTGGCTTGTAGGATGTAAATTCTCCTAATATTACATTGATTAGCTGCTCGATATGGAGGTTACGAGTGATTAGTATCATTAATGCCAGCATATACAAAGCCTACAGAATATCAAATAAAACAAGGCTTTTCAGCCCAAAAGATTCAATTGTTCTGTTCATTATATAAAGTCTGCTATTTTGTTTATAAAAGAAGGGAAATTTATATTATATTTTAAAGTTGAAGCTTTCCAACTTCTATTTAAATCCAGGATTAAGGTGTCAATTTGAAGGAAAAGCACAAGGGCTGAATTTAGTCAACATTTGTCTAGAACATACTTTCCAACCTTGGGACCTGAGAAATCGGAAGAATTTTTCAGCGCTGGCACTGGCAGATTTTAGAAAACGCACGTCCTTTCAAACATTTCTTTCTTTTGAAAAATTTTGGGAGGAACGAGAGAATTGTGAAATCGGGAGGACACTGGGAGACGGCGATGAACATCGGGAGTCTCCCCGGGAAAATCGGGAGGTTTGGCAAGTATGGTCTATAACTAAGTTTTACTCATTTCTTTCTTCGCAAGGGCAGCTTGACAAGTTCAAAGTGAAAGAAGTTGATCATTGCCAACCCTCTCCTTAGCCCTCTTGTGGATAACAGGGCCCGTAATATGGGTTCATTTTGAGGTTAAAACAGTAGTGGGATCAAGAGGCTGAGAGCACCTAATGACCCTCTTATACAGAGGTGAGGGTCATGTTGATGCCCTCCTCAGCTCAAATGACACCTGTCCCTTTGGCCTCACAAAGGCCTCTTGAAATGAGAATACAGAGGATCAGGGCCAAGCACTCTCTCAGCGCGTGCCCTGCGAAAGCAAGAGGGCTGTCGAGTGCCACGAGAACCGAATGAGCTCATTTTACACTACATCTCCCATGCTGCCTACACGGTCATGTCACGGTCAGAATTTTAACTCAGTTTTAGTTTTTGTCACGCGGAATGGATTGCAAACGTGCAAGCGTCTGTTTAGGGCATTGCGATCACTTAACGGTTTGAGTGAAAACAGAATGGTGATGTGTCTGCGTGTGCGTGCGTGCGTGTGTGCGCATATGTATATGTGCGTGTGTGTGTGTGTGTGTGTGTGTGTGTGAGGGGAAGGGGGGGGGGGGTGTTGTTGGGGGTGAGATGGTTTGCTGTGCTTCTAGGTGCTGAGTCAGGGTAGAACCAAGTAGTAACAGTGACACAGATTCAATCCAACTGCAATGCAATTAGGCCTTTTTCAATATTATACTAAAGAAAGCGCTGAACAACATATTTGTCCCCCCCCGATTTAAATAATTAACACAGCTCTGTCCAAATGGTAACAAATTAAGCATTGCCTTAATTCAGTTGCATTATATTACGGCCTAACCGTAATATAGCCTGAGACGGAGATTGCTAAATGACATTTTCCATTCCCTGGCCATATCAGAGCTATACTACCCGTAAGCAGTCAACTCACACACCTCAGAAATGCCATCCAGACACCTGACACGAGACACCTGAGACCTGAGACCTGACACCAGACACCTGAGACCTGAGACCTGAGACCTGACACCAGACACCTGAGACCTGAGACCTGACACCTGAGACCTGACACCAGACACCTGAGACCTGACACCTGAGACCTGACACCTGAGACCTGACACCTGAGACCTGACACCTGAGACCTGACACCTGAGACCTGAGACCTGACACCTGACACCAGACACCTGAGACCTGAGACCAGACACCTGAGACCTGACACCTGAGACCTGACACCAGACACCTGACACCAGACACCTGACACCTGACACCAGACACCAGACACCTGAGACCTGACACCTGAGACCTGACACCAGACACCTGACACCAGACACCTGACACCTGACACCAGACACCTGAGACCAGACACCTGAGACCAGACACCTGAGACCTGACACCAGACACCTGACACCAGACACCTGACACCAGACACCAGACACCTGAGACCTGACACCAGACACCTGACACCAGACACCTGAGACCAGACACCTGAGACCTGACACCAGACACCAGACACCTGAGACCTGACACCTGAGACCTGACACCAGACACCTGACACCAGACACCTGACACCTGACACCTGAGACCTGACACCTGAGACCTGACACCAGACACCAGACACCAGACACCTGAGACCTGACACCTGACACCTGAGACCAGACACCTGAGACCTGACACCAGACACCTGACACCTGAGACCTGACACCTGAGACCTGAGACCTGACACCTGAGACCTGACACCTGACACCTGAGACCTGACACCAGACACCTGAGACCTGAGACCTGACACCTGACACCTGACACCTGAGACCTGACACCTGAGACCTGAGACCTGACACCAGACACCTGAGACCTGACACCTGACACCTGACACCTGACACCTGAGACCTGAGACCTGACACCTGACACCTGAGACCTGAGACCTGACACCTGAGACCTGAGACCTGAGACCTGACACCTGAGACCTGAAACCTGACACCTGAGACCTGACACCTGACACCTGACACCTGAGACCTGACACCTGAGACCTGACACCTGACACCTGACACCTGAGACCTGAGACCTGACACCAGACACCTGACACCAGACACCTGAGACCTGACACCTGACACCAGACACCTGAGACCTGAGACCTGACACCAGACACCTGAGACCTGACACCTGACACCTGACACCTGAGACCTGACACCTGACACCTGAGACCTGAAACCTGACACCTGACACCAGACACCTGAGGTCGTCTCACGCACTTCAAGAGCAAACTTCGGACATTAAAAATGAAAAATATCCTGAAGATTTGTTTGACCTCAGTGTTGAAATCTCCTCAACGCGATTTCCCTCAGTACAGAATCACACGAATGGACGAATGGACGAATGGACGAATGGACGAATGGACGAATGGACGAATGGACGTGCGTATGCATATGGGCAGGGGTGCAAAGGTTCTGTGAACACGTCTCTAGTGGCAGAGATGGATTTTCATTTAGTAAGGGGCAGGTCAAGGAGCTGCTGGTATGATAATTCCTGGTGACCCCATAGGAATGGGTCACTTGTCACCTTCCCAGAACGGGGTAGGGAGGGGGGGGGGGGGGGTGCAGCAAAATGTTAATTGAGGGTCAGCATTTTCAGAGGGTGGGTACATGCTAGCCTCCTACACTTGTATCCATTGATATGCCATTACAAATTTAATGTCTGCACATTGCTAGGGCACATGCTATATTGTGGGAAGAGGCACGGGCTCTGGATGGACAGGGTTCAATCCTACGTGGGAGAAAGAAGTTTTACCTGCCAGTTTACCTCAGTTCCCATAGCAACGGAGAAAATAATCTGTTTCAACGATTGCTTAATGTTGTGCATTGAAATAACACGTGCGTTAAACATATATAGTGTAATGCATCATATTTCTTTATGTGAGTGACCCAGGTAATAATGTTCAACACGAATATTAAAGGAGAGAAAGACATAATCTCTTAAGACTCCGTAGATAATTACAGATAATAGTGGTAAGAAAGTATCTCAGCTATTTGACTCACAAACAAAGAGTCAAACAATGTTTTGGGAAAGACTAAGAGAGAAAGGGACCGATTCCAGCTCTCTCACCAGGCAGGCCAGCAGGCCAGAAGAAGCCCTGGCACAAGCCCATTGGCAGTCAGCAGCAGTTTAAGGGGATAGTGATTATTATAATATGCCTGGCTTCTTTAGACAGAGTTTTAATCATTCAGAAAGCTCTGTGTTTACAGAGAGAGGACACTTAACTACTGACCACGTTGCCCTCCGGCCACAACTTCTGACCTCCCGGTCAGGGCCTTTGACCCCTCTCCTCACCACTGTATCCCGTTGTAAATCTCGTTTTTTTTTTGGGGGGGGGGGTCCAGGCAAGCTTTTGTTAATGGCTACCCCATAGCTTTCAGTGGTACTGGCTGACATTTTACTTTGGGGTTTAAATTATTCTACTGGACTTAAATATGCAATGTCACTTTAAAAAGACCATGGCTGATGTAGTTATTATTGTTATTATTATTATTATTATTGCTGCTGCTGGTTTTTTTCTCTGCCAAACCAATTGCAGACACAATCTTGCAGAATGAGTGTTTTAAATGCTGAAAAGACATGCAAATCATGCATGCCCACAGTCTAAAAAGAGACATATACAGCGTCAAGTTGAAACGAATATAGCCTAAAGCTCAGAATACATTAAAAAAAACCGTTTCAGATTATAATATGAGACTTGTGTGAGAATATTGCTACAGTCTTCCTTTGAGCATAAAATAGGCATATATTCAGAATATGATTAAGTTTTCAATATTTTAACTAGTAGACAAATTAATGAAGGTCCCTGTGAGCAAACTTTTTATTAGATTTTTTTTTTATCCTGCAATAACTCATATAGCCTACTCGGTTGTAATTAAATCAAATAAATACAACCAAACATAAATATAAGTAATATAACTAAATATATAAAAAGACGTTACAAAATTATATTTTTAAAATTAATAAGTAACCTTTAAAGAAGCATTTCCATTTAATATGAAATCCATTTCAAATAAGATTCAACACGACCCCGTTATAGCAAAACCTTTTATTATTTTTATGCGTTAAAATGGCAACGCACGGTTATCCAGTTAAAGAGGATATAAAGGATCAAACGTCGCAGTTTGACATTAAAGATAAAAATGAAAACGATATGACCAGCGTTATTATTCTATTCATATTCGTTTTCCTTCAATCATTTTTGTCTTTAAAAAGTATATAAGGTACTCTGGACCTGGGGATCACATGGGAATATAGTTATACACATTTGTTATGCTACACACGCTTGACACATTAGACACACTAGACACATTAGAATTTATCAGTATGTATAGTGTTAATTTAGTTAACCAATGTTCTTCATTGAGAACAGCATTCATTGCACAGACACCAAAACATTTAATTTTCGTCACGTTCACGTATCAAGTAAACGCGATTCGTTCAAAAAAAAAAAAAAAAAAAACGTCAAGGTGCAACCGCCCAGTTTTACACTTTTCTTTTTGTATTGCCTCGTAAAAGATCCTTTCAAACTCAAATGGGATTAAACGATGCCTTAAATCGCTGGGCTAACATCTGCCAGTTTTCAGATCACCAACTTAGCCGTGCCGCATTCACTTACCCGTCAAACAAAGATCAAGCAAACATAAAAAACCTCTAGAAGTTTAAACATACACCCTTCATAAGCCTATCGTTATATTTTACGTCGAATATCATTTTACCGGTTTAATGGTGCTCACGTTTGAATTGTTCTGTTTAAAATGTGCAATATTTACAATAGCCTATGTGATGTCAATTTGTTTGTGTTACTTAGCATAACATCCTAGAACTTGTATGAGTGCTTACTTTTTTGTTTCAAATAAGGTTACTTACTTAAATACATTTACAAAATATTTTTTTAATCGTATAAAACATTACCATAACCTCAGAAATAATATATAATAATATATTGTACCAGTGGTACAATAGAGAGAATTAATTCAAAATTAAATTTGTAATAAAAACCGTGCAAGATACACAATAGCTCATCGCCCAGTGCTATCCCCGAGTTCAGCTCTTTAATCCCAAATAGAAAAGCATTGAGTTCTTTTTTTATTCACAGCAAGCAGGTCCGTGTGAATGCAGGCAGAAGCCCTCAATCACCTCACCCATGCATGTTCTGAATAGTGCAGGTGCAATCTGGCCTCTGCCTGTTAGGTGGCAGTAATTCATTTTCTTAATGCCTTGTGTAAAAACTTCCAACAGAATGCAGTGGCCTGCTGTGTTTGTTGGTGGAGAGTAATGCTGGAGTAATCTATGGTGTCTGCTTTAGAATCGAGAGAGCAGCAGGAGAAATCCTCCGCGGAACAAGATGGCTACCAGTACCCCCCCCCCCCCCCCATCCCCCCTTCACCCCTAGAGAAGCACTTTGTTGTTGCTTTGAGAGCCACAATGGAAGACAGACGCCATCGTTTGGAACAGCCCTAAAGAAGAGGCAGAGAACTGAATTGGACGTCCAATCTGTGGCAGGCAGCGGGCAGCACTGCCATCTGCTACGGGGCTCCTCATTGTCCGCCCACACACCGACGGCATGCCCTGCCCCTTCATCTCTTCTGCCTAAAACAACCACCACTCCCCCCCATCCAGAGCCGGGGAGGGGGGGGGGACTCTAAAAGGATTATAAAAATCCTCAATCAAATGTTTAAATTAATTCCCGTAAATGGGGAGTCAAAAGAGTCACTGAGAAAAAGAGAGAGATGGTGCAGATGTGCATGGTAAAGGATTTTCTGCAGATTCAGAAGGATGGTCAATAAAATCAATGCCTAATGTTTGTCGACTTTAAAATGGTTAAGTATCTTGCTGGTCAGAGAGCATATGATAAATGACCAGTAGGCACCAGGACTCTAGAGGGGTCAGAGGTCACTATCACCTTGAGATCTATAATCTACATCTGCTCAGCCTTTCTGCTGGACGCTGATTGGAGCCGTAAAAGGGGCTTATGCTGACCTTCTGGCCAGTGGCGCACTGACCACTGGCCTGTACTATTCACTCTAGGACCACTGGCCTCTCCTCCCTCTTCCTATCCTGTGAAATCATTGATTGAGGAGGGAGGTGTTGGGGGGGAGGGGGGGTTATTCGAGACACAATTCACAAGTAGTCTCTAATCTTTCCCCATTGCAAAAAAAAGCACAAAGTGAAAACGTATGTTGGCCTACGGATTTAACATGATGTCATAATTAATTCGGAACCAATCAATAGCCACCGGTAGGTAAAGGCAGCAGGCAAATAAACAGGTACATTTTGCAAGACGCTTTGGACTAAAAGCTAAACTGTGAATTTTGAAAGGCCAAATCTGCATCCCCTTGGTCAACAGGAGCACCATTTCCACAGCAACTGAAGCATTTATATAGCATTTAAAAACATTTTTCTTATTTAACATGTGACTAAAAAATAGACTTCAGACATAAAAATAAGGAGCAAAATGGAGTGGTGTCTGAGTTGTTGCTTTATGCACACAAGCTGTAGAGATACACAAGTTAATGTGGGTCAGTTGTGACACACGTCTAAATGTTCAGAGCCATTTTGTGTCATAAGACTGCTCAAAAACTAAATGGACCCCCAATAGGGAGATACATTGAGGTAGAGCGTTATAAAGTAAGCAAATATAAATAATGATTCTTTTTAACATCAAAATTAATACAATACCAGATATTATATTCACAAAATTTCTAATCAAATTCTTGTCAGATATATTTTTATATTTTAAATCATTAAAATGATGCACTGTGCAGTACCTCCCAACCAAAGTCAAAATTTACCCCCACATTAATGTAAGAAATAAACATCTTCCAATAATAAAAAATATATGTTACGAAATGTAAAATCCAGAATTTTAAAATCCATTTTTGAAGAATGAGTTGATGTATTCTCTTTAATGGAAACTTTTGGTACGGCAAATCCGATACAATTAGACATTTGTCTACTTGGTAGAAGAATGACCTTGATGCAAAAGCCAGCGACACTGAAAATCAACTTTTGTAAAAAAACAATTTAATTAGAAGGCTCATTTTTTCTCTTGTGACCTTTCCTCCAGCGACGTGACCCCATTTGTTTTGGGAACAGCCAAAGGTTGAAATGACATGATGTGGCTCCTTTCACCCACTTGATACGTTTCAAGTTAACCAGGGTGCTCTGAATTTGAGGTATGACGGCTTAACTCCCAGACCTATGTGAGCAGTAGGGTCCTCAGGTGTAATTCTTAACATATGGATGTCCATTTACCGCAATGTTTCATCCATTAGCACCTATTGAATCCA
The DNA here is from genome assembly GCA_029718625.1 of Synaphobranchus kaupii. Lineage (NCBI taxonomy): Eukaryota > Metazoa > Chordata > Actinopteri > Anguilliformes > Synaphobranchidae > Synaphobranchus > Synaphobranchus kaupii. The sequence continues at coordinate 7,099,052 of CM056392.1, forward strand.
TTTGAACGGAGTACTACAATATGAGATGCTTTATTTGATTCACTGTAATCCGGCCTGCTATTCCCCTCTCGGTCACCCTCCTGGGTGAACATCATTGGTCAAGCAGTGAAGGAGTGAAGCTGACACACCTCTTACACAAATCACCCCCCCCCAACTTGGAGTCTACAGAACGGCAGCCTCTGCTTCCCACACATTAGTGGCTTCAAACCTTCACTGCAAAAGCATAAAGGCATTTCAGCTCTGCTTAAGCCAAGCAAACACTAAAGAGAGAGTGAGAGATAGTGCCAGAAATACGTTTTTTGTATGTGTTGCTTGCTGCAGGTATAATATCTCAGATCCCCCAAAATTCCCCAGATTTTCTGTCTCTGCTCCCTTGGGTCTCGGAGAGTTCTGACGGACGGACAGATGGACGCACGCACGCACACACACACAACCTTTCTACTTGACAGACACAAATAGAGTACATAAAAACCAACTACTTCATCAGAAATTTGCTTCAGCAGAAACCGCCTCTCTCCTCCCAAAAAGCGATAACACGCACTGTGAAATGTCAAGGAGGGGGAGAAGTGTGAGTTGCCTATGAGTGACAAGCTGCACAAAGACCTCCAAGCACATCCTACACACACACACACACACACACACACACACACACACACACACACACACACACACACACACACACACACACACACACAGGCACACACGCACAAAAAATGGTGAGGAGAAAGACATGACTTCCCTCCCCACAACACCCACCCACCCACCCCTGTTCCAGACACCACCCCAGCTGGAAAGCACACATCATTCGCCTACATGCTGTGGTCAATATCCCACAATCCCCAAGAATATCAGGGTGACAGCCAGAGAGAAGGGGTCATGCACTAACAAACCACCGCCCTCATTAGAGCGCTTTTTCTCTTAGTCTTCTCCAGACACAGTGCAAGCAGATCTATTAGACTGGGGGCAAATTCTTACCTTTTAAAAAAAAAAAAAAATAAATACATCTCCCCACAAATCACAAATACTGTAGAGATTGCCTTCCATTGAAAAACAAAGCAAGAAAACAATAAGTCATAAGTCTGTTCCAGAAGAAGAAAGAATAAAGATTATGCAATGATTTCCTTTACAGAGGAAATATCAGATGGATTCACACAAGAGTGTACTTAGTAGCACCATTTGATGAGATCATTTGGCTTAGAAAAGGTCTGTTTTTGATATTCACTTGCTTTGCAATTGACCTTTGGTATTTGCACTTATTGAGCTTCTCTGCCCATTCTCCTGCTCTATTATGTAGGGAGACACCTCAAAGTACCGTCCTTTACTGACGACGACTGCTTCTCCAGTCTCTCTTTTGTTGTGCACCTCAGCCTGGCCTTGTCAGAGCGCGTCCTCTAGTTAGGGCCAGGAAATATTTCCCTTCTGACTCTGCGCTATTGATTTTCCTAGCAGCGGCTGTGGCTGAGAGGGGCGGGGGTTGAGAGGTGAAAGTTCACGCGGCAGTGGACGGCTCTACCTTCATATTAGTGTCACGTCGTCCGCGGTGTGTTCCAATGATGTGTCCTCCCGTTCGGACTGAAAGACTTCCCCTTGTCAGATATTAAATGACACAGAGGCAGGCCTGAAGGTGTGAAGCACAGCCTTATGGGCCAGCAGAACCGTCCTTCATGCTGCTCTAATACAGCCCTGGCAGAAATTGATGTGGTGGAAACGCCTTTCCAAGTAATGGGGAAATAGCTGATATATTGACTGAGGTCTGTGTCTGCTGTATGGATGAATAAAGATAAGAATTCCATACAGACATGGAGCTTTCATTAAGAGCTATGTCTTCATTGGGCGTGTTGTTTTCAAATGGAATCTGGAAACAAATGTCAATTTTTAAAATGTCTGTTTAAAATGGACATTTAAAAAAAAAAAAAAAAAAAAAAAAAAAAAAAAACCTCTACAATGGACAGTACCAGCAATTGATTTTGATGTGCACATTGCTGAAATTTAGTTGTAGTGCGGGAATGCAAATTTGATTTATTCAGACCAGACCAAAGGTCCCAACACTTAGAGTATTTCACTTCCATGCAGACCATTTAGGACAGAGTGGACAACATGCTGTTATTTCCCATTTTAGTTTTTGTTGTTTTGTTCATTTTCAATTGTGAATGTTTTAATGGAAGTCATGTATAATGACACACTAACACATTGCAATTATATGGTTAGCAATACTTAAACTTAATCTTCAGTTTACAAAATTCAGGTTACAAGAAAGGTTGCATTTTCATTATTTTAAGAAATTAAAAAAACAATACCATGCATTGGCTTCATGCAAATTAATGACCACCAATCAATTCAAATTCTTGTTGTCCATTCCCCCCCCATTGAATAACACTCAATAACACTTGTCCGTATTAGTCGAGCTAACATGCATAAACTTTGAATTATTTGAGCCTAATTATTTCAAAGATGCATTTAAGAATACACCAGGATGAAAGAGGTAATTATACCATCAACTGATTTACTGGGAGTTATGGATTGGCTCTCTAAAACAGAATACTGTACCTTTCAGTAATACTTAGTCAGATGCAAAATGAATATATAAACACATGCATATATAAATTATATATAATACATTCTAAGTAGTTATCCACACATCTAAAGCTTCTTATAATAGGCTTTCTTACTGGGTTATTCCAATATGTAATGAGTTCCGTGCTTTTAATGTTACATGGTACATACGTCAATCACACTGAGATCTTATTGGACGGGACGTCTCATGTTTATTGAACGAAGAGTCACACAGACAATAGATTTTTGAAACACAGCCTTTACAGTACAAGTTCAATATATTAAGTAAGTGGTTGCACGGAAACACACACAGTCACACACGGGGTTTTCAAGTATAACACGGAGTACCTTTCCACGGCTACAACAGCAGGCCATTTCACTAGCATTACTAGATAATGTTGAGTCTCCTACAAATGAATTGACAATGAAGCCATTTTATGTATCTACATTTACAAGAAGGGCAGTTTCAAATACAGTGGTGACAAATCAATAAAACACTAAAAGCTCAAGTCGTCGCACCGATGTCGAGCTTTACTGCAGCACTGAGAGAGTGAGCGAGAGAGAGAGAAAGATTAAAGTAAAAGAGTAAAGAGTAAAAGAAAGGCTGAGGACACTGCAGCGCCAGGGGAAACGGAATGTAGGGTTTCTCCATCACAGAGTGAAGACATCCATCCATGCAAAGCAAGACAAGTTACGTGAATGTGTGGAACTTGGCCAAGAAACGAGAATGCGCAAAGCTCACTGGCCATGGAAATCCAGTTGTGAATAAAACCGGTGCGAACACTGATTAAACAACAATGCACTTCAGGCAGATGATTGAAATGTTCAATCACAAATATTTACGTTGGTAGCATCTGTTAAAGTAATGGTAAGTAAACCCTAAATTAACGCCTGTTAATAAAAAAAAAAAGCCTATCTGTGATTTCTAAAACATGCCATTCAGTTACGCAGAACACAACCCAAGCATGGGTCAAAATGGACACAATAAAGGCTTGCCATGGAGGTAAATGCAGTCTCGTTAGATTTTTTCAAAATTTTAATATATTTCCAACTGTTTTAAATGTGAGGCTAAGCCCTGTGCCCAGCACGTATCCCACAATTCCTTCTTCTGTCTTGTGATGGTCAGGGTAATGGCAGCAGGAGGCAGTGATGCAGGGTAGATGGGAAGGCGGAGGGAAAGAGATGTCTGAACCACAAAGTAAGAATGAAAGGAGCCGGGATAATGGTATTCTGGTATAGATCCAGCGCGGATTCCGCCGTTCCCCCAGTCCGCACGTAACCAGGCTGGAACGGGGCTGACTCCAAAATGCTTAGAGTTAGTCAGACCTCAGCTGTAAATATGGCCTTGAGGTGTATTGTGAATGACAGTTAGAGACGGGACCATTAGAGAGCAGTTAGAGGAGGGTCCATGAGCAGGTGGGGGAGGGGCAGGCGAACAGGAAACACGGGCCAATAGGAGTGGTGGGAGGCTTGGAAATATAGAGCATACTGCACTACAATGGCAAGCGCTGGAAATGATTTATTCACATTCACGTAGGAAGAGGGTAGAAATGAGAAATAAATCCTTAATGGAACACTAGTAAAAAATTTCAAAAAAGTGTCATTTCATACATTGTAAACATCAGAAAACAGAAAACAGAATCCACTCAAAGAGCAGTGGGAGCTCATTGGTCAATCCTCCTGATGGAACTACACCGGACCTAGGGGCAGCGGTGAGCTGCTGCCATAAGTTAGCGGAGGCTAACAGTGAGGAAAAAAAATAACAGCGAGACTAACGGAGAAAGAGTATTTCAGAACAAAAATCGTGACCACAGACCAAGCACGTCTATACGCTCTGACAAAGGATATTTACAAGCTCTCTGTTGTCTTAAAGTGATCAGAGACTAACGTGTGGCAAAGAGAGCTTTCTGCCGCTACCTTTTCACCTCCTCGCACACACCTAGAGCACAACCTCAAGTTCCAATGACGTCATCGGCTGTCGTGGGAGGGGTTTTTGACTCTTGGTGAAATGCCCTTCGGGAGCAGTCTCAGTGGCGTTGCACACACATCACACAACACATTAAACAATCGACTGGTGTACCTCTTTAGACCCACAACACCGTCACTGTGGTGACATGACCTTGCATACACAGAAAATTTAAAACACAAAGTAACATCGCAGGTAAAGTATACCATTACTCGTTATTAATTATCAAATATTTATTAATCTGAATTATGCTTATTATTTTTCATGTTACCACTAGAAATTACAGTTCCTCGATTTGGAAAGAGCGAATTTCAGATCACGGCAGTGGAACACCAAGGGACTTGAGATGAATATGATTTTTTTTTTTGGCCAGTGGTTTCAATCACAGGTATTTCTCCAGGGCCTGTGAGGAGTTGCAAAGAGCAGTGGGCCCCGTTGCAAGCAGCGACGCTTTGTGTGACCTGTCAGCTGAGAGGCGCACGCTATTCCATCCGCACTCAACGGGGCTCTTCAGCTCTTCCGCTGGGCTTTTACCGCTCTTCTCCTTGGGCCAATTCAGAAAACAATCCACTCAACCCATCCCCGCCGCCGCCCCGACCGCCCTGGCTCCGCGCGTTCCTCTCAAACTCAACCCATCCCCGCCGCCGCCCCGACCGCCCTGGCTCCGCGCGTTCCTCTCAAACAGCAGCGCTGTTCCGCAGCCTTTTGCGCGCTCGACCACGGGGCGGGCCGGCGCTACTGTACTACCGCCACTCCCAGCGGCCGGGCAAATTAAATAAAGAGCAAGTGAGCGAGCGAGTAAAGCTAATGGGAATCTTAATGATTCCCCTCTGCCCAAAAGGAGAACGCTGAGCGCTGAAGTCAGGCTGGCCCCACTCCCAGTGCTTTACCATGATCTGTGAAAGAGAGATAGAGACAGAGCCCTCACCACGGTGCTAAGAAGAGCCTTCTTTCAGCATGGAAGCCTCTCTACGCAGCTGCTAAACCACCGGTCAGGGTCTGACCTTCATATTAAAGGATGCTTTCAGTTGACCGGCGGTGGAAAACCTCAATGAGCATCCTCCTCTTTCTGACCCTCATTCCATTAATGCTTTTGTTTACTCACAGAATCACAGCAGGGGAGTAGATGTTGCGGATAGCCTCTCGCTCATTCTCTCTCTCTCTCTCTCCCTCTCTCTCTCTCTGTCTGCTATACTCTGCCTACCCGTAACCTTTTTTTTTCTGAAACAAGAACAGTGAACGGCGTAAAAAGATAGAGATATTTCAGAGGCTCCTTGACATGGAAGTGAAGGCGGGCACTGAATGCCGTTTGACAAGATTCACAAAATGTGGTTTTCAGCAGAGCTGTGAAAAGCCTCGATATGCTTCAGTGTGCAGACGTGCTCTAGTGTTAGACGTTTTTATTCACCGTCTCTGCTGAAGACAGGGTTGCGGTGAGGGAAGGGAGGGAGGGGGGCAGGCGGGAAATGGCGACAGCCCAAAGGCGGCCCGTCAACTGCCTGCACGATCGGGCTCGAGCCTCAGGACACGCTAGCTTCAGCAACCATTCTAAAGATTATATATTAAAATACATTTCTGTCGTTACTTTCTGCGCTACTATCTACAAAAGACAGACATGTGAAATATCTCTGTAAATATCTCTGTTGCGTCTGCAGCCTTCATTTTGGGTGAAGCTTCCTTAGGGCTAAAGGTCATGAACACATTTACAGCGCCTTTTCTTCTATTGCTTCATTCTATTCCATAGCCAATGGAAACACAAACAGACGAACATAGCACAGAATAATTACGAGCTACAACATAAAGCATTCTTGATAATACCCCATACAATATGATATGATTTTTAATAGGACCACTGAGTGATTATATATAGATATAAAATCCTTTCTTTGCATCCTCCTCAGGGGTGGAAAAACATTTTGGGGTGACACACCCACAATACCCATGCCATCTGAAGGGCAGCTATTCCTATACAATCTTACAATTAGTCAACCTGTCCCTATAAGCCTTTTTTTTGTAAAGGCTGAATAAAAACATATCCCACAAGTGCACACTAACAAATGAATGACTTCAAATATACACACGTGGTATTTTCAGGTGTAAGGTGAACTCAGTACCTGGCGAGTCACCTAGATATTTGCATGAAAGCATGAAGTCTTTAAATAAGAGCAAAAAAACAAGATAAAATCAGTACAAGGGAGAGAACAGAATGTAAACAACGGAGAAACAGCGTGAAGGATTCGCAGCCTTGGGGCGTCTGTGGAACGGACGATAACAGAGGGGGGGGGGCGTGCCCTCAGACCATGAAGCGGTGTTCCTTGCCGTCGTGGGCCATGAGGATGACGTTGCGGTTGGAGGTCCAGATGAGACGGGCGAGTTTCAGGGCGTTCTGGGAGCCGGGCGAGGCGGGCTGTACCGGGGGCACCTGGTAGGTCTTCATGCAGCGCAGCTGGGGGGCGGAGTTTAGCATGCCGATGCTGCCTAGCAATGAGGTGTTCATCTGCAGGGGGAGAGGAGCAGCCGGGTCACCGCAGGTCGTTTCAGGGCCCTGCCTGGCCACTCGGCCAATCACACGTCTACTTTCCAGGTAGTTTCAGGGCCCTGCCTGGCCTCTCGGCCAATCACACGTCTACTTACCAGGTTGTTTGAGGTCCCTGTCTGGCCTCTCGGCCAATCACACGTCTACTTTCCAGGTAGTTTCAGGGCCCTGCCTGGCCTCTCGGCCAATCACACGTCTACTTTCCAGGTAGTTTGAGGGCCCTGCCTGGCCTCTCGGCCAATCACACGTCTACTTTCCAGGTAGTTTCAGGGCCCTGCCTGGCCTCTCGGCCAATCACACGTCTACTTACCAGGTAGTTTAAGGGCCCTGTCTGGCCTCTCGGCCAATCACACGTCTCCTTTAGTGTGGGCGAAGGTCGGCTTTGCGCCGGAGCACATAGGCACTGTGACTCAGGTGAGCCCATGGCTAACGTGTCTCACACAGAGCCGGTGCTTTATAAAAACCAATGTCTGGAAGCAAGCTGAGGGAATAGAACCTCTGTCCAGAATACCCGATGTAAAAAAAAAAGAAAATCGTTTTGGAGAACACTGTACGGCTGGGAGAGACGAGACGCTGCACTGACTACATTGATCAAAACAGAAAGAGCTGCGGTAAATGTGAGCTCCGGGGTCCCTGGTGTGCGTACAGTAAACCGCGGCGACACAGACAGACCGCGGCTGCCGTCCCTCTGGCTGGAGCAGCGCGGCAGCGCCAGAGCCCAGACCCCCTGACCGGCAGCGCCGTCCGCGAGACGGCCTGTCTGAGAATTCATTACCGCCGGCAGCCCTGCCTCATGTGCACGCGGTAATGTCATTAGAGAGAGAGAGAGAGAGAGAGAGAGAGAGACCTGCGCAGAGGGGGAGAAAGCGCAGCGTCAGGGAGTTTTTACCGCTCGCGCTCGAGATGAAAAAAAAAAAAAAAAAAAAAACTCCTGGGAACGGTGCGGCTACGCCTGCCCGCGGCCGCCTTCAGCCTACTTCTCGCACCACGTTCCGGCGAGCGGACATCTCGCCGGGACACCGGACGCTGTCAGGACAAAGAATTCTGTGAACGACAGGCCCGTGGGTTCGGGATTTAAGCGCCGTGCAGTCCGGTGAAGCGGGCGAGCGAGCGAGGCGAGCGGCACGAGAGACGCTCGGCCTCAGCACAGAGGCGTCCGGACCACCTCCGCCTATTCTCACGTGTCGCGTGTCACGCTTCGCTTACGGCGAGGAAAAGAACACAAGTGGCGCTCATTTCTTTACCGCTGCCAGGGCTCGGAGACCGCCAGAGCTCCACGGAGTTCCGCATAGTGCACCGCGCCTCCGGGCCGCCTCACTGAGTCATGAATTATTCCGCACAAACTTGTTGTACAAAGCAGCCATTTTCATACAAGGGCGGTGGGAATTGCCGCACGAGATAAGAGACAGGATGCATGAGGCGGGAGAACTAAGTGGAGGCGTCTCCTCGCTACCGAGACGGGAGAGGTCTGGCACAGGGACGGCACTTTGCGTCTGTCATTAGAACACTCCGCACCCTCCCAGCAAGCAAAGGACGGCCAGCCAAGGAGGGCTTTTTTCATTTTCCATTGGTTTCCAAATCAAGCAGATGGTCGCACTATAAATCACAGATGAGGACAACGCTGAAACAACAAAGTACTTTTGTCTTATAATTTTTGTCTTAAAATCTTGTATTTTTTTCTCTCAATTGGAAAATATTAGCTCCTTTTAATTTACGTTTTGCTCGACAAGTGAAATTATCTTAACCCACTTGCAAATCTTGAAACGAGTAAAACGGTCACCCCGTTGGCAATCTTTTTGGCTTATTTAGCAAAAGAGTAATAGAAATAAGACTAAAATGCTTGTTAAGATTGACTTATTTTTTGGTTTTTGCAGTGAGAGGGGGTTATAAAAAAGGTAGAAACGTATAAGACTGAAATGTTATGCAATTAGAGGGCTTTAGCCTCCCCCGGTGCTGCGAGCTCAATGCAGCAGACAGAAGGAACAGGGAAGCGAGCTTTGCGGCGTTAGAGCAGCAAAATAAAAAGCGCTCCTGAGGAGACGCGGTGGGAGCGTCCCTGCGCCAGAGGCCCACGCGCTACCAGCTGCCGTCAGTCAGCGACGCGCCTCTCCTCCGCCAGTGCGTCAGAGGGGTGAGCGCTCTTCGGCTGCAGCGCTCCTCGCGTGGGCGACTGGCAAATCCAAAATTTAATTTGGGAAGACGAAAAGGAGCAGAAATGGTCTAGTAAAAAAAGAAAATCAAAAGCAAACAATCGTTCTCTCCCTCTCCGCCTCGGCTGATGTGTGGTGAGCGTTCTGGCACAAAATGGCCGCCGTGCATCACCCAGGTGAAGGGTGCGACACATTGGTGGTGGTTGAGGCGAATTCCCTCTCACCATTTTAAGGGTCCTTGAGTTTCTTGAAAGGTGCATGTAAATACAATAATAATAATAATAATAATAATAATTTTAAAAAAAGACAATACAGAAAAGTGGAGAAAGACGTTTCATCTGCACTCTCACCTGCCAGAAGGAGATGTGGCTGTCTGCGTTGGAGTAGGTGGCCAGGTAGCGTCCGTCAGGAGCGAAGGACACGGCGGTTATTGGGCCCTTGTGTCCGTGGATATTCTGCGAGGCAGAGCAGAGGCGCACAGTTCAGCTCAAACACGGATCAGGTGGGATTCATGGTTAAGAGGTGCCAACAATTCACGCCAGCGGTCACCACCTATTGGCCGAGTGTCGCCTTGGTGGGTGCTACACATTGGTGGTGGTAGAGGCGAGTTTCCCCCTCATCATTGTAAAGCGCTTTGAGTATCTAGAAAGGCGCTATATAAATGCCATGCATTATTGGTTGACGTGCGCCTACGATGACCGCCTGTGCTCGGTGACGTTTTCCAAGCACGTAAAGCACAGCACAAAGCTACACGGCTCATAATTAATTTAGACAGGTGAAATAAAATCCCATTCAGCTGCTAGGATACTCTCACTCCCAGCCACTCCCTTTACAGGAAGTACTGAAACACCCGCGGTCAGTTCATGGCCATTTGCGTCCTTCTACACTGTCCCCACCCCCCCGGCCCCATCCAGCAGTTCACGTTTTAGGACAATTTTGTTCTCCGCAAATGCTTATCAATTGTTTATCGTGCAATTTGTGGCTGCCCTCCACAGTGGGTTGGTTCTTTTTACAAGACCCGACTTCCAAAAAGCACAGATAAAACCTTACGAATAGGGGCTTCGGGCACTTCCCTGGAGGGCAGTTTGACTTCATTGATTGGATGGCGCCGTGCTGTGACATGCCCGCTGTCATCAGAGGAGGGGACCAATCAGACCGCATCAGATTGCTCCTAAAAATTTGTCAGAGAGGCCTGAGAAAGCCCTATCCCTTCCTGAACCACTTTCATTAGTATTTTACTACCCCCATATGCTCAACAAGATTGGCAGATTTACAGATAGTTCCAAAGCAAGTAAGGCAAATAAACAGCAGGGCAGAAGTGCTGGACTGATAAATAATTCATGCTCATTCCGCATATAAAACATGTTCAAGTAAACAGAAAGAAACGTAATTTGCGGAAAAAAAGTAGAAGAAACCAAACCAAAATGTTGTCCACGGCGCTTAAAGTCAGCGTTGTTTGTACTTAGTACAGGCTCTGTCTGTAGGGGAAGGGGATGGCACTGTAATACTAGGCTACTTTGATTGTGTTGATCGCGTAGGGGGGGAAACTGCTTTGTGTTTTATTTGGATATTGTGGGGGCAAGTTAGGATTAAAGACAACTGGCAGAGAGTAAAATCAATCGGGAAGGAAATCGGTTCCGCTTGTGATTTGCCAGCGATACACCGAAACACCAGCCAACTTCAGAAAAACAACACAACAGATAAAAAAAGCTTTTTCATATCAAACGCCCTCTGGTTGTTTGGAACAAATCTCACACTTTTCAGAGTCAGAATCTCAAAAAAGACACAAAGGGCCTTAATCGCGGGGGGGTTTTGGGAAGCATTTACAAAATTTTTATTTTATACGTACAGACCAGTAGCAAATGAGCCCACGTAACCCCACGTGAAACCCCACCTTGGTTTACTTTGGCTGAACCAGCTGAGAATATGTTGTTTGCAGTTCTAGCCATCAGTTAAATGTCATATAATGACATCAATGAGAAAATAACTACTTACACCACTGCGTGCAGCTAATATCTGAAAATTGTATATCTCAACTAATTCTTCAAGAAGCTTTTGTTTTACATGTACGTACTTAAGGAAAAGGTAAATCCCTGTGTAATATTTACAATGCCATTTTTTGTTCTGTATTTTCTGGTATGTGAAATGTTCATTTTTGGTTTATGCAAACATTAACTGTTATATATTTCTTTTTTTACTTTGTGTCCAAATCTTTTCGTTTGGACAGAACGCCGAAATTTGTGTGACTTGTTCTCCTGCTGCATCGTAAAGCAAGTGGCAATTCTGTGACCATTTGCTTGATAATATTATGATAATTTAACACTTTTCAACCCCACATCAAAGCACATACGTACTAATGTGTTCCTCATATTTAGACTAGGCAAATGTCATATAACCTACAGTGCAGTATAAAGCATTAAGTATAATAATTTTAAATGATAAATTATAAATCCTTATGTAACATTATAAAATAGGAACCAGTGCAGATCAATGCAGAATATTTGTAAACTAAGGTTATTCATAAATCCCTTTGTAAAATTATTACAACGGCTTATAATTTCCATTATGTATCATACATAAACATTTATATTAGGCAATATGGAAAAACTAAAGTTGTGACTCACTAAGTATATTAAACTCACAACTGGCATCAAAATACTTTTTTTGTCAACATTAGAACATGCTTGCTCTAAAATATTTGTATCTGAAGGAATACAGGACATAAGTGTGCACGCACGCACACAAACACGCACACACACGCACTCACACACGCGCACAAACACGCACACACACACACGAAGTCACACACACAAAGTCACACACGCACTCGCACATAAAAAAGAAAGCCTCTTTCCAGCGCATTCATGGGATGACCTTGACCTCCAGTGTACGAAAATTCATTCCACCCAAACTGCACGTCAATACCTTCCGCTCATTTGTAAAGCGCTCTTGTGCTGTGATCCCCCCCCCCCACCACCACCCCCCCAGACCCCCATCTGGCGTTCAATCTCACTTTCTGCGGGAGGCAGCGCCGCACACCAGGTAGACGGCGCCCCGCCTCCCCACACTGACTCAGGATCAGCTGCGATCAACCCTAATCCTAACCTCGCCCGTTCGGGACGAAAGGGTAAAACTGATCCGCCGTCAGCGACCAAGGGGCGGTTCGTCCATCTTCAAACAGCCGCGCGGCGCCACAAAAATTCCCCTTCTCTCCGTCCCGCTTCGTCATAGCAAATTAGCGGACAGATGTGCTCATCCAACTATTACTATTTGCAACAAAGCCCAGTTTACCAACACGGAAAATTTAATCTCTTTTTTTTTTTTTTAAAGGCCTTTTGCACGCCTGTCGGCTGCAGCAGGGGGAAGACGGCCTTTGAGGGAGTCAAGCTGTGGACAATTGAAATCTTTTCAGGCATTACACCTCCCTGCGCAAACCTTTTTTCTTTTTTTTTAAATAGCACAGCGTGGAAGATTGGAGAGTGTTTGTGAGCAGGAAAGACCACCTTTCCCAGATGGGGCACAAATCTCTTGAGGGAGGAGGAGGAGGAGGACGAAGAGGAGGAGTACAAGGGGGAGGGGGGAGGGGGGGCCTGTCACAGTGGTACAACGTTCTGACCATCGTAAAAGAGCAGAGGGGTCACTTGACACCACTCGTAACAGGCGCAAAAACGCAGTTCATGTGACCGCAACAGCAAAAATATCCTGACAATATTAAGACGGAATCTCTTCGTATTGGTAGTCCTGCCCCACCTACCCCTCTAGATCAAATGCAGCAGCAGTCTTAGAGCTCCGAGGAGCTTCGAGGATTATGCGTTTCGTTTCCTGCTCTAGACCATCCGTTTAAAATAAAAAATAAAAAACAGGTAGGAACTGTACTATGATTATTGATCAAAGATGAAAATGACACGCATTAAGCAAGTAATGTATATCCAAATGACTTACGTGACTGTGTATGTATACAGAACAGGCAAAAACAGAACATATTAATTATTAACAATTATAATAGAAAGTCCTGTACTGAGTGCAGGAATACATGCCTAGAATGAAACACGTACAAAAAAAACACATTGGGTTCATAAAATGAATACCAAACTTCAGTACTCCATAATACTTCCAAACGTCTATTACTCTACAAGATACTCTACTACATGCAAGTTAGGATTAAAGTTTGCAGCATGCTTATGTACATTTCTGGTAACATGAAGCAAATTAATGAAACGTGATATTTATAAACTGCAGGTTTGTTGAAGGGCAGTATTGGGTACTTCCATCCGTGCGTTTGCGTGACGACAGCCAACAGCAGTGAGGGCAGCACGCCGTGTCCACCATGACAACGATAAGCAAAGTTCTCCCCTCTGACGGTGGTAAAAAATCAATGGCTCTTCACAGAGCAGGTCTCAGGGTGAAAATCAGAAAGAGCTAGAAGTGGAAGCGTACCGTCTTCCATTGAGCCGTCGGAACAAGCTTACGAACATCCTGTAACAGCGAGACGCACGTCCTGTCGATGGGCGACATATCGGCAATCGCTACTCGAGGGAACGACGGCTGTAAGGCGACAAAGAAAATGTATGCGGTCTTCGCAATATAAAGTAAGGCTGAACCATAGAACAAAAAGTTAGATCAACTTTGTTGTCTTACCGATAATCTTTTCCTTTCTATTGTTCAGTGTCTTAGACGTGGGGCAGGGCCAGAGAGAGTGAACGCCGGGAGGCTTCGACAGGCATTGACGTCACGCCCGGCCTTGTGGACGCGGCTCTAATTGGCGTTCGGCTCTGTGGACCCGGTCACTTCCCCTCTGTAATTCTCCAGACTGCGCCCTAGGCATGCTCACACTGTTATTAAGGGCCCCGGCGCCTACACCACACATTAAGTCTTTATAAGGCTTCAGTCACCATTCGCACAACAACGCTTAGCTGTAATGCTGGTTTAAGCCTGACATGCAGTACACATATATGCATACGTCAGATACCTACAGTATGTGCGTGTATAGAGACCGACCTGCTCTCTGTGCTACAATACAAGCCAGTCTCTTCACAGCCTCACAAAATGGTTTCTCTCAGCTGTGGTCAGAAGACCGATGACGGCATTGAATCTGCATGTTGGGGCTTTGTCAGAACTTACAAACATATTACAAGAAAAAGTAGACAAGAAAATAAATGACATACTATAAATGAGTCACTATGAATAATGGATGACTTATTTGGTACATTAACATAAATAAACTTTAAATACAAGCTGGATTCATAAACATCCATTGGGTAAGTGATTTTTCAACGTTGGCAGGAAATGTCCACCATATTTTTAACGACAAAGAAAAAAACGACTGAAATTTACATTGCAAATGTATTTTGATTTATTATTCAAATTATTTTGTAAAAAGTACAGTTTTGTAAAAGGCTAACCACTGGCCTTGCTCCTGCAGCTAAACACAGACAGCCAAGCAGCCTGCATGCGAGGGATAAAAGAAGATTCTTCATTATTCCCTGACTTCATAATCAATATACCATAATCCTATAAAACAGGAAGCAGTGAGCATCAGAGATAATGCATGGTTGGACTTTTTTAATTAAAGAATTCATGCTGTTTTTTAATAACAGTCTCTTATGGGCCTCACCGATTTGGTCTCTCAAAATCCAAGCTGGTTTCCGTATCTGTATCTGTATTTTGTTGCCACAAAATAAAGAGTTTGCTAATGTTCGTAAAACATTAAATAAATGTTCTGAGGGCAGTATGCACTAGTATAGTCTATGTTTCTGGCTCTGATTGATATCTACAGTAAACGTAGGCTTTTTTTAAATGTAACGTACGACTCATGCAAAATGTACTGTGGACACGATCAGTACATGACCTCATTCTCAAAAGTACCTGCTTTTATTTCACAAGGTGTGGAAAATCCCACAAATACCAGAAGGTGTATCGCCCAAAAAAAACTGCACACTGCACATTCTTCCTTACTTGCCATTGGAGGGAGCAGTACTTCATAACTACAGAATGTAACAGCCATAGGGGCTCCTTATAATGGACTGGGGCTAACGTTCCAGCTGAAGTTTTCTGTTGTAGCATTTTTTTTGTGTGAAAAACATTCATTGATTAATACAATTTGGTTGTGCTTTTTTTGGTGCACAAGAATGCATGCTAAAAGGCTGATAGCGGAGAAACAGTCTCCCAACAGGTATTTGTCCTCATCCGAATCATTCCAAAAAAAATAAAATAAATAAAATCGCTCTAGGCTTGAAATTCCAGTAAGATTCTTTTGAATATTAAGTCAGCACTTTTTCATAGAATAGCTCATCCAAATAATGTAATCCTGCACATACTAATAAGTGCTAAAACATGAAAAAAAATGGCACATATTTCTTGTTTTGGGTTCTGATTTAAACCATGTCCCAAGGCGAGCATAGTGAATCTATTTGAAACGGCAGCTTACTGTGTGTGAAAAACTCACAGGGGCGCTGCCCTGCTAAAGGGCATGTTTCCTGCTCTCTCCCCCGCTGATGCTAAGCGCTACCAGGCCAGTCGGAGGGGCCTTCCTAGAGCTTCTGAAGTGTGCCTTTAAGCAGCCCGGATACAGCGTGCTCCACAATAGCCTAACCCTCACTCACTGGCCCTGAGTGGAGGGAGAGAGGGAGAGAGGGAGAGAGGGCCTGAGTGGAGAGAGGGAGGGAGAGAAGGAGAGAGGGCCTGAGTGGAGAGAGGGAGGGAGAGATAGAGAGAGGGCCCGAGTGGAATGAGAGAGAGGGAGTGAGAGAGTGTGTGAGAAAGAGAGAATGTGTGTGTGTGTGTGTGAGAGAGAGAGAGAGAGAGAGGCCCTGAGTGGAGGGAGGGAGAGAGAGGGACTGAGAGTGTGTGAGAAAGAGAGAATGTGTGTGAAAGAGAGAGAGAGAAAGGCCCTGAAAGGAAGGAGAGGGAGGGAGAGAGAGAAAGAAAGTGTATGAGAGAGAGAGAGAGAGTAGAGCCGGCCCTTGGCAGCGGTGCTCAGATCACGTATTGACAGACAAGTGCTGAAGGGCACATTATAGCTATTCAGTATCTGGCCTTCAGCCTCCAAGGCAGCGGAAAGACGCGGCCAGGCGGCCGCCGCGAGGAGAGGTGAAAAAACAAGCCATGAATAAAAGGCCATTCTGAGCGCACAGGTCACTCGTTCTCTGGGATAAGCGACGGTCCCTACCATGGCAATACCGCGCAAGCCTTTTGTTACCATATCAGATTCTCTCACGTTCAGCATTCGACGCATCCGTGCAGGCGCTCGCTTTGCATGCGAAAACCACGGGCCCTTTTATTTTAGTTTTCGATTTATTTACAGCGCTTTGTCATTTTAACACAAACGTCCATAATGGACAGCAAAGAAATATAAAACACAAAATACTGTTTTTAAGAGCAACTGAATAGCAAGATGCATGTCTCCTGACACCAAGGTCTTCCAAAGCCCCCCCCCTTGCTTGCCAAAGGAAAAAAAAACCCTCCTTTAAGATAAATGTAGAGCAGCCACCTGTCCTCTGGGTTTTATCCTTATCTGGCTGCATGATTCTCCCATTCAATTATTTACACCATCTTCGCTGTGCCTCCAAGCACACCGACGAAAACCTGGGAAGCAGCTGCTTCCTGAAATGTGTTGATTTTGATATACAGGAGAGGGCCGCGCCGGCTTTCTTATCGGCAGAGCGCATGCAGACGACGCGTTCGGCGAGACGCGTTCAGACGGCACGCCTCGAACCAAGCGATACGGACGGACTGCGGTGCGTAATAAAGCAGGCGTCTCAAACTCCGGTCCTTTCAATCGGCAGGCAATTCGGGGGAAACGAGGAGCGCGGACCGTTTAGTCAATCAACGGCTTAAATTAGCGACTTATAAGTGCAGGAGCCCATCGAAAGCCGGCCCTCCAGGATCCGAGTTTGAGATATCCGCCATGAACAGAATGAGACGGCAGACTGACCACAAGGAAACTCCGCTATTGACCCCTCCGTGACATCATCACCGCTGCAGTAAGGACCTCCCACACAACAAACATGATGAGCTTACAGGGCATCACAACTTCAACACAAACAGACACAGGTACATACCGTGCATATAGATACTCACCGTGGCGCAAAAACTATAAAGCACACCTGTACCACAGACGTGCTCACTGTCATACAGGCCAACAATAGTTCACCTCGACAAACTACGTGCATCCACGTGCTGAATTTGTTTATTTCTGACGATCATTCCAACATTTCACCATTCGTCATTGAGAGCCTACAAAGGATGTGGTCCCATTATAATATATGCCAGATTGACAATTCATTAATTTCAGTTCTGATTTGTGGCTCTTTTTTGTGCACATCAAAATTTATGTCTATCAAATTATGATATATCGTATCCAACTATGCACTACCATTACCACAATAATGTGGGATTGAAACTGCTAATCAGCAGTTATGAGAGAATTAGGCTTCCTAAAGCAAAATGGGCACGGCCGTCATGTTCTATCCATGACTAAGGGGACTCATTTGGACTGTGTCCTTTTTCTTGGTTGGTTCAAACAAATCCATGATTGACAGCGCGTTGCAGCTCCACCCATTATGGAATCCAGGAGACCTCCCTCTTCCAACATTACTGGAAAGGTTTGCAAATAATACAATTCAATTCAACCTCATTTCATGTGGAAATTTTATGTGATGATATTTGCATGGGTATGTGCAAAGGTTCCAGTGTTCAAAAGAGTTGGAAAGTTGCAGTTAAAGGCATTTGGTTGTTTGCGTGCTCTACTGGTCTTTTTTGACATCGACTGCAAATACGCATCTGCGGCTTTTGATTGGCAGTAATGCAGAGCTCGTATCAGGAGAAAGCCGGGCTCGTTGAGGCCATCGGGCCGACCCCTGGTTGGCCAGTGTAAGTCCACGCGGAGACGTGCTCCACAACAGGCCCACGTGCATCAATCAGGGTCACAAATCCACCATCAAACCACCCCCCCCCCCCCAAAAAAAAACAACGGGGAGGCTTGGAAGCTCTCTGTAAACAAAACCCGCTCACGTTCTAGAGCAGGAGGGCTGCAGCCGAGTCCCATCAGCAGTGATGGATCTCGCTTTCATCTCCCGAGCACCCCCCCCCCCCCCCAAGACCCAAGGTGCTCAATGATGTGTATCATTAAATGAATTTGGCAACAGAACTTAATATATCTGTCAAATTAACGGCGTGTATCGTCTCGGGGTATGATCATAATTGCGTGTTTATTTCGGAACCCGATCAAATAAGCGCCCCAGATGTGGGACGGGACTCCCCCGCTCGAGATGGCACGCGGCTCCAGCTAGCTCAGGGGACGACAGCAATAGGCTCCCGTAACCCAATAAGCCCCCCTTCACCTGCCATCTTAAAAATTGCTCTTGCTCACCTAATAATGCAAGATGAAGTTAGTGGGCTCTCACTCCCCAGCTAGAAGAAAATCCCTTTTACTGCTGGTCTCCGCAATTAGTTGGAATAAAATTACAACCCCAACGTTTTCATTCTGTTTGGCGGAGATCTGATCTGGCCTAAAGACGAAATGAAAATGAATCTTGGGGATCAAGAAGATGATTATATATTATATTAGAATCAAATGTAGCAATGCAAGGGACGGTTGAAAATTTTTTTAAACGACATATATTTTTGCCTTCAAAAAGGTGGCACGTGAAAGTATTGTAATATTTCAGACCACTGAATTTCAGATGCATTTTGTCCAACATTTTAAAATAACCCTGAATATTGTGCTCATTCATGATTTATTTCTAATCTCGCATTCATTTTGTGCTGGGTGATGTGTCCTATGTGTGAATTAAAAAAAACGATAGCCGATACCACCGCTTGAGACTTGATGGGCAGGGACCTGGCCCAATCTGACAGGTCATCCTCGGCTGCAATTCTGATCCACCTGTCTATCAGGAATCACTGAGCCACGGAAACCATTTAAGACCTGTCCAGCCGATTTCCCCAGGAGCCAGGGGACGGCGGAGAGCAGGCGAGGCTGCGTTCGGAGCGAGAGACGGCCCTCCTCGCGGAGAAACACGGAGGTGCACTCCCGTCCGCCCGTGAGCTTATTTATATATTAGACCAGGATCTCGTGCAAATAAACTGATTAACTGGCGTCGGCAGATCTGGTTTCCATGACGAAATGATCCGAAAGCATATCGGAAGTGGTGAATACCGCTCAGTTTTACGGGTGCAGGGGGGTACGGGGTGCATCTTTCACTGCAGGGGGACGTTCTGAACCTTTTATGGACGCGCTTGCCTTTAAATAAAATCTACAATCTAGCGAAATTAAAGTGGCAGTCGGGCGCGGATCACTGTGGAGAGCGAGGATATTATGGTCTGCTTAGCGCTTACGATCATTTTGTGTTGCCGGGGCTGAGAGACGGGGGCTCTGGGAGACGGGGGCTCTGGGAGCTGCTTGCCAATTCGTAACCCGTCATCAATTATCTTTATCTCTCACTAGTATCTCATCTCGGCCCATAATCAAGATGGAGTCTTATTTTAGCCGGACTGCAGCCCTGCCTCTGTATCTGTAGATCAGAGTCGGCCCGCTGTACCGGCGAGTGACTGAGAGGCTGCCGGATGATCAATAGTAATCATCAAATTGCGGCCGACAGGTCGTGAGGCTGGAAGTTTGTTGAAACTGCGCCGCGCGTTCGGACGCGGGCGAAACGTAAAACCTTTCCCCCGCATCCTCGCATATGCGCGCCGCAAGTACCTCGCCTCGAAAGAGGACGGGGCGGAAACCGGTTCCCCACCCCCCGCATTTAATCCCGCCGTTTCGGAGGAAACGGGCAAATTCGACCGAGAAGCAAAGCTTCGCCGCCGTTTCCTGAATATGGCTTCGTTGTCTGCGGATGATTAAGAGTCTGTTAATCGTCTGTACTCAGACTGTACACTTTACCCTCCGCGTACTGGGGGCGAAAGACAGCCAGCGCATGTACAGCGTTGCTAAAACGGTCTGTGGCCAGCCAGTGGTTATTTTTTCGTTGTTGGTGTAACAGCTCAAGTGGAGCGATAAATCTATTGGGTGTTTGTGAGGCGCATTATTGGCTGGATTGTGCTGGTTGTAGTCGGAGGCCTTGATGCGCTCCGCGTTGGCCACTGCAGTCCCAGAGAGTCACGGCTCCATCAGCCGGAGAGCCAATTAAAATTACTCAATGACTCAAATGGAACCATGAAAAATTATGTCACATCTATGACAAAAGACATCAGACGAGAGCTTTGCTGGGCTGGGATTCTCCTCAATTTGATTTCTATTTTCTATTTTTATCAGTAATGTGTATGCAATAACACTCGGACAATGCAAAAAAAAAAAAGAAAAAGTAAATATCCAACAATCGTTACAAGACAAACATTATATAATTCCCTTTCATATAAATACTTCAATAAATACTCCAAACAGCAATATCCTCTAGTACACTTTTCCGTTGTCTGTGTAGACTCTCGACCAAAGACTGAAACACAACATATCAAAACTAACAGACGAGTAAACATAACGCCACAGCGAAATATTTATACAATGGATTAAAGACTGTTTTGAAAGACAACATCAGCTGTACTGAATAACTGCTCCATTTGGGGGGAAGAATAAAAAAAGATGGCTACCCACGTTTTTCGTTATGGGGTATTTTGAATTATTTAGAACATTTAAGGATGCGCTGCCTTTCAAATAATTATTTTGGGAAAAGCTGCAGGGCAATATGATTGAAATTCAACCTTCACTCGCCCGGCCTCACCAGACATGGGCTCACATGCACGGACACACACTCATGCGCACGCACGCACGCACGCACGCACGCACGCACGCACACACACACACACACGCGCGCACTCGCACGCACACACACACACACCCACACATTCGCGCAAACGTGTGCACACGGTCACATACATGCACACGCGCACGCACACACCTACACACAAACACACAGACACACACACAAACACACACACAAACACACACACACACACACACACACAAACACACACACACACACACACATTCGCGCACACGGTCACATACATGCACACGCGCGCGCGCACAAAACAACAAATCTCAGACAAAGCAGCAACAGATAGCGGCTTCCGAGGGACTACGCGGAGCATGGGGGCGGAGCCAGGGAAACGCTAATAGTCCCGGCGCTGCATTAGTCATCCCAGATGACTTGGCCCCGCGCACTTTCACCGCGGAGGAGGGCGGGAGCGGGATCGCTGAAGGAACACCCGCCTTAAAGATTTAAAGGACGAGAGCGGAGTGTCCGCGCGCGGGAGCAGAGCTGCGGCCGGCACTCAGGGGGCCCAATTAGGAGCCCGGGCCAGCGCCTCTCGCCAATCTTCCGGCTTCTTAATCAAACGCGGCGCGGCTAGCGTGCGGGGAGGGCGCTTTCAGACAAACCCTCGGCACCTGACCGTACAGACCGCGCGACGCCCGCTCACTCTGCCCCTGACCCTACAGGCCGCACATCGCCCGTTCACTCTGCCCCTGACCCTACAGGCCGCGCGACGCCCGTTCACTCTGCCCCTGACCCTACAGGCCGCACATCGCCCGTTCACTCTGCCCCTGACCCTACAGGCCGCGCGACGCCCGTTCACTCTGCCCCTGACCCTACAGGCCGCACATCGCCCGTTCACTCTGCCCCTGACCCTACAGGCCGCGCGACGCCCGCTCACTCTGCCCCTGACCGTACAGGCCGCGCGACGCCCGTTCACTCTGCCCCTGACCGTACAGGCCGCGCGACGCCCGTTCACTCTGCCCCTGACCGTACAGGCCGCACATCGCCCGTTCACTCTGTCCCTGACCCTACAGGCCGCACATCGCCCGTTCACTCTGTCCCTGACCCTACAGGCCGCACATCGCCCGCTCACTCTGCCCCTGACCCTACAGGCCACACGCCTCCCGCTCACTCTACCCCTGACCCTACAGGCCGCGCATCGCCCGTTCACTCTGCCCCTGACCCTACAGGCCACGCATCGCCCGCTCACTCTGCCCCTGACCCTACAGGCCGCGCATCGCCCGCTCACTCTGCCCCTGACCCTACAGGCCGCGCATCGCCCGCTCACTCTGCCCCTGACCCTACAGGCCGCACATCGCCCGCTCACTCTGCCCCTGACCCTACAGGCCGCGCATCGCCCGCTCACTCTGCCCCTGACCGTACAGGCTGCGCATCGCCCGCTCACTCCGCCCCTGACCGTACAGGCTGCGCATCGCCCGTTCACTCTACCCCTGACCATACAGGCCGCGCATCGCCCGTTCACTCTGCCCCTGACCGTACAGACCGCACATCGCCCGTTCACTCTGCCCCTGACCGTACAGACCGCACACCTCCCGTTCACTCTGCCCCTGACCGTACAGGCCGCACACCTCCCGTTCACTCTACCCCTGACCGTACAGACCGCACATCGCCCGTTCACTCTGCCCCTGACCGTACAGGCCGCACACCTCCCGTTCACTCTGCCCCTGACCGTACAGGCCGCACACCTCCCGTTCACTCTACCCCTGACCGTACAGGCCGCGCGACGCCCGTTCACTCTGCCCCTGACCGTACAGGCCGCACATCGCCCGTTCACTCTGCCCCTGACTACCACGCAGGGCCTGGCATCACAGGGCTTATTGAAAGGCGAATTCTCAAGGACGTACAGAGAGGTTTAAAGGGAGGCTGTGAGGGAAGTGTCGGGCCGCCTGACGTGATACGCACCCCGCGCGTACGGCGTGACCGGAGAGCGTGGGCGTGACCGGAGAGCGTGGGCGTGACCGGAGAGCGTGGGCGTGACCGGAGAGCGTGGGCGTGACCGGAGAGCGTCAGCGTGACCGGAGAGCGTGGGCGTGACCGGAGAGCGTGGGCGTGACCGGAGAGCGTCAGCGTGACCGGAGAGCGTCGGCGTGACCGGAGCGGGATGAGAGCAGCGCGGGGTGTTTTTCTTCAATTAGTAAATGCAGTTGGGTGTTAAAGGAGATTGGTGTCGTCCAGCTGTCTCTGCGCAGTTCACGGGCTCTGATCAAAGCGGTGGCAGATGGCCGCGCGGGCCGGCCGGGCCTTCCAGCGGCGTGTGATTTAGGAACGCTCCCGGAGAGCTGGACACAGCTCCACCTTACGCTGCACAGGACGGGCTGCGCGTGGCGGTCTTTCCCACGTGCACACACACACACACACACACACACACCAGCACACACACAGGGATATGTACACACACACACACACACACATACACGAATATGCATACACATACACATACACACAGGCACAGACGCATACACACGTGCACACACACACGCAGGCGCACACACACGCAAGCGCATGCAAGCACACACACACACACACACACAAACGCAGTAGACCTGCACACACACAGTGGAATACCTGACCTACAGAGCACCTTACAAGCTTGCGCAGTATTCAGACAATACACACACAACCACAATACACAAACACACAGCTGGGTAACTCTCCTACATGGCAGTCATGTACCCAACACAGTATACACACACACACACACACACACACACACACACACACACACAGCTGGGTAACTCTCCTACATGGCAGTCATGTACCCAACACAATACACACACACACAGCTGTAGCTCTCCCACATGGCAGTCATGTACCCAACGCAATACACACACACAGCTGGGTAACTCTCCTACATGGCAGACAGTGACCCAACGCTCAAACTCAGACGAAAACAGACGGCAACTTTGGACCGCGTCCCACAGTTAGGAAAACAAACGTACGCCGTTGGTGCGACTGATGTAAAGAGCTTCCCTTCCCTCGCTCTCCCCTGCTCAATGAGAGCTTCGTCTCGCCCTGGTGAACTCTGCACCTCAGTGGAGCCAGTAAGTTAAAGATTATCAATGACCGACACAATGCTGTGAATACTATAGGAAGAGTGGGAAATGTTTCCTTTTTTAAACCCTGTGGCAGTGATGTTTGCCAAATCACTAAAACAGGAGGGAACGGTAGCCAATCAGGACTGCATGGACCAATCTGATGATTTGCGATTAGATCACATACTGTATGTATTTGATATACAGCACTTTGGGAATCCCTAGCTCCAATATTACTTTAGACATTTTTCCCCATTTTTCATGGCAAAACATTCTGGTTATATTGACTTATATTGGTTATATTGATTTCAAATATTGCACCATTTTTTTATGCAAAGAAAGGCTTTTTACAATCCTTCCAATTTAGAGACAGTCTGATATAGCTAAATGTATTTTGAGTCATGCACAATATGACAACGGACATAGCTTTTAGCCGTTATTACAAACTGCACAAGAGTGCAGGATGATTGAGTTGCATTGGTCCCAATCCTGAGAATCATAATTAAATTGGCTCTGTAGGGTGGACAGTGACTTGTTGGAAGGCACATGGTCAATATATGGAGCGCAAGATTAGAATTGCAAATCTGTGCATGATAAAATAGCCCAACATCATGTTTCCATCTGACTCGCATTTCTTCAGGTAAAAGGAATTGAAAGACGTTTTCTTAAATGCGCCTTTCATGGTGTTACACACACACGTTACTGAACTGAGCCACAGTGGACTGTTCATAATTAAACCTCATCAAGCAATAAAAATATACATTAATTATCGCATCTCATATTAAACTAAGCTGGGAAATTTGTCCACTTTCTATTACATTGTATACTGTATGCCAATCACAAATACGCAACCAAGCTGATACGCACGCACGTGCATGTGCGCGCACACAATACACAGACACACACACACACACACACACACAATACACAGACACACACACACGCGCACACACAATACAAACACACGCGCGCGCACACACACACACACACACACACACACACACACAGAATCTCAGGGCACCCCTCACCCTAAAGCCATCTCACCATTTGAAATGACATTCCATTAATAATTTCATTTAATATTTCATTAATAAGACAAATCAAGGCACACGCATTCGGTCCGCTCGCTAAACCCGGAAACGTTTCTCACAAAAACGTGCGAATAAACGCGCTGAGGCGACGGTCATCTCTTTCCAAAAGACGCCGCCGCAAATTAGCGCTCAAAAAAATCAGACCGGCCTTTTTTTCCCCCCACGGCTTCTCACGCTGGAAAAAGGTGAGCCTTTTCCCCCGACGGTTTCTAATCTTCCCCGAGACGCGGCGGAGAGAGGAGGCGGCCGGCCGGCGTTACCCCGTGTTTTATTATGATTGTCATGGCGACGGGGTTGAAAAATGGGAGAGAGCCACGGGCAGTAGCAGCAGCGGAGTCAATAATGCTCACAGAGACATTGTGTAGATTATCAACAGCAGTACCCCCTGCCTCGCGCCTCGCCTCGCCACCACCAGCTGAAGGGCCAATCAATACGGCCAAGGAAAGGACACTGACCCCGCTCCGTTTCCCACAATACACCATCAATATTACAAAAAAAAAAAGGACCCAAAAATGTCACCTTTTTATTTCCATCCCCAGCTATCTGCTGGGCACCGGCAACTCTTTTCAAAGGAATCCAAGAAAGAGGGGATTTTTCTCTTTTATCCCCCCAGGGTAATTTTATCCGCCCCCCCACCCCAAAAAAAAAAAAAAAAAAAAAAAAAAAAAGCTGTATTTTATTTTGTGAGAGGTAAAGACTTAACGCGAGACCCTGCCACTTGGTAGCGGATTTAGGTGGCCGACTTACGAGGCGGCGAACCCAAATACAACGACCTTATTTCTGTGCGCAACGCAGAAAAGGTGCGAGAAAGTCGGGCGCTTTGGTCGTATCTCCGCGAAATCTACCGACTGCAAAAAACTGACGCGCTTAAAATGTGATCGCTGTACACAATGGTTACGAGGCAGATTTGGGGCGGACACATCGCTGAAGGATTACAGGGTGGTGTGTGTGTGTCTGTGTGTGTGTGTGTGTGTGTGTGTGTGCATTATGTTCAATAAAACATCATTCCAGCACAGCATGTTATAGTGTTTGTCCAGGTAAAATCTTTGTTTACCTTGAATTGTCACTATGCGTAGCCCCGTGGCTAAGGGGCAGAGGGAGGGAGAACAAGAGAAGAGCCTGAGCTTGGGTCTGTCTGAGAGGGTAATAGATTTCACACTGCCGTTCAGTATCCCCGTATCTAAAATTAATAACTGAAATCAAATCAGCCAATCAGCACACATGAGCAGGGAATTATATAAGGGCATGGAAACCAAAATTGCATTGCATAATTCATATTCATGACACACACACACACACACACACACACACACACACACACACACACACACACACACACACACACACACACACACACACACACACACACACACACACACACACACACACACACACACACACACACACACACACACACTATTTATGGATCTACAGCCAGAATGGAATAGACACAACACACACACACACACACAGTAACATGTGCACCAAAGCACTACAATACACACGCACACACAAAGATTCTACACACAAGAATAATCATGAAGACCAAAATAAATATATATACTGTAGATACACACAGTCACACAAATACGCACGCACACAAATTAACTAACAGAATAAACAACTGTGAATGCAACACGGCCTGAATACAACACTGCACAGAGAAATAGCAAACATTTTACAAATAATGCTTTCAACAAGTGCAATGGTCTCATTTATTGACGATTACATTCATGTATTATGTAAAAAAGTAACTCCCATAATGCAATACTGCATCATATTTCAGGGCAGACGACGAGAGAGTGGTCTACAAATTTGAGGCGACGGCCATAACGGGATTCAGCAGAAAATGAACCGATCCATTTTGACCGTAGTGTCCATTATCAAGACGTCCGTGGCAACTAAGACGGCCACTATTTTTCTAGGAAGAGGAGTGTTGTGTTAGAAAACTATTCCAGGAGTCGATTTAAAACAAAGGTCAACAACAAGGTATTTTCAGTAATTAGCGTAGAGAGGCACAGACTGATAGAAGATATCAAGGCTGTGTTTGTATAACAGCAGTGAGGGTATGCATTTTAGTGGATGTGATTTATTAGAGGGGGTTTTGGCACAGTTGGGGGCTGCTGAATCGAAGCTTGGTGCAGGGACGGGGATGAGTAAAACGTAGCGGGGTTACAAACTGATCAGGAAGGACAAGTCCCTTAAAAGTGGCGGGGGCGCACAGTAGCTTTTTTACCTTTGAGAAAATCTAAATGTGAAAGAATTTCAGGCATTGACTTGAATTCCTATGAACCTTTAAATATTTTAACTCTACGGCAGCGGAGCCACTCGGGACAAATGATCATAGAGCAGTCAGTTTTGATGTATTCGCCAAGGTCTCCTCCTAGAATTTTAACTACAGACAAACTGACTTTAATAAGCTGTGAGAGAATGTATAACAATAGTAATACAGACTGGGTACCTCTTCTACATAATAAGACTGTTAGTGGAAAGGGGGGCAAAGTCAAAGGGGTTACTCTTAATGGTAGTGAAAATTAAGTCATTAAGTTTTGGACTTGAATTAATTCATTTGATAAAAATAATTTGATGTAATGCCGTAAGAGAAATGAGGCAGTAGAAATTAATGAAGTAATATAGCTAAATAATTAGAATAGGAAAGTATAGAGATGTACAATACCTTAACAAGGGGGTGAAGGAAGGGAAGTTTGGTGGATGAGTATTAGGACATGATCTTGACAGAGATTGTTAAAAAAAAAAATTGTTACTTTCACAGATGACACAAAACTTTGGTGTAAACATTTTGGAATCTCCTGAGGTATCTAGACATTAGTGCTGTAGCAACACAATAGGCCAACATGAAGCTGAAATATTGCAACAACAAAAAAACAACATTTGTCAGAAAAACAAGGACGCATACAGTAGGTGGAGATTAGTTTTAGGTAAATCCTGCACTGATATCTGGAAGCAATTCTACACAAAGAGTTGAAAATACGTGGAAGAGGTTGACAGGTTATGCGGTCGGGGAACGGACTCTCAAGGTGTACGAATCCAGGTTTGACGCGATGCTGGACACTCTGTGAGGCCTAGACTG
This sequence comes from Synaphobranchus kaupii, assembly GCA_029718625.1. Classification (NCBI taxonomy): domain Eukaryota; kingdom Metazoa; phylum Chordata; class Actinopteri; order Anguilliformes; family Synaphobranchidae; genus Synaphobranchus; species Synaphobranchus kaupii. The sequence goes on from CM056392.1 coordinate 7,127,251, forward strand.
GCCGAATAGACCAATCGGGACCTTATGCATTCTTATTGGATTATGGTCAATAGAACATTTATGGCATTCGGTACAGAAACAGGTAAAAAGGAAAAAACAAGTTAAATCTGACGAAACATGTAAAACCTGACGTGTGCTAAGATCCCTAACAAGTGACTCAATTTCATAAAGACTACAGGAATAATCTTTTCAGAATCAGCGAAGTCACAAAGTCAAAAGAATACGCACAAAACACTTCCAGATTCCAGTGGTGTGTGGATTAATACAACTATAAAATCTACAAACATCTCACCAACTATTACCAACACATTCTGTTAATCAGTGGTGATGACAATGGTAGCACTTACAGTATACATAGGCTTATTGTACATTATTTTCATGAACAAAAGCCATTCAGCCACATTTATCGAATTATTCTCAATTCTTTGCATATAATTTGCAAGACTATTAAATAAACCTGTGGGCAAGATGAGGCGCACACAATTTATTGACTAATAGTGATAAATATGGTTCTCTAGGTGCTGATGAAATTCATATTTGATTTCCATTTGTATTTCAGTTATACTATGTAAAATTCACATATAGACCCGCAATCTTCGGTTGTGCAATTTCCAGAATGAGGCTGTCTGCGCTTACGACAGAACGGGCCATTTCAATGTGAACGGGGCACAGGTGTAAGATCCTAAAAAAAGAGCGAAATCCCTATAGCTGACAGTGGCTTGATCTGGCCTTGTCCTGAGCCAAGGTGATATTCTAGCCATCCATCCTTCACAAGAGTCTGTTCTGAGCTTTGCTGCGCAACCCCAGCTCTGAATACAATCACATTAGTCTATTCCCTTTAAAGCATTGTGCAAATTTCAAAGGGAATGCCTGAAGCAGACTTTTCAGTCACATGAAGAATGAAGAATTGCACTCATTCAGCCTTTCCGTGATACTAAAATAGTTCTCTCAACACAACCACGCAGAGCAGAGGTTACCGACCTTTATCCTGGTGTACCAGATCTACATACCCCAGCACGAACATACGTATAGTATCTTTACATAGCACCGAGGCAGGAAACTAACTTTATTAACATGAACATGAAGAAGGTGTGCTCTATGGAGACCGTGAGCTGAAAGGCTGACTTCTGATATGCAAACGTGAGCTACTGCAGCTAGTAAGCTACACATGACCACTTGTTAATCAGCACCCAGCATATTATTTAAAACAATTACAAATAAATGAATTATTTTAAGAATGTACTGTATGGACCAGACATTTCATAATGTTTCCCCAAATAGCTCATGGAGACCCTCCATGCTTCTCAGCAATATCAATGGGTTTGGATGGGAACCAACATTATGCAGAACAGATCTCCCTTGCATATCTGTTATTCATTGATTTATTCATTAACACCGCTTGTAAATGTGAATATTAATATTTATAGAAAGAACATAGAGAGGCAACAAAGAACCTTGACACAACTTCATGAGGAGTAGACAGTTAGAAAGGTCTGTCCCTCACATTGCCTGAATCATCTGTTTGAGGTCTTACCATCAGAAAGAAGACCGAAGTCCCTGTCCTTTAAAACAAAGAGAGCACTCAACAGCTTTGTGCCAACATCTGTTCGCCTCATCGATGACACAGCACACCTTAAGTTTAATGTTTAATTTCATTTTACGATTTAGCGTAGTCCGAAATGTACTTTAGTACTTAAGAGTTTTATAGTTCCATGTAATTTATGGATGGAAGTTCTTACTGAAACTTTTATACCTCGCTATAATTCTTAATTTCTAATTTGTAATAATGGTAATGTGATTTGGGAATCTCTAAAGTCCATTTCTGTTATTTTATTTCATAATGCAATTCATGCAAATTGGTCATTTAATTTCTTGTAAGCAGGCTACTTCACCTGAGGTTCCCTCTGGGAAAAATGAAATTATCCTATTCTATTCTATTCTATTCTATTCTCGTATTTGATTTGCATACAATATAATATATATATCTCCCGCATATTTGCACAGAATAAAATGTCTCTTCCTTAAAGACATGTCATTATATGACAGTGGGGGAAAAATTAAAGGTGTTGGTTGACAGCGATGAATACTTGTGAGAGAGTGAACCCAAAAATCGGTGGAGCTATTATGCATCATCAGCGACCCAAAGATTTGAACAAACATTGGCATTTTGCTGTAGAGGGAAAGCTCTGTTCATGCAGCCAATGGCAGACTGTCCCATTAGGGGGCTCATGGGACACCATTCTACCAAATCTCAGAGACACAACGTTGTCACTGCCGGGAAGATGCATTAGGAATTTACCACAATACGCTGGGACTATTGGTCTCAAAATGACACAGTTCAATGCAAAACATGAAAAACCAAAACACATAAAGACAACTACAGTAGGACCTCTCTATCCAATTTTTAGAGCGCCTAAATAATTAATTTTCCAGCACATTAATTCTAGTCTAACTGACGGGCGAAACAAACTTCAGCAAATGACATCACCAGATAGGGTGCATTTGACCTACGAGAAGGCCCAAGAGCAGAGAGCAGGGGGTGTGCACACGACTGATGTGGATATGCTTCAGCCAATGAGGTACAATGTTTAGGTTCGACGTCCTCATAATCTGCTCCACCCTACGAAAGGCCAGCGTAACCAGAAATATGGGCCTGCATACAACTAGCTGGGCAAGAACTGTTGGGAATTCACAATTGGGTGTGGTGGCTCAACCAAGATAAATGGCAGAGGATACTATTTAGGCAGCTGTGGCCCATCCTGGCCTACCCGTCGCTACGTGGTCGGTGTGTACAGCTGCACACCACTCATACCTCTCTTTGGATTTAGATTTTTGGATCTGACATAGAAATTAAGTTCAAGACACTTCACAGATTGCAAAAAAAATTCAAATCTGGAATGTTCTTTAGGCTACACGGTTTTTGTGGGAGTTCTGTTAGTCTGAAAGGTGAGCGACCTGTTACTACGCGGGATAATGCGGGATAATGGTTAAGGAACTGGCCTTGTAACCGAAAGGTTGCAGGTTCGATTCCCAGGTAGGACACTGCCGTTGTACCCTTGAGCAAGGTACTTAACCTGAATTGCTTCAGTATATATCCAGCTGTATAAATGGATAATATGTAAAAAATGCTAAAAAGTTGTGTAAGTCGCTCTGGATAAGAGCGTCTGCTAAATGCCTATAATGTAATGTAATGTAATGGGATGGTGCGTTAACCTTGTATAAGGAATTTCACACGTACATATGAAGCACAGTAAGAGTGCAGTGAAGAGTATAGGAACACGCACAGCACACACGGCCAGTACAGTGGGAGAGAGAGAAGTGAATTCACCCTGAAAATACGGACCCTTCTCAAAATGCCAAGAAAAATCAAGTGTGCCCTTCAAGCACGTCCTTCAAAGCAGCGCAGTGCTGAAGCCCCAGCATGCCCTTCAGAGGTTACACAGAGCCCAGGGGGGGGCAGCTGGGACTTATATTGCTGCAATTTGCTCCACTCATCGGACCTGAAAGACCAGCGAACATCCTGACAGAAGTGGTCAGAGACGAGACGGCAAAACCGTGTTTAAGACCAGCGAGGCTAAGTTAGCGCCGATCGATAGCCACTGACGTTTCTCAGAAGGCCGTGTTCAAACGATACCCATCTCCCCCAGAAGGAAGAGTCGCTGCTCAGCGCCTGCAATTCCAGCTGGCTGCCTCATCTCCCCGTCTCGCGCTACCCGCCCTTCAAGTATCAGTATCAGCCCTCCAATCACTCCCAATGGCTGTGGCGGGGGTTGCTCAGCTTTGAGGAACGCCCCTCCGTTCAGGTGTCAAGGCACCTCCTCCTGGCTTTATCGACTCTGACTGACTTTCCCTCACAGCTGTTGCATGTAGGGGGCATGGGTTAGCCCCCTCTCCACACTGGCTCTTATAGGGGGTAGGGGGCATGGGTTAGCCCCCTCTCCACACTGGCTCTTATAGGGGGTAGGGGGCATGGGTTAGCCCCCTCTCCACACTGGCTCTTATAGGGGGTAGGGGGCATGGGTTAGCCCCCTCTCCACACTGGCTCTTATAGGGGGTAGGGGGCATGGGTTAGCCCTCTCTCCACACTGGCTCTTATAGGGGGTAGGGGGCATGGGTTAGCCCTCTCTCCACACTGGCTCTTATAGGGGGTAGTGGGCATGGGTTAGCCCCCTCTCCACACTGGCTCTTATAGGGGGTAGGGGGCATGGGTTAGCCCCCTCTCCACACTGGCTCTTATAGGGGGTAGGGGGCATGGGTTAGCCCTCTCTCCACACTGGCTCTTATAGGGGGTAGTGGGCATGGGTTAGCCCCCTTCTCCACACTGGCTCTTATAGGGAGTAGTGGGCATGGGTTAGCCCCCTCTCCACACTGGCTCTTATAGGGGGTAGGGGGCATGGGTTAGCCCCCTCTCCACACTGGCTCTTATAGGGGGTAGGGGGCATGGGTTAGCCCCCTCTCCACACTGGCTCTTATAGGGGGTAGGGGGCATGGGTTAGCCCCCTCTCCACACTGGCTCTTATAGGGGGTAGTGGGCATGGGTTAGCCCCCTCTCCACACTGGCTCTTATAGGGGGTAGGGGGCATGGGTTAGCCCCCTCTCCACACTGGCTCTTATAGGGGGTAGTGGGCATGGGTTAGCCCCCTCTCCACACTGGCTCTTATAGGGGGTAGGGGGCATGGGTTAGCCCCCTCTCCACACTGGCTCTTATAGGGGGTAGGGGGCATGGGTTAGCCCCCTCTCCACACTGGCTCTTATAGGGGGTAGGGGGCATGGGTTAGCCCCCTCTCCACACTGGCTCTTATAGGGGGTAGTGGGCATGGGTTAGCCCCCTCTCCACACTGGCTCTTATAGGGAGTAGTGGGCATGGGTTAGCGCCAGGGCCTGAAACTAACTTTTTGGTGGCTGGTGGTTTTTCAAAGTTACTACTTGTCCAAAGTGTATAATCGGCAGTCTTGACAAAACATTACATTGTTGTCGTAGACAAGCCAGGCCCGGCTTATCCGCCACTTTTCGTCGAAGCTACGATACTTCTTCTTCGCCTCAACAACGTTAACGTTACCGGTTTCGCTGCCAGCTGTCTCTCTCCTCTGTCTCACTGGATCTTTTAACCCCTGTAATGTTGTCGCCACATACTGCTAACGTTAGCAAGATATAATAATTTTAAATCTAGCTAGGTGTTTAGTAGATATTTTGGCTGCCTCTCTCGTAGCTAAAGCCGGCGTTAAAAATAGCACTTCACTCACTGACTGAGGTAACGTTAGCTAATGTTCGCGAGACGCTCGACAGGGGGGGCTCTCAACCGGCTTGGCCAATCAGAGCACTGCTGAGAGCAGTCCCAGGCAATTATGGGAGTCGAAGTATTATACATAATTGACTGTTGAAACAAATTTACATAAATGGCACGGCGATCTCCAGTAAAACAGTCTATCACACCGAAGAAATGTCGTGAACTTTCTTCAATCCAGCGTTAAGCTCTTGGTCCGTAACACTCATTGTTCTTGATGGATTCGCAGCATTCGCTAGCTTCCGATTAGTTAGCACAACTTGTTTCCCGGCGGACTGATAAAACCCAATGCACAGCGTTGTACCAGAAATACGCACACACTCCTGTGATTGACAGTGCTGCGAGCCAATGAGTGCTGATCGCTGTGTACGAAGTCCGTCAAAGCGGCTGAGGCTGAGACTAGTTTGGACTTACCTGGCACTTCCCAGTACGGACATCGTAGAGAGCGACCGACCCCTGGCGCGCCCCCACAGCGATCCTGTGACTGCGGTCACAGTAGCTCACCATGTAGAACCTGCACCCAAAGCAAGGAGTTCAGCAACAGTTCAGCAACATGGACATCCAGCACAGAGAAGAACCGATTCAGTGAACCTTTGACTGCATGGAGATTTGCTGAAGGAAAGCATTTTTGTTGAGTACTAGGCGCCATGGATGCAATGCATCTAAAAGGGGTGAATGATGCATCGCATTCACAGGTGTGTAAATACAACGCTACAGTACAGCAGTATAGGAAAGGCAGACTGACCAGCGTGGGACCGAACACTGACACTCAGAGGAATATGACAGGAAGCACTGAGACTCGCCTGCTGGTGGCAATTCAATTCGATTTTATTTGTATTGAACTGTCACAACAACGCTGCACAGAGAAACAATGTACAGAGCAATTAACACCTGCAATTAACACCTGAGTCTCGCCCGCAGATGGCGGGAAGCTCTGAGACTCACCCGCAGATGGCGGGAAGCACTGAGACTCACCCGCAGATGGCGGGAAAGCTCGGAGACTCACCCACAGATGGCGGGAAAGCTCTGAGACTCACCCACAGATGGCGGGAAGCTCTGAGACTCACCCGTAGATGGCGGGAAAGCTCTGAGACTCACCTGCAGATGGCGGGAAAGCTCTGAGACTCACCTGCAGATGGCGGGAAGCTCGGAGACTCACCTGCAGATGGCGGGAAAGCTCTGAGACTCACCTGCAGATGGCGGGAAAGCTCGGAGACTCACCTGCAGATGGCGGGAAGCTCGGAGACTCACCCGCAGATGGCGGGAAAGCTCTGAGACTCACCTGCAGATGGCGGGAAGCTCGGAGACTCACCCGCAGATGGCGGGAAAGCTCTGAGACTCACCCGCAGATGGCGGGAAAGCTCTGAGACTCACCTGCAGATGGCGGGAAAGCTCGGAGACTCACCTGCAGATGGCGGGAAGCTCGGAGACTCACCTGCAGATGGCGGGGAAGCATTCCTGCAGGCCTTTCTTCTTCACCAGGGATCCCTCCATGCAGTACATGATGATGTCCATGACCTGAGGGAGACAAATCAGTCGCACGTTTACGCAGTAGATCAGTGCTTCTCTAAGGTTCTCCAAGACATGCTAACAGAAATCAGAAAATGAAATCAAGAAAAGCTTTGGTTGGACGGTTGAAATAAAATACACCTCAGACTTCTACAGTTCTACAGCACAAGGACTGGACGGACGATCAAACCAAGCCCTTTTCCAGAGCGTGGTTTTGTCAGAAAGTAACCCTATCATAGGTTCTCATGAAGATAAGAAGGCCCTTGTGGCCTCTTCGCAGCACCAACATTGAGTGTGACCTAGCATACCTCCACGAGCAGGTCCACCACATCGCCGGGCATCTTCTCGATGAGGATCTCGATGACGCGCAGGATCTCGGCCTTGGCCCGGGCCAGCGTGGTTGTGTGCACGTTCTGCTGGGACTGCGTGTTGGCCTGCAGGGCCGTGTGCCTGTGCACCTGTGGAAACGGAGCAGATTACCACGGCACCACGCAGAGCATCAAAGCCATTATGTTTATCCGCCCATTGTCCACACAACCTTCAATCAATCTGGTGAGACAACAAGGAACACACTCTTCCTTTACAGGGACAACGTAAAAAAAAAATCAGGAAGGGTAAGGAGTGAAGGATATGTGTAGGTGATTATCTGGAGATAGGAATGACTGGGTGGAAAGATCCTGAGAGTCGTATCAGGGGTTTGGTCAAGGCAATAAGGATTCTCTTCAGTAATTACCATGGGATCTCTCAGAACCAATGTGACTGACCGGAGTTCAAAATAGTATTTGTTTTGGATTCAAATAGTTTTCTACATTTGACTAAGCTTGCCTGGTGTATTGGAACAAATGAAATAATCCCAAAAGAGTAAAGCCCACCCCTCTGCTCTTCCGAGCAGGCACCTCTCTGCTCTTCCGAGCAGGCACCTCTCTGCTCTTCCGAGCAGGCTCAAATGCACCAGGCAAGATCAAAAAGTATTTTCAATCCACAAACATTATGTGCACCCAGGTCTGGTCAGTGTCTCAAAAATGGCTCATTCTATAGTACAGAGTCCATTGTACATGCAGTATTGGACTTACAGAGCCAATAGAAACAGCACTCCCTACAGGCCATTGTCTAACCAAGTGTTTCAGCCATCCACACAAAATGGCTATCAGGTGGTATAGCTGGTGGCAGTGGAAAATATACGTGCGGGAAAAAAAAATCTATATTTCCACCTTGAAAACATTCTTACATGGCCGATCTTAGTTTGAAGGCCTAACCATGCACAACATAGATTTTTTTCCAACATGTAATGGATTTCAGTATCCCTATATGAATAGGCACATTTGATAAAGTGGGATGTGGGTATTCATCAGGTATAATGAATCAGTATAAATATATATACAGTGCTCTCCACAATTATTGGCACCCCTGGTAAGGATGAGTAAAAAGGGTTATAAAAAAATTCACCGTTTGGTGAATTAGCTTAATCTCACACTGAAAAAATGAGAAAAATTCTGAGAAAAAAAAAAATCCCTCATCAAAAAATAATTATTTTTAACAAAACCATGTGTGTCACAATTATTGCCACCCCTGCATTTAATACTGTGTACAACCTCCCTTTGCCAATAGAACAGAACTGAATCTTCTCCCGTAACATCTAATAAGGTTGGAGAATACAGAGAAAGGAATGAGACCATTCTTCTTTATAGAATCTCTCCAGATCATCCAGAGTCCTAGGTCCTCACCTGTGCACTCTCCTCTTCAGCTCAGCCCACAAGTTCTCAATGGGGTCTAGGTGAGGGGACTGAGATGGCCATGGCAGAAGCTTGATTTAGTGTTCAGTTAACCATTTTTGTGTTGATTTGGCCGTATGTTTAGGATCACTGTCCTGCTGGAAGATCCAACGACGACCCAGTTTTAGTTTCCTGGCTGAGGCAGCCAGATTCAAATTTAAAATTTCCTGGTATTTCATGATGTTCATGATGCCATGTACCCTAACAAGGTTCCCAGGGCCTTTGGAGGAAAAACAGCCCCACAACATCACGGAACCTCCACCATACTTAACAGTGGGGATCAGGATATTTTCGGTATAGCCATCCTTCTTTTTACGCCAAATCCACCTTGAGTGTTGGTTGCCGAAAAGCTCAATTTTCATTTCATCTCCAGGCGCTTACGTTTGTGGTGAAATGACAGGAAAGGCTTTTTTCTGGCATGCCTTCCAAATAATTTGTTGGCATGGAGGTGACGTCTAATGGTAGTTTTGGAGACTTGATGACCCCAAGATGCTACTTTCCTCTGGAACACAATGATCCTTGGGGATTTTTTTTCCTCTCTTACCATCCTCCTCACTGTGCATGGGGGCAAAATAAACTTGGGTCCTCTTCCAGGCAAGTTTGTAACAGTTCCAGTTGCTTTGAACTTTTTAAGCATTGCCCTAACGGTAGATATGGGCAGGTGAGTAGCAATTTCTTTATAGCCATTCCCTGACTTATGAAGCTCAACACACTTTTCCCTCATTTGATTTGTGTGTTCTCTTATCTTTCCCAAGTTGATGTATGAATAAGAGAATATGGCCTCTGTGTCACCTCATATTTATACCCCAGTGAAACAGGAAGTCACGGATTACTGCTTGAAAGTTCCAAAACACTCTGATCAACTTTAAAAAGTAAAATATAAATTGAAAAAATGGTTTCGGTTACATTTTGTTCATAAGAATTTCTAGGGGTGCCAATAATTGTGGCACACGTGGTTTTGTTAAAAATAATTATTTCTTGAGGAGAGATTTTTTTTAATCAGAATAAATTTACTTCAATTAAAGGTTGGATTTTTCTAATTTTTTCAGCACGAGATTAAGCTAATTCACCAAAAAAAATTTTATAACCCTTTTTACTCATCTTTACCAGGGGTGCCAATAATTGTGGAGGGCACTGTATATACATGCGGAAAAGGGAAAACTCAGTGGCCAACTCTGCTTGACTCAGGGACCTCATGGGTCTGCCATCAAACGGAGCCTGGGGGCCCCAATGTGAAAGGGACAGAGGTGGGGGGTTGTCACAATGAGGGCGTTCCTCTCGGGTTTTTTGGGGTTGAAGGAGGGGGGGCGTCTCTCACCTCCCTGGCGATGGTGGTGATGAAGGCCGGTGGTCTGGCCGTGGCGATGAGCGAGAGAGCGTGTCGGGCGGAGCGCGCGGAGTCCGCAGCGGGGTTGAGGGGCAGCCCCATTGTGATGCTAACCAGGCAGAGGACAAAAGGGAAGGGGGAAATCAAAAGGAGGAAGCGTCAGAAATATAGAGTGAAAAGATTAGACACAGCTTATAATGTCAGTTCAAGGTCAATGGGATCACCGGGACGGTCCCCGCATAATGGACTCCCTGACAATGCTCCATAATTAGGGGCCCGGGTGTCCCAGTGTCAACAACACGGGGCCCGACAATTAACCGTGGAAATTGAAAATAGTTTGTGCATCTGTCTCGAATGTAAAGGGGCCCTTGTTAACAAATTACCCGGCGCCCGCCCGCGTGAATATGCATCAGCTGTGGCACCGCGCGCGCTCAAGCGGTCGCTGGGGTTTTTTTTTTTTTTCCCTGACGGGGGAACAAATGCTCTTTCGACACGCTGCCAAGGCAATCGCACACGGGCGCGGACGGGACTGACGGCCGCCCCCACACCCGGCCGTTTCCCAAGGTCAATCAAAGACGGGGCGAATACCTGCGAGCGACACGAGACCCGCCGCTGACCCGCCCGCGCAGAGAGAGGTAAACGTGCGCGCGCACGGAATTATTCACGGAACAGAAATAAAACCACGCGATCATTAAGTCCCACTTTAATCACTACATACAGTACGCCGCTCCCTCCACATACAGTACGCCGCTCCCTTCACATACAGTACGCCGCTCCCTCCACATACAGTACGCCGCTCCCTACACATACAGTACGCCGCTCCCTCCACATACAGTACGCCGCTCCCTCCACATACAGTACGCCGCTCCCTTCACATACAGTACGCCGCTCCCTTCACATACAGTACGCCGCTCCCTTCACATACAGTACGCCGCTCCCTCCACATACAGTACGCCGCTCCCCTCACATACAGTACGCCGCTCCCTTCACATACAGTACGCCGCTCCCGTCACATACAGTACGCCGCTCCCTCCACATACAGTACGCCGCTCCCTTCACATACAGTACGCCGCTCCCTTCACATACAGTACGCCGCTCCCTTCACATACAGTACGCCGCTCCCTTCACATACAGTACGCCGCTCCCTTCACATACAGTACGCCGCTCCCTTCACATACAGTACGCCGCTCCCTTCACATACAGTACGCCGCTCCCTTCACATACAGTACGCCGCTCCCTTCACATACAGTACGCCGCTCCCTTCACATACAGTACGCCGCTCCCTTCACATACAGTACGCCGCTCCCCTCACATACAGTACGCCGCTCCCTTCACATACAGTACGCCGCTCCGTTCACATACAGTACGCCGCTCCCCTCACATACAGTACGCCGCTCCCGTCACATACAATACGCCGCTCCCTTCACATACAATACGCCGCTCCCTTCACATACAGTACGCCGCTCCCTTCACATACAGTACGCCGCTCCCTTCACATACAGTACGCCGCTCCCTTCACATACAGTACGCCGCTCCCTTCACATACAGTACGCCGCTCCCTTCACATACAGTACGCCGCTCCCTTCACGTACAGTACGCCGCTCCCTCCACATACAGTACGCCGCTCCAGTACGCCGCTCCCTTCACATACAGTACGCCGCTCCCTTCACATACAGTACGCCGCTCCCTTCACATACAGTACGCCGCTCCCTACACATACAGTACGCCGCTCCCTTCACATACAGTACGCCGCTCCCTCCACATACAGTACGCCGCTCCCTTCACATACAGTACGCCGCTCCCTACACATACAGTACGCCGCTCCCTTCACATACAGTACGCCGCTCCCTCCACATACAGTACGCCGCTCCCTCCACATACACTAAGGACATAAATACAACACAGTCTTATAATAATTATTCCTACCATTTGGTCATTTATATTAACTAATATATTATTGTTAAATACACAAACTGACAAGTGACTTAAAAGAAAAAATTTATCCTTTTCCAGGAATTATTTTTCTTTCCCCAAATTACGCTTTGCTCTTTCATGATTTTTAATGTGTTTATTATTTTTGGCATTACCCATTATTGGGATCACAACCTTATAAAAATGCACTTGTATGAGGGAAATGTTTTTAAATAAAATGCAAGGAGGACTACAGCAATGGAAGAAACCCTTCCGTGCTGCGGTATGAGGTGCCAGAACGGCCCCTAATATCAGCTATCTTCATCTGCCAGCAGCTTTGATTTTCATCAGGCCAGATTGATAAGGCATATCTGGCCCCAGCACACAGAACCCCCCCCCCCCCCCCACACACACACACACATACACACACACATACACACACACACACACACTTTAAAATAAAACTGTTCCACTGAGAACAGACAACCCACAATCAACTGCTAACTTCTTTTCTTACTGTCCAGTGGTGCCCTGTGATTTTATTATTATTTTAAGGTTGTTTAACAAAGTATTTATAGGTTTGGATAATAGGGGAGGCCAGAGGCACAGAGAGATTCAGAGTTGAGTTATTGATTTTGTGTGTGTGTGTGTGTGTGTGTGTGTGTGTGAGAGAGAGAGAGGAGAGACAGACCAAGGGAGAGAGAGAGAGCAACAGGGAGAGGGAGAAAGGGAGAGAGAGACAGAGGGAGAAAGGGAGAGAGAGACAGAGACAGATAGAGAGGGGGGGACAGAGAGAGAAAAAATCTATTATCGTGATTGCGTGCTTTGCTTTTTTCTGTGGCTTCGACGCCGAGGACGGGCGTGCAGAGCCGAGCCACATTCACGTGCCACCTAGCAGGGGAGATAACGGGGTGCGCCCCGGGGAGCCCTGCGGGAGACAGACCTGGAGCCACGCACCCCAAAAGGGACAGGAGGCAGGGGGGGGCGGTGGGAGGGCGGGGTCCTGAGGGCAGGCGGCCCCATTGTCTCGGGCCCCCGGCTCACCTGCTGCTGCTGCCCACCAGCAATCCTCTCCTGCCCCCCACCCAACCCCCCCCGAGTGAGCCGCTCTCTTTGTACTGTGCAGAATAAGCCTCCGGGCAAAATCATCCCTGTGCAAAATCAACTCAGTCTTTCACCTTCCATTGAAATATGCGCTGTGTTCAACCACGGCAGGGAGGAAACCGCGAAGAAACCCCCCCCGCACCCCCAAAAAGCTTTACAATGGCTCAGTGCACCATATGCTTTCCTACAATAAATAAATAAAGTACACTAAATACAATGCCTGTCAGAACTGTGACCGAGCGTAATATAAAATGAACCCCGACTAAATTTGAATACGTCATAAAAGGGCACGCACATATGGACGACGCACGCCAAAAATCTCACCGCGATACTTCTATAACGTAAGGGGCGATAACGAAATGCGCCGAGAGATTTTTGTTCAATAGCTATAGCACAATTTCAGGTGATTCAGACGTGAGGTTAAACGGTAAACGTTCAGAGGAAAAAGCCTTTTACCAGCACAGATGGGCATTGCTGATAAAATAGGCGAACGACGGCAGATCCGTTTAGTGTGGGGGTATACTACAGATGCTGAGAGCAACGCGACCCGTATTTCATTTGCATGACATGCGTTAATCGTGATTGGCAGGACATCTTTACAATGATATTACGCAAAAAAATTGAACCAATAAAAATATTAACAAAATTAACTATATTGCCATGCTGCAGAAAGGCATTTCTCATGATGAAAAAAGCAGTAGTTGGAAGTAGTGAGTAGTAGAGAGAAAGAGAGAGAGAGGGAGAGGGAGAGAGAGAGAAAGAGCTAGAGAGAGGTTGCAACCCAACAAGAAGAGTGTGCGTACCCAATCTATGATAACAAGGATACCACTGAATTTGGAGTATTGACCTGAAGACGAATCGGTTGTTCCTCGCACTCTGATCTCCATAGAGAGTTCCTCGTTTACGCTTCCTGTTCAGCTACAGACCCCTCCCCTTCAGAAACCCGGAGAGAATAGATTTCACCCCTAGAGCTCTCTGGCCTTCAGTACATACTGCTATGCACACTGTGAACTTAAGTACTCATAACAGTACAGTACATCTCCTCACAAACTCTCATTCTGTGTCACAGACACACCTAACTGCACAAACACCCGCACATCTGAACACGGACACACACTCTCACACGCACATCTGAACACGGACACACACTCTCACACGCACACACTCTCACACGCACATCTGAACACGGACGCACACTCTCACACGCACACACACTCTCACACGCACATCTGAACACGGACGCACACTCTCACACGCACACACACTCTCACACGCACATCTGAACACGGACGCACACTCTCACACGCACATCTGAACACAGACACACACTCTCACACGCACATCTGAACACAGACACACACTCTCACACGCACATCTGAACACGGACACACACTCTCACACGCACACACTCTCACACGCACATCTGAACACGGACGCACACTCTCACACGCACACACACTCTCACACGCACATCTGAACACGGACGCACACTCTCACACGCACACACACTCTCACACGCACATCTGAACACAGACACACACTCTCACACGCACATCTGAACACAGACACACACTCTCACACGCACATCTGTTCTCTCTCTCAATTTCAATTTCAAGGTGCATTATTGGCACGACACACACTGTGTTGCCGAAGCAAACGTCAGAAAGAAAAAAACCCAATAACCTGTTGACTAATATAAATCCATAAACGAATATGAATGCACACCAAACCAACTGGTGTCCCTCTAAACAGTGTCCCAGGACTCTTGAACTGCCTCAGGATTGGTCAATGAAAATGTACCCCTGAACAATCTGTGTGGAGTCATTTATCTTTTGTTTGCTCAAAATCACCCGCACTTCCACAACTAATTTATCTTGCATGTGTAAATATTTTAAGATTAGCCAAATCCAAATGTGACTTTTGTATTTTTATTATTTTTGTATTGACAGTTTTATAACCTTATAGCCTTCCAAGTTCCAAATTTCAAAGTTTTAGAATTGCTAATTATTTTTAAATAACTCAACTCAGTATCTCTCCATGCCTCCGGCCTCCCCTATTATCCATCATGTTTAAATAAGTCGAGCATTAAGCTAAAAACAATCAAAATCTTAAAATACAAACAAATAACTAATTCAAATAAGTGAAGTGAAAGTGAAGCCACTTGGACAATGCACACAAAATCTTTTTTAATTCCCAATTAATTTTATATTATTGTTTTATTTGCCATTGTCAGACTGCTTTAGTCAGTTTTCTTTTTGGTGAATAATCCCGATACTTATCAGTCATGCATATTGAATCAACATTTTTTGGTTACCCTGAAATAACGCATGAAACATAGAAAATATTAAAACCAAAGTTCAGCCGTGAAGCCCTTGTACAAAACTGAACACACTAATAAACTGGGCGCTCCCCCAAGCATTCCAGAAGCAATGTACACAACTCAAACATATCCGTAAACACGGAATCCGGCTGCCTTTGATGTACAGAAACACAGTAAACAATACTGCCCTGATCCCAGGCAGCAGCGTTCCGGCTTTCCGATTGCGCTCTGTCCTGTTCGGAAGAAAGCACTTTGTAGGCATGCTACAGCAGGGAGCGAATACTCAAATCGACAGGTTAATCACATAAATACGGCCGTAATGTGCAAGTGCTTGACAGCCTTCATCAAACCTCCAGTTAACCGTCTTTCCAGCCTCTATCACAACGCTTATCCAGCACGTTTCCTGCCTTGATGCATCCAGATGCATTTTACCCTTTCTTACGTTCTAATATTGCAAAGCAGTTAATATATCTCAATACTTTTGTAAATGCATTCATATGCCTGAGTGCTTTCAATATACTGTTGTTTAAATCTATTGTTCTAAGAAGTGAATGTTCAGTTAAAATTACTAAATGTAATAATAAAATGTATAAAAATACAATGTAAAATTAGGTGGAAAAAATAACAGGAAAAACAGAATAATAAATGCGCAAATATAAATATTGATGCAGATCAGTAATCAATATTCCCAGTACGCCTTTTAGAATGTGAAATGCAAGAACCTTCCAGAAGAAGTCAGTTCTCCTGGCATGTCGCACAGCATTTCAAAGTCTTCAGCCCTCCTGAGGCTCTCTTTGTTTTTGTGAATATACACACACACGTATACATTTATAAATATATACACACACGTATATATTTATAAATATATATACACACGTATACATTTATAAATATATGCACACACGTATATATTTATAAATATATACACACATGTATACATTTATAAATATATACACAAACATGTATACATTTAGAAATATATACACAAACATGTATACATTTATAAATATATACACAAACATGTATACATTTATAAATATATACACACACACACACACACACACATGTATACATTTATAAATATATACACAAACATGTATACATTTATAAATATATACACACACACACACGTATACATTTATAAATATATACACACACACACACACACACATGTATACATTTATAAATATATACACAAACATGTATACATTTATAAATATATACACACACACACACGTATACATTTATAAATATATACACACACATGTATACATTTATAAATATATACACACACACATGTATACATTTATAAATATATACACAAACATGTATACATTTATAAATATATACACACACATGTATACATTTATAAATATATACACACACGTATACAATTATAAATATATAGACACATGTATACATTTATAAATATATGCACAAACATGTATACATTTATAAATATATGCACACACGTATACATTTATAAATATATACACACGTATACATTTATAAACATATACACACACATGTATACATTTATAAATATAGACACACATTTATACATTTATAAATATAAGCAATGAGTGCATACACTTCTATAATGAGAGATGCATTATATACCGTATAACATCAAAAATAATGCAAGAACAAAAAAGATTATATGTATACTGTATTACTTCATTATATAACGCACTATAATCATTTAATGTAAATTATCCCTATCAGTATAGAGATGTAAGGAGGTCATTTTGCAAATAATATCAATCAAGGGATTGATGAACTGTGAATTGTTGACTTTGAGTCCTCATTTGAATCTGGCCATGAAACCTTTGATCATATTCTCACCTTCAAAATTTTGTTAACATGTAATTCATTGCTTAAAATAATCTAATTTTAATTCTGGTGTGTGCGTGTGTGTGTGTGAATAGGAGTGTGAGAGAGTGAAAGTCTGTACACACACATATATAAATTTATATATAATTTTTTATATATTTGAGAATTTATCAGTCATACACATAAGATTTATCAGTCAGACACAGAAGTGATAAGTACTCTAATAGTCTCGAAATGTACATGAAACAAGGCAGACAGTGATCAGGCTCAAAGACGAGGGAGGTGTGTGTTTCTTCGTGAGAAAGGGCTCCCATCTCCTTATTGAAAAGGGATTATTTGAGCTATCAGGGCATTTACATGAACGTGACTTCCAGCTATTTGCTTTGTTATAACTCGATCCAACAATTTGTCAATATACTTAGTTCAAAGATGCAGGCAGCCAACCATGGGTAGATATCGCTTGCAGTTTGCATTTTTCCTTCTTTTATTTTTTTGCTCTCAGAATTATCGCCCCGGCATATAAATCAGTGACATGTAGAGCGTCGGGGTAAAGGAATGCTTTATGGCAATTTTATTATTGCTATTAGTATTATTGTTATTATTATTATTATTATTATTATTATTATTATTATTATTATTATTATTATTATTAATTTTGTCAAGCTGTTTCCTGTGTGCATTCTTCATCATCAACCTGATGTTTTCAATATGAACGTTTATATCACATGAACAATTCTTTTGCATTCCTGTGTGTTCTCTTATCGTGGCCAGTGCTATATATAGAACTAATCCATGGTATGATCTTTCGTCGTGTGCATAACAGTGAATATTCTGAAACGGAGTCCACTGGGGCTTGATGAACATGGATGGCGGTATTATTTGACGCATGAGAGTTATTCTGGGCCCTCTGAATTAACCATTTAAATTAGGCCCTTCTGACACAATGCAGGGGGCTCCACTCATCAGACCTGTTTACCCCCCAACAGGAAGTCTTCTGTTTCTCTTTCTCCATAATAGCCATAACAACCCTCTATATAGCGCAGGTACCTTCTAAAAGAGCCACATTATGTAAATAAAATCAGTACATTACGGAAGATGTAAAAGTTGGATTATTAGAAAGGGGCATCGTTGCAATTTATATAAGTTTGCCTCATATTTGTCACATGATTTTAAACCAACAATTCGTTTTTACACATTTGAGTATTTTTTATCCTGTCCCATCCTTACTGCATTATGCAGTAAGAGCTGAAAGGCAACATAGTGTAATGTGTTTGTGAGTCTCTGAGCTGCATAAGCGAACGCATATGTTGTTTACATACAGCGTGTGCAGCAGTCAGATCAATTTCTCAGTTTGACGTAATTCTGAAGTTAAGTGACACTGTACAAGCATACTTTGATGTAATGCACTAATGCCAGACATCAGCGTTAGAGTTGGAGGGATATGTATTCTATATGAACTGAAACTTTGTCTCAGCAACGTTTCTCATTTATACATGATATATTGGATGACTATGCAAATAATATTGTTGAGTGTATCATTCTATTTTAAATTCAGAAAAAAACCCAAGCTAGGTCCTTTCTCAAATATGAAGACATTTATGTATGCGTGCACATTGGGTCTATTGCAATACTACACTCTTTCACTTTGCTCGCTAATTAAAACAACAATCTCAAATTAACCCATCATCGTTTAGAAGACACATTTAGACATATTTGGATATCGGTTTCATTCTCAAACCATATTTTGAAAATAAAATATCGATGTCAAATTCTAATGGTCGTGAATATCTGCAATAAAGAAATCACTTTTAATTACCATATGTATGAACGGATTAGCCTATAGTGATTAACATTAATTCAGCGCAGTAAATAAGCAACAGTAGCACAGAGTGTATTTCAGCAACGAGGTCGGAGAAGAACCAAACACACCCGTAAACTGGGAGCACTCTCGTACCGCAGTGTTGCATGTAAACACGGCCTGTTCAGTAGTTATATAAGGAAACCGTCAATGTAAGGCCATGTAAAAAAACAAGTTGCTGATCGTCCTTTTTTTTTTTTTTTTTTTTAAAGTCGTAGGGAGGGAGGTTTTTTAAAAAAAAATTAAATTTTATTTAAGCACCAGGTACAGCGGACCGTATTTCTCTCTATGGTCCGCTGTACCTGGTGCTTAAATAAAAAATTTAAAAATAAAATTAAAAAAACCCTCCCTCCCAACGACTTTAAAAAAAAAAAAAAAAAAGGACGATCAACAACTTTTTTTAAATTTTTTTACATGGCCTAAGTATCAAGAACGTAAAAAAAAAAAAAATAATTCTGATTAAGCAACATTGAAGGAACGGCTGGGCGTCTGTACACCCGGTTTCGCCGGAGCCATTTTACAGCCGACAGAATCGGCGGCGCCGTAAAGAGCAGGCGTCCTGCGTTTCGTTTGCTCAGTCTGCCGGCCGGACGCCTTTTCCGCCCGTGACTCGACAACTCCGCCGAGTCTCCGCGGGTCTTCCTGGCAGAGGTGTTTAATCTTCACGCGGCTGTCTAATTAAATCGCGCGCATTCCGGGAGCCGTCGTTCGGAGTGTCTGCAGCGGCATA